>CM052442.1:95395753-95412402 GCA_028533085.1 Varecia variegata | reverse complement strand
TACGTAATTCCTTGATCATAATAATGACACAGCCCCATCTCATTGCAAAGGAGACAGGAAAGTATAGCTCTACACATGCTCAGCAGAGAGGAGACCCAATTATGCATGAGCATTGGAAGCCTCCACCACACAGCCAGTGTGGACCGATGCTTGCTCCAGGCAATATGCTAAGTCCTCTACCAGCAACATATTAATTAATCTTCACACAACCCTGCAAGGGGTGTGCATTCATGTTCCCCTTTTCTAAGATCAGGAGACTGAGATTCAAGGAGGTTAAATAATTTGGCCAAAGATGCGCCCCTACCTCTTAAAGAGCCAAGTTGTAAACCTGTGCTACTGACTACCATGCTGCTCTCCCAGAGTGCTCCTTCAAGCCTTGGTTAAAATGCTAGACTATCTGCTCTCTGAGGGGGCGGCAAGTATCTGCTGCTGTCTCTGACACATTAACGGATGTGCGTTGATGAGTGAGGGAGGCATGTTCATTTTGGGGAGCTGCAAGCACTGCCCCTGTGCCCCTGGGAAGCTACTAATTCATGAAGTTGTTTTCAAGTACAAGCAAGTTGAACTGAATAGTCATTGTTTCAAGTCATAAACACAGACAGGTCATTTAATATGAGAAGAATATGTAGGGAAAATTTAACCAAGTTAAATGTTTGAACAAACATTTTAAAATACATATCTTAAATAGGTACATATATAAACATATATAATCAATTTGAGAAGATAGGTATACATGAGAGAATTCTGAAATAGGTTATATGTATATGGGTTATACATATCTATATTATGCATAGATCATAATTTAAATGCACAGGGTTAATTCTGTACATCTACCATCTGTGTGGCCATCTAGCTATCCATCTCTAAACCAGTGTCCAATAGAAATATAATTTAAGCCACATATGCAATTTTAAATTTTCTTGTGTAAGCATTTAAAAAATGAAAAAGAGGCTGGGCACGGTGGCTCACGCCTGTAATCCTAGCACTCTGGGAGGTGGGCGGATCGTTTGAGGTCAGGAGTTTGAGAGCAGCCTGAGCCAAGAGCAAGACCCTGTCTCTACAAAAAAAAACAAAAAACAAAAAAAAAAAACCAGAAATTAGCTGGACATCTAAAAATATATATAGAAAAAAATTAGCCGGGCATGGTGGTGCATGCCTATAGTACTTGGGAGGCTGAGGCAGGAGGATCGCTTGAGCCCAGGAGTTTGAGGTTGCTGTGAGCTAGGCTGATGCCACGGCACTCTAGCCCGGGCAACAGAGTTGAGACTCTGTCTCAAAAAAAAAAAAAAAAATGAAAAAGAAATGTGTAAAATTAATTCAATAATATATTTAACCCAATGCATGCAAATATAATTATTTCAACATTTAGTCCACTTAAAAATTATTAATTTAAATTTTTTTTTGTGCTTCTTTCTTTGTGAACATTTTTACCTTCAGAGCACATCTCAATTTGGATGTTACACTTTCATTGGAAATAATTGATCTGTATTCATAGTTCATAAAATGGATAGTTAAAAAACCATACTCACATGTCCAAGATATTCTGAAGATACTTAAAAGTTTTGTAATAATTGAATTAATCTATTGACAATGACGAGATTGCTGATGTGTTTATGTATAATACGAAAATGTGCATATGCTTGATATGTGAATTACAATATGATCCTATTTGCAGACTGTGAACACAATTAGTTCTTCCTGGAAGACTCTAACTTATCACTGAGTATCTCTTTTTATGGAAAATCATTAGAAATTCCTGTCCTCTCTGCAACCAGCTGGGAGGAATTTTCTGTCGGAAGCTGGAGATATTTGTGTTTCTGTGTCAATGGGACCACACACTTGGGAGTGAGAACACCTGGATTCTAGATATGAGTCTTCTGTTACTAGCAGTGTGATTTTGGTTAACTCAATTTACGTGTTAGGGACCCCATTTGGGAAATGAGGGGTTTAGTCTTTTCCAAGCTTGATCTGCAGACCAGCAGCATCACCATTTACTATTAGAAATGCAGAATCCTGGACCTCATCCCAGACGTACTCAATCAGAATCTGCATTTTAACAAGACACCCCCCCCCCTTGGAGCTAAGGTGGAGAAAGACTGCCCTACAAAATTTCTAAAATTTCCCTAGGCTCTAAAAATTTTATTTTATAAGCATTAGAATTAAGTGCATATATTTTAAGATGGTATGGCCTATCAGAGAATAGTTTCATTTACTAGGATCTGAAAGAAACACATTTTAAGTGGTAATGTTAAGATGTGCTTGCATTGAGTTGGGTGCTGCACGAGTAGTACGTCGATTCGTCATTACAACCCTGCCAAATCCTGTTCCTATCCCCATTTTA
This sequence comes from Varecia variegata, assembly GCA_028533085.1. Classification (NCBI taxonomy): domain Eukaryota; kingdom Metazoa; phylum Chordata; class Mammalia; order Primates; family Lemuridae; genus Varecia; species Varecia variegata. The sequence continues at coordinate 95,410,061 of CM052442.1, read as the reverse complement.
CAGGTAAGGAAGCTCAAGCTGAAAGAGGTTAAATAACTCAGGCAGGCTTGCACAGCTAGTGATTGTGAAACTAGGATTTGGGTACAGGTTGTCTGATCTAGTGCTTACGCTAAATTTCTGTACTAGTAAGAATCAGAGCTCAGGGTGGAACCAAAGAAACTCGGAGCCAGTGACTGGGTTCTTTCTTTGGTGGAGGTGTGATCTTTCTTAATTACCATACTGTACTAGCTCCATTTCGTATTAAACAGAGTGTTGCAACTTTGACCTATTCTGTACTTAATAGGTTCTGCTATTTAATAACCTACCACAAGTTAGGTAGGCAGTCACCCACATGAAGATGAGAATTCCCCATATCCTCCTCCCTGTTGGTCCTCCTAAAATTCCCCTAAGAACACAACAGCTACATTTAAAGAAGCTGAGTCCCCCATTGAAAATTTTATTCATGTAAAGAGAATATATTGAACTTGAGGAAGCAGAGAGAAAATGTGGCCTGCCTGATTACACAAGGATCCTATATAGGGTACCCTGACATTATAGCTCTGCACAATAATATAAAAGCATAAAATATTTAATATATGTAATATAACATAACATAGCATAATATGATATATATACCATACCATGAAATAGTGTGTATATATAATATATATGTAATATATAGTACAATATAATAACTATCCACCATTGATTTCATATTTTTCTTTTTTAAATTTTTTATAGATACATTTATGAGGCACATGTGATATTTTGTTACACACATAGAATGTATAATGATCAACTCAAGACTATTTAGGATAGCCTTTGTCACAAGCATTTATCATTTTTCTGTGTTGAGAACATTTCAAGTCCTCACTTCTAGCCAATTTGAAATGTATAATACACTGTTGTTAACTATAGTCACCCTACGCTACTGTCAGACATCAAAACTTATTCCTTCCACCTAACTGTATGTTTGTACTCATTAACCAATCTCTCTTCATCCCTACCCCACCCTCCACACACCCCTTTTTCCCAGACTCTGGTAACTATCATTCTATTCCGACCTTCATGAGATCAACTATTTTAGCTCCCACACATAAGTGAGAATATAAGGTATTTCTTTCTGTGTCTGACTTATTTCACTTAATATAGTGACCTCCAGTCCCATCCTTATTGCTTCAAATGGCATAATTTTATTCTTTTTATGGTGAAATGTATTCCATTGTGTACATATACCACACTTTCTTTAGCCATTCATCCATTGACAGACACGTAGGTAGTTTGCAATAAACATGGGGTTGGTGCACGTATCCTTTTGATATACTAATATCCTTTTCTTTGGATAAACACTCAGTAAAGGGATCGCTTGATCATATGGTAGTTCTGTGTTTAGTTTTTTGAGAAATTGCTACACTGTTTTCCACAATGGCTGTACTGATTTAAATTCCCACCAACAGTGTATGAGGGCTCCCTTTTCCCTATATCCTCACCAGCATCTGTTATTTTGTGCATTGACTGATCTCTGTGTGCAGGAATCTGTGGCACCTTCCTTCATAGCCATCATCTCACAGAGTCCCCCCGTTGGTACTATTGCTAGCCCCATTTACAGAAGAGAAAACTAAAGCCAAAGCTTAAGTGAGTTGCTGATAAATAGAGTCCCAGATCTGCTGATTCCAGGTATCACATGTACTATCTGAAATACCTAAATTAGACAAAGAGCAGAAAAGAGATTCTTGCAGACCCTGTTGGTGTCCCACCCTTATCCCCTGGTTCACCTCTGAGACCACCTGCAGGCTCAGCAGGGCAGTCTCTGCCCCTCGCCTGCCAGCCTGCTGGGCCGGTAGCTGGGGGATCCTCTGCCAATGAGCAACAGCAGCTGTGGGTAAACTCTCCAGCATCCTGTCCCTTAGGGGACATTTCTGGGGCATTTTCCACACTGTCTCTCAGAGGGTCCCTTGGGGGCTGAGCTGCAGGTGCTCACAGTGGAAAGCCGCCCAGGAACACACCTGTGTCAGCTTTCTCCATGCCCTGGCTCACTTCCCCACTCCATCACTTGTGCGTGTTGGCTTCACCTCCCAAGCAAAAGACTTTCACCCAAGTCCTTGTCTCAGGGTCTTCTTTGAGGGGACCCCAAAGAGAGAAGCTAAGTGGCCCTATGAAGATCAACTTGTGACAATGGCATGACCACCTGAGAGCTCCATCTTAGCACTGACTACATGTGGCATGTGAGTTGTGCTTTTCCTTCCCAGCAATTCACCTGGCTTAACCTTGGGTGAAGGACAATGTTCTTGAGCTAGAAAGGCCTAGGCAGAATCTGATGAGATTGTTGTGGATGCAAAGGGAACAGGGTTGTGGTTCTGAGCATTGCATATAGTGTGTACCTTGTTACTTTGCTGCAGAATATTTGGATTCAGACTACCTTTGAGGTTCTCTGTGAGGCGGACTTGAGCACTGTATCTGTATTGAATTATATAAGGAGATCCCTGCAAAATGATTGCAAGAAAAATGCTATGTTTGGGATTTTCTGAGTTTTCCAATAGAGACATATCAATCTTGCCTAGGAAGACTTTCTCTTTTCCTTCATGACCAGATTTCCCTGTGCTCCTGGCAAAGGTTACAGACTCATGAACTAGCTCTGCAGATGGAGGGTATGTGTTAAAAGTCAAATCATTTAAAGCTCTTTGATACTGAACATATTCATGGGCAGAATTGCTACAAAAATCCCCTAAACGCAGATGTAGAACTACATTTTACCTTTCAGTGGCAGGATCAGCTTTGGGGTGGGGGGGGAAACAACATGAAAGAGTGGAAAAAATGATCTAAATGTGTTGAGGCAAGTATGCAAAGTGGCTGAAAGCCGACAAATGGCAGAGCCAGAACTCAGATCTGCTGATTCCAGACATCCTGCCTGATGAACATAAAATTGGAAGGAAAAAAAAGTAGTAAAAGAGCTATGATGAGACCAAGTGGCCCATATGGGCATCAAACTCAACAGGATGGCATGACCAGGCTTTTTACTCTGGCACAAAGAGCTTTTGAACGTTGTTTGAAAATATTCCAAAGAGAAAATGATAGAGCCAAGTTTTCCAAATGTTCCATATAAAACCAGGAAATGATTAAGGCGTTTATTCTGACTTCTAAGTATTCTAAGGGTCTGAATCAGAACCCATTGCCGTGTCTTGTTCATTTAGAGCTATTGTCTGGTCTGGGGATGCTTACAGTGACAGGTCTGGTGTCTCCTCGGATAGACCTTCCAGATCCATTTGTAGCACTAGGGAAGCCCACCCTGTCATTTCATGGAATGGTTTCTGAACCATCATATTCAAACATAAAGTTGATAGAATTTCACACTGAACAAGCATGTATCCATAACCTAGATTCTACAGTTCACATTTTAGTATAAAAATATTAACATACATATATTTGTAGCTATTAATATCTATTATACACACATTAACACACATCAATGCATCCCTCTATACTTCCATTAATTCACCTTATTTTTGTGCATTTCAGAGTAAATAACAGATATCTAACACTCAATCCCTAAATATTGCTTCATGCATATTGTTAATTATAGAATTCAATATTGGTTTTTGGTTTTCTTTTTGAGGAAAATTTACATCCTATGAAATCCATGAAGTTGAGTGTAACATTTACATTTCAACAGACACATACAACTGTGCAACCCAAACCCCCATCAAGATAGAAAACATCACTATCACCCCAAAAAGTTTGTGAACCCTCCCCAGTCAATATCTGCCTCACCTCTAGAGGCCACCACTGTTCTGATTTTTCCCACTATACATTAGTTTCATCCATTCTAGAATTTACATAAATGATATCATACAGATTATATGTTTTTTGCTTGACTTCTTTCACTCAGCAAAGGTTTTTGAGATTCATTCATATTGTTTCATATGTCAGCAGTTTATTCCTCTTTGTTGCTGAGTGATATGCCGTCACCTGGATATACCACATTCTGTCATTCACTTTCCTGTTGATGGGTGCCTGAGTTGGTTCCAGCTTTGGTTACCATGAATAAAATTGTAATAAAAACACTCATTCACGATTCTATGTAAGGACATATGTTTTTATTTTTCTTGGTTCCACACCTATGAACGAAACTGTTGTGTCATGGGGTAGATTGATATTAAGTATTGTTAGGAACTGCCAGTCCCTACTCTCAAGTGGTTGTTCCACTCCCCAACAACACACAAGAGTGGTAGTTGCTTCCCATCCCCACAAACCTGCAATGTTACTGATCTTTTTAATTTTAGTTATTCTGGTGCGCACGTAGTGGCATCCTGTTGTGGGTTTAACGTGCATTACCCTAATTACCCACATGCTTATTGGATATTTTGTTCAATGCTATTCCTCAAAAGAACATTCTCTTTGCTCATTTGTTTTGTTGGGTTTAGCTTGGTTAAACTAAAACTTGCATACACTCACCTGAGATGAGTAGCAGCTTAACCAGGGATGTGTGGAGACTGCCCATGTGTGCATGGTTCACAGGCCAGCGTCAGCAGAATTTTGGACAGAATTTATACACAGAAGTTGGAGCTCCCTGTCACCAAGTCTCTCCCATCTGTGTTGTCCCCATTTATTAATAATTTCCAGTAGCTACTATTGTCATGAACTCTGTCCTCTGTGCTAGAAGCTGCTAAGACCCTAGGTTTTCAGCCAGCATTTTAGTTACCCACCTGGCATTGGTTGTCCTGTTAGCAAGCTGAACGTCACAAAAATGGGAAATTCACCCAGTGTCATTTTCTTCCTTCAAGTGTGCACTCCTCTACAGTTTCTTCATGCTTTATAGTTCACTCTCCAGCTTCCCCAGACAACATGATTTTAATGGCTACATAATATTCTACTAAAAAAGTAATTTGTTATTTATTTGGATGATCCATGGTGTCTGAAAAAAAATAGGAAGTTACATATCTTTATTAAATAAATTGCTCTGGGGAAAAAATCCTACAAAACAATCTAATTTCTAATTGTAGCCTAGTGCTTGTTAGATAATGTCAACCGGATAAAGTTAAGTAGCACATTTCAGAAGCTGGAATGCTTATTAAACGTACTTTTATATTTGGACTAATAAAAATGACATATCTGCCTCATCTCTTTTTAAGGCAATTGAAATGCTTCATCAACTTTATCTCATTAAGATCCCACAGCAATCCAGTGTCATGGGTGAAGGTCAGGGAGGTTCTGCCTTTTGCAGAGTAGAGTATCAAGTGTCATGATGATGAAGTGCTCTCTCTGGGGTCACCCACAGTGGGGAACAGACCTTTATCTCACTCCCCAGGTCTCTCTACCCTGCAGATGGTTCAGGGCAGCCAATTCTCAGATTGGGGGTGACAGCCAGCCGCCTGGTCCCGATTCACTGAGGCAGGGAATTCAAACCCAGGGAAATTTAGATGCTGTGTGTGAAAAGTATAGAGAGAAAATTTGGTTTTGCCCACCATCCCATGCAAAATATTTATTGAATGAATAAATGAATAAGGAAAGGGATTTCTACTACATTTTCTCCTCCTCCTCCCGCACCTGCTGGCACCTTTTTGGGAGCCAGATTCTCCACTAAACACTTTGAATGCACTGTGACTATCTAATGCAATCCTGTGACAAATCTTTGAGATATATTCTATTTTAACCACATTTTAAAAATGAGGAATCTAAGATTCAGATAGTTTAAGTAACTAGTCCAGTATCCACAGCTAATATCAGCTGAGAGTCTTGTGCTATAATGTCAGAAAAGCCTGCTTGTACCTTACAGTCCCCAGCAGTGACAAGTGCATCCCTCAGAGCACAGAGGCAGTGATGAGGGGGATGTTATTCTAACCCATGAGGGAGATTATCACATGAATGGTATGGGGACCTTGGCAGAAAGTTAGTGGGCTATTTGGAAGTCCCTATTAGTAAAGAATGATCTTTGGAGCCAGATAGAGTCCTTTAACTTTAAGAAAGTAGATTAAAATCAATCTGATCATTTTAATTAGTATTTATTGAGTGCCTAAGTATCAACCACAGTAGAAGACCCAAGGGATATACTGGTGAATAAGATAGACATGGTCTATATCCCAATGGCCTAATGGTCTAGAAGTGAAGACAGGCATTGAACAAGCAATCACCACTGTGCTAATAGAGGAGTTACAGGGTGACGGGGACATATAGCAGGCCCATCCAACCTAGACCAAGGATCATATTTCTAGAGTTTGGAGAAAAGGCTATAAGCATGCTTTTAAATAAACAGAGTACAATTTCAGAGAGCACCAATCTCTGTTTTAGTTTGGGCTTCTATAGCAGAATACCATTGACTGGGTAGCATATTTATTTCTCACAGTTCTGGAGGCTGTAAGTCCAAGATCAGGGTGCCAGCCAGGGAGGGTGCCTGGTGAGAGTTCTCGTCCTGATTCACAGACAGCTGCCTTCTCATAGTATCCTCACATGGTAGAGAGCGAGTGAGCATGGGTCCCTTCATCTCCTTATAAAGGCACTCTTCCCACCACAGGGCCCCACCCTCATGACCTTATTTAAACATAATTACTGCCAAAAGGCCACCTTCAAATGCCATCACTCTGGGGATTAGGGTTTCAACATGTAAGCTTGGGAGAGACATAAATGTTCAGTTCATAGCATTCAACTCTGATCCCTCCCCCAATTTGTGTCTTTCTCACATGCAAAAACACATTCATTCCAACAGCCCCCAAAGTCTTAACTTATTCCAGTATCATCTCTCAAACAAAACAGTACAAGAGGTGAAAGTTTTTCAGATTCAGAAAGATCTCTCTAAACTAGAGCAATGGACCAAAGCTACACAGATGAAATTTCAATTCTAAAATTAGGGTGTATGGCTAAGTTCAGAATCAGGAGATCTGGCCTAAGAACAACCTATGTGGAAAAGGCCAGAAAATGTTCCTCAACCACAAGGTAGACATTATCATTTGATAACAGTTAGCAAAGCATCTGATGGTGCTGTTTTATCAACAACAATGAATTTACATAAAAGGCATTCAAAGAGAGAGAAGAAAAAAGTTTTATATCTATTCCCAGACAGTATGTTTTGAATGGTGTCATCTCTTTCAACAGATTTTTCTGGTAAGATGATTTGTTTTTTTTATGGGGAAATAAGTAATGAATTTGGGAGCAATTAACTTGATCATGAATAAGAATGATTCAGAACCATAACAGAAGCTGATATTATTTTATATTCTCTAAATACCTTCCCTAAATATATAGTAATTGGATATTTTTAAGGATTCAGACTCTCCCATAACAAAGGTAATAATGATAATGTGTTCATATGGGATGCACAATTTTAAATACAGTATCTTACTTGATTCTCAAAATACTCTTGGGAGAAAAGCCCAACTGGTGTTTTTCTGTGTAGTCGCTGCCTGTCCACCTGTTTCAATAAAGCATTAGGACAGTTTACATAACTCCAGACTGAACGGTATAAACAAGGATGTGGTGAAATTAGAAAGAGAGGATAATAAGGATAGGAAATCTAGGAAAAAAAACAAACACAATTCTTACTTGTGTAGTCCTGTATGCTTGCTGGAGGTTGAACAAGATCACTGTCCCCATGTTGTGAGTATGGAAATTGATATTTGGATAAATTACTGGCATGCCCAGTATCACAGAGATGGTTAGTAACAGAACCCAAAACACATGAGCCCCACCGAAATTCTGTTATTTTCTCTACTACTCTATGCTGCCTTCCAGTAATATGAAATATGAAATTAGTATTGGAAAAGATGCCAACTCGGAGAGAAACTCGATAGAACTGTAGTTGGAACCTTCTTTTTAGTATGAGCCTCTAGCTGTGAATTGATGAGATATCCACTCCCTCGATGTTTAGAACTTTCTTAATCTTAGCAACTCACTCGTTTAACATGCCTAATGTTAATCATCTGATCAGGGAGCTAAATATAATCACAGGTATCAGGCTATTCTACCACCCTTCTGCCTACCCCATGTTATGTTTTATTAAGTTGAGTTGCCAATATTAAATCATGGAGAACGATGGCTCTAGGTAAGTCTCACTGTCTCATCAATAACACTTTACCAACTGCAGCTCTTCAGAGACCAGAAATTTACAGTGAGTTTAGAATGCTGCTGTGGACCCATCATAATTTTTATTAGGTTTTGTGGCTGTGCTGACTGCCAGAAGGGGCCGTCCTAAAATCCTAATGTGACAAAAATCAATGTTCAGATGTAGTCTTGGGTAACATTTTTCACACCCAGTAAATCGCTTGTCTCTGGTTTGAACTAATGATCACATAAACAAAGGATTGGAGCCAATTGATTACATTATTGGTGCAAGGAAATTTATGTGACTGGGGCAAATTTAGCAAGGTATTCAAGGAAAGAATCTACAACTTTTAAAAAGTTTGTTTTGACGTGGGATAGTAGGATATCAAGTGTTTTCGTTTGCCTCTTTTTACTTTCGTGTTAATCCAGAAGGATTCACCTTCTCTGGGAGGTTTAGTTGTTCTGTGAAGCCGAATCACTGTGTGACCCCCTCACAGCATCTTTGTGGAGGAGAACTCATCACCTGCCTTTAGAAAACAGCGTGTCCTTTCGACTTTTAAGATTATGGAAAATATGTACTCATTTATTGAACAAACTTTGAGCATGTATCAGTTAGGGATGCATTTGGCTGCAAGTAACCAGCAAGCCTGATTAGAAATGGCTTAAATAAGTATAAGTTGTTTTTCTTTCATAACAAGAAGTCCCAGGGTAGGTAGGTGATTGCTGGGATTGGTTTAGCTGGTCAACAGTGCTATGACAAAGTCAGATTATTCTTCTATTTCATCTCACCATCCTTAACTTTCTGGTTTTAATCTTCATACCTTTCCCCCCTCATGGCTGTTAGATGGCTGATGCACTTCCAGCTTTCATGTCAGCAAGACCTGGAGAATGGAGAGAGAGTGAGCCAGCCATACTTGTCCTAATCATAGTGAAGAAAGTCTTACTAGAAACCACTTATTTCTCATAGGCCAGAACCTGGTGGAGAAATAAATGTTAGGAAGGCAAGCAACTGAGTCACTGTGGGTTGTGTGGTCTAATACAGACATTTGGAAAACACTGGCTTTGTTTTCCTGCTTAGAGGACTTCTCAGAGCTCTCAGAATGCTAAGATACATTGAGACTCTTGGCCGGGGATAGTTATTACATTCAGCATTTTACCAAAGTCAACACAGAACCTTTAATTTTTTTCTTGGAATACCTATTAATTCAGAAGTGTTCTGAATGGTGCTCCGAAATGCTGTGTCAGTCCCAGCTCACATCCTTTATTGGGAGAGTTAAATACACTTGTCAAATCAGTGCAGCCATCTACATCTAAAGCAGGTGTCTGGCTGTTCTAATTGAGAACAAAGACAAAGGCATCAGGGCTTTTGTCTCAGCCCCGTCATGGAAAGATGGTGGCCTAAGTATAAAATGATTAATAAAATACCAAACTCAGACAATAGGCCTCTGGTGTTTTCAAATTCACTAGGCGTTTAAGATAAAATTTAGAGAGAGATTTTTCTCAGACATGGTCTTGAGACTATAAGACAGTCAAGACATTTCACGAAGAAAACTCAGAGAAATCTACATCAGACAATGTAGAGTGTTAGTGGCTAGAGGCTGCAGGGTTCAAATCCCAGATCTGCCATTTATGAACTGGGTGATCCTGGACAAGGGGCTCTGAGACTTGGTTTCACAATCTGCAAAATGGGGATAGTTTCTGCCACTGGAGCTATAAGGAAGCCTTTAGGAGATGATAGTTGTGAAGTGCTCATAGCCATACAGGGGTGCAGCTTTAATCCCAGATCCTTTATTAAGGGTTGAGCCAAACTGAATCCCTATCCTTGTTAAGTCCAAAGTGGATTCCCCATTCCTTAAGGTCTCGCATTACTTTAACTTCTAACTTTCCAAGGAAGATAGTTTGACACTGCTGTTTTGACCTTGCCATTTGGATCAGGTTTTTGTCTTTGTCTTACTGATGGTATTTTCTCCAAAAATAAGTACACTACCAGTATCGAATTCAATTCATAATATTGCTAGGAATAATGCACACAAAATAAAACAGGCAGTGGCTAACAGTACACACAGTAAAATTTGTTGTAGAAAGAAAATTGGATAAGAGATCAAATATGGCTGGCATCATGGAAAACCACAAAAATATCCTATGAGAAATTAGACTTGGTAGGAAGAATGAGAATAAAATAAAATGACAATAGCCCAAACTACACAGAGGAAATTTGATTATTGCCTAGAAATTGGTGGAAGAATCAACACTTCTTGTCAGAAATTCTGCAGTTGCAAAATTGGACCTGGTGGAATAAGGCAACAAAGGAGAATCTACAAGTCAGAAGTTGCCACTGGCAAAATTTAATTTGGCAAAAGACAAGCAGTGAATCAAATAGTTAGCCTAAAAATTTGTATATAACCTAATTAATTCTGATGAAAATAATTTCAGCAAAATAGATTTTTTTATTTGAAATTGTTTATGCTGTGTAGAAAACTAATCAATGACCAAATTTGTCTCAAATTAGAGTTTGCTTTGAGAAATATTATTGGATGAAAATTGTTTATATGATTTAGATTCATTTTAATTGCTTTGATATATATATATATATAGATCCAAATAATAGAATTCAAATATCCCATAGTCATTATAAGTATATAATGCTTAATATGGCATCCAGAGCACTAACAGATTCACTTTACTATTTATTAGTGTTCTCATGCTTTCATTGAATTTTTAAGCCTAAGGACATTTGCTTTCAAACATTTAAGTCCATTTATTATTGAATACAAAATGGGTGCTAATTACAAACAGGTCTTATCTATACATTGTGGGTTTCCTAGTAAAATGGTTTCATAACTTTAGTAATAAGAGGAAGAAGAAACATGGCTGTTACCTTCACAGAACACTGACTTTGGAATAGGCCTCATGTTTGGGATGGCCTGCATCAGTGAGTGGTTCCTAGCTCCTACATTTGGGTATTGTAGATGTATTTAGAAAGTACCTGCTGTTCTGACTCTACCTTAATTCAGATGTGCACTCAACTTTTGGCTCGTGACAGCAAGACCCTTTGGAATTCCTGTATCTTTAGTTTGTGTTGACATATTCAAGTTCAACTCTGACATGTTATTTCCTTATGCTGAGGGTGTCTTGTTGAGTTTCATAGGTTTTGTGCATCCCTGGTGCCTATTAGGCTTATAACTTATAGAGCTATGACTTTAAATGTCAGGATTGTCACTGTAATAATGGAGCAAAAAGTAGGCTGTTGACATTCTTTGGACACAATTTGCAATACCCTTTCTTTTCCTGTAACATTTTCATGTTTCCAGGTGACACTTGCCCACTGAACCGTGCGTCACAAAGCCCAGAGTTTTAGTAAAATACATCCTGCTCTTTTACTTATCTTTAGGATCAGTAGTCCCTTAGGTTCAAAAGCCATTTCAGATACAACCTTGAGCAAATTCGTTCATTCTCTGAGCTTGGGTCGCTGTCCTATGAAGTAAAGTTATTATTACCGTCTTCACAAGACTGTTGTGAGAATAAAGTGTTTAAATTCCTAATATTATCAGAACTTAAAAATAAATGTGATGGTTAATATGATTTGACATGTTTAAAGCTCTCTGTATGTTCTCATCTGATGTTTTAAAATTGTATAGATAGAAAATACTTCAAACAAATAAATGAGCTATATGGAAAGTATTTTTGCCAGCATTCAGAAGCCAGTAGATAATGATATACATATATCATTTTTAGTTTATATATGTGTGTGTGTATATATATATGATTAGGCCAGATACAACCAGTTTTTATCAGTAAAGCTTTATTGGAACACAGCTATGCCCATTCATCAATATATTGCCAATGGATTTTTTGGTACAAGGGCAGAGTTGAGTAGTTGCAACAGAAACAGGGTGGCCTAAAAAGCCTAAAATATTTACTATCTGGTCCTTTACAGAACAAATTTACTGACCGTTGCCTTGGAGTTCACCAATTGCTTTCTACATCTATAGATTTAGTTATAAATATATATTTTGTTAAATATTAGAGCAGTCTATGAGGTGGGCATCATCTCCATTTTACAGATGTGTAGACTAAGGTTCAAGCCTTAGTCTAAGGCCAAGGATTACTTTCAGCCCACTGACACTACATTTCTGTATTTGATCATTAGCAAATAGCCTTTAGGGAGGGGATGGGTGTATACCTACATGATGAGTGCGATGCGCACTGTCTGGGGAATGGTCACACTTGAAGTTCTGACTCGGGGGGAGGGGATGGGTGTGTACCTACATGAAGAGTGCGATGTGCACTGTCTGGGGAATGGACACACTTGAAGCTCAGACTCGGGGGGATGGGGGGGGCATGGGAAATATATATAACCTGAACTTTTGTACCCCCATAATAAGGTGAAATAAAAAAAAAGATGTTTTACATTGTATAATTAATGTCATGGCCATTAATCATCACTCAGTAAGCACTTGCTGTGTGTCAGACACTGTTCCATCCATCAGGGCACAACAGTGAACGGAAGACTTCCTGCCATCAGGGAGCTTCCATCCCAGGCTTTCATGTACCTATCTCACAGGCACTAGGAATCCTAACCACATTCATCCTCTCTATCACTTTGGCTCACCAAGTGGGACCATATATGGTGCCAAGTCCTGCAGCTACAACAGTTAGCCACATAGCTTAGTCCTTGCCCTGGAGGAGGGGAATGGGGTTCATGGTCTAGTGGAAGACCATCTTTGGGGGGGCAGTCTTGATTTCTAGAACTTGAGCAGACTAGAGTTATAATGAAATATAGTATGATGGTTTATTTGCCGTGCACTTCTATCTCGTGACTTTGCTGTAAGGGCTCGAAGAGATGGGATCCAAGTAAACAAACACAGAGTCCAGAGGTTTCAGGACTTACGTAGACAAATGAATCTCAGATTTGAATGTGCATACAGATCACCTGGGATCTTGTAAAAATGTAGTTTCTGATTTCAAGTCTCAGGCATGGGGCCTAGCACTTGGCATTTCTAACACGCTCCCAGGCGATGCTCTGAGGACCACACTTTGAGTAGCAAGGTACCAGTGAACAGTCCAGGTCCCTCTAAGATCCCTCAAATGTGATGCTAGAAGCGTGGAACGTGGGTGGGTTCTCAGACATAAAAGTTAGCATTTGGGCAGGCAGACTCAGGGATGATCTAACATCATGATCATCCCATGTAGACGTGAGGCTGTGGCTGGGTGGTCCTCCTCACCCCACAAAAGGCTACAGCTTCCTCCTACCCAAGGTTCCTTTTCTCTCTCACTAGCTCCCTCTTTCCCTTAACTATCAGGCCCCTTCTCACCCCCAACCCAGCCTCCAGCATGCTCTGTGGTTCGGACTACCCCATACAGACCCCTGGTAGAGATGCTGAAACTTTTTTTTTCTCTACTGAAGTTGAAGTGAGGAACAACGGCGGCAGCATTTCCCGCGCTGGCTTTCCACTCTCAGTAATCCTATCTGACCGACTCCCGAGTCTTCCCAGTCTGTCTGCTCAGACTGCACAAGCTGGTGATTAAAGCTTAGAACAATAATTAGACCCTTTATTTTCAAAGCAAATTTGATTTCCAGACCAGACTTCAACATTTATTACAATACAGACTAATAAAAACAAATCTGGAAACATATGCTTTTTAAGCTTTGTGTTGTAAAATCTATAACAGCATTAAAACCATTTTGAAAAAAAAATCATTCATGATTACCCAGCAAAACGCTCTGTGAACATTCCCTTCTATTTCTCATCCAAGTGTATTGCACATGTATAAACACAGTATTTATATGCAAGGTGGTACTGTAATTTTTTCACTCATTATATGATGAACAATTTTTATGTTGCTACATGACCTTTGCGTATATCATTTTTAAAGACTCCACAATATTTCTTCTAGTTGACAAGCCATAATATTTGTGAACATAAAGCATTTCTTCTTTGTGAAACATTTCAGTGGTTTCCTTCTTTCTTTCCTTTCTTCCTTCCTTTCTTTTCTCCCTTTCTTTTCTCCTTGTCTCTCTCTTTGACCTTCTCCCTACTCTCTCTTTCTCCATCTTCTTCTATCAGGAAAAAAAAATGTTCTATGAACATTTGATAACCCTTTCCCTTATGTTGAATTATTTCCTTAGGGTAAATTTTCAGTCAGCAGAAGGAACATTTTTTCCCCCTTCAGTATAGTTTGAGAAGCCTGATGACCAAATCAGTATGTGTTGCTGTTCTCTATGAAAATCTTACAGGATGACTCCCTAAGCATATTTTATGCCCGGAAAGACAACTGGGTAATTCTGATACTAATT
>CM052442.1:95366393-95395253 GCA_028533085.1 Varecia variegata | reverse complement strand
CCCCCCCCCGCCTCTGTCAAATACACAATTGGTGTTATTCCCAAATATGCACTTAGGTGATGATCAGGGAAACCAATTTTCTGGTGAGTACATGTGGTGCTTATTTTTCCATTCTTGGGATGTTTCTTGTGCTCTTCATTCCTTTTACTAGATCCATCTTTCCATCTGATTTTTTTTTTTCCTGGCTGAAGGACTATGCAACATTTCTTATGGTAAGGTTCTAGTGATGAATTCTTTCATGTGTTATACATCTGAAAAATTCTTTTTAACCTTCAATTTTGAAAGATTTTCACTGGATATAGGATTCTGAGTTGACAATTTTTTTTTCTTTGAGTATTTTAAAGATTTGCTCCGCTGTTCCCTGACTTGCCTGGTTTGTGACGTCTGCTGCCGTCTTTCCCTTTACTCTTGAGTGTGTCATGTGTCTTCTTCCCTCTAGCTTCTCTCAAGATTTTACTTTTGTTGCTGGTTTTAAGCAATTTGATTCTAGTAAGAAATCTTCTGAGGGGTGAATCAAGAGAACATTGAAACAGATAAGGTGAGCACTGGGAAAAAAATTTAAATAAAGGTGAGCCTACACAGTTTAATTGAAACTGGTATTTTCTTATTTGAACCCAGTAGTAAGAATCTCTTCAGGTGAAGGAGGAATATCTTTACAGAATGTACTTTAAAATAAAGATAATGACTAACCCTTCAAGAGTGCTATACAAATGTATATATACAGCTACACACATATATAGCATTCAGTGTGGTATATATGCATATGTGTGTGTGTATATATAATGACAGTATGTATTTATATATATGAACAGCATCTTGTACAAAGCATTAGCATTTGTACAAAGTGTACCATTTACACAAATTAGATACTCTTTCAGTGTTAACTATTATATTAACATATGTGTACAGACGTATTTTATACCTACAACAATGCTATATGTAGGTAGTATTATAAATCTCCATTTTATACATGTTACAACTATAGCACAGAGTGGTTGAATAAATTTAGCATATAGCTAGTAACTGGAAGAGCTGGGATTTGATTGAACACAGGCCATCAGATAGATAGTCATGCTCTCAACCACTATTCTAAACTGCCTCTTACAGAAAAGTGCAGCCAAATATATCAATAGCAAGATACTGACAGAGCACGAAGGCATCTGTGTTATAAACATTCCATGTTAAAGGGGAAAGAGGATCCTCCTTTAACACAGATGTTAAATAGCCTCCTCTTTTCTCTCCCAGCCTCTGACTTAGACATTGCAGTTCTTTCAAATAGAAAATGTCCATAATCTTAGAGAATAGAGTTCTAGATAGACACTATGGTGCACTACTGATCTCCTACTCATTGTTGTTACCTGATGTATACAACAGAATACAGAAACGCCTACAGGTGAATGGGGGAGATACACAAATATGTTTGAACTCATGTATCAGCCCAGCCAGCATAAGAAAGAAAGGAAGTAACATCAAAATTCTAGTTGTAACCTTTCTGGCCTACCTATTGCACTGATAATGATAGCCATCATTTAGTGAGAGCTTTCTAGGAGCTAAAGTTTTTCTAGAACTTCATATTGCTTCTAATTCTTGAAATGCCAGCCCACACTGTCCCTCTTTCAATCCTTGTATCTCTTTTGACTTTGGACAATTCTTTGCAAATTACTTAACCTACTTGTGCTTCAGTTTCTTTGAGTGTATCATGAAGCTAGTAATAGTGACTACCAAATTCTGTTTTGAGTATTAAGTGGCATCATTCATTTGCAAAGTGCTTAGCATAGTGCCTGGCATATGGAGAGCACTCAGCGAGAGTGAGAAGGTGGCACCGTCATCCCTCTTGTTTGCTTTTACCTGCGAGTTCCTGCTTTGTCCACCCAAACTGTCCTACAAGACCAAGTTAGCATTCAGCCCACTGCCCTGATCATGCAGTCACAGTCTCTGTTTCTGCTAACAGTCAGTAAGCACTATTTAGCATCTCATTGGATTGGATTGTTCCACATAGGCTAATTTTGCCTTCTTAACTAGATTGATTCATCATCCATTCAATTCATATGTTGTTTGAACACATACAAGGTGCCAAAGACTGTTCTAGGATTATAATGGTAAATAAGAAAGGTAAAAATTAAATCCATGTCTCAAGGTTCTTACGTGTTTGTGATGGAAGGGGAGAGCAGACAAAAATAATATAAATAAGTCAAATACGTGGTATGACAGATTGTAACAAGGGATATGGATACAAATACAGCATAGAAGGGAAATGGGATGTGTTGGGGATATCATGTATTTTGTATGTGGGGATCAAGGGAGATTTCACTATGTGGCCGGGATTCTCCCACCCATTTCAGGGAAGAGGAAACTGGTGCTCAGAGAAGGGCAATGAATTTCCTAATGCCATGCAGCATTGGTCCAGAGGCAAGAATAGGAATCGAGTTTCCTCAAATTCCAATCCAATACATCTTTCTACAACAGGCAGAACTGAATCCCATTTATGTTCCTAGGTAGGAACCAACGGTCCTGTAATCTTCATCACCATTTCCCACATCTGAAGCTGCCTTTGTCTACTGCCTCTGGGTTCTTCTTCTTCACAATCTGCTCTTGCTGTGCCTAACAAGCATTAATGACACACTGGCGCAAGAGCCTAGTGCTAGCTCATGCCATTGGGGTAGTGCCAGGGCAGGATAGACTTGACAACCATATCTCTATATTAGCTAGAAACAGCCATTCCCTCAGGGGACATGGCTCCAGTGGGCATGTAGTTCCAGAACGCAGGGTGAATTTCACCCCTCACCCACCTCCTTCAAGGGCTTTTAAGTGGCACACAACCTTCACGACCATAAATGGTGGCCTGACACCTCCTCTGATGCATTTTTGTATTTCACACATCATTTAACTAGTGGAAGTCACATAATAAGTACTCAGTGAATCATGGCTGATTGAATTCTTTCTCATTTTTCATTTCCAATATGATTACGATCCTTAATATTTCAGCTCATAGTAAAGAACATAAATTTATGTTGAGCACCTACTGTATGCCATGCAGGGCCAGGGAACCTGTGGCCTTGGGGCCACATGTGAACTTCTTGATCCTTGAATGTGGCCTTTTGACTAAAGCTAAGTTTTATAGAACAAATACTTTTAATAAAGGCATTTGTTCTGTGAAGTTTGGATTTGGTCAAGGGGCCACACTTGGGGATCTGGAGGGCCACATGTGGCCTTGAGGCCATAGGTTCCCCACCCCTGCATGGCAGGGCGGGCCCGGCACAGGGGATATAGCTGTGGAAAACAGACAAAAAAAAAATGCTGCATTTGTGGGGCTAACATTCTAGTGGAAGAGATAAATAATACATAAATAAGTATATGTATATATATGCTTATATACTATATGTGTATAGCTTCTAATATATAATGTATGGTACACTATAGATATATGTATATATATATTACATTATTATATTCCAAAGAAGAGCAAAATAAAGCATGGAAAGGGATGTGAAGTTTTAGGGACAGATATTTTAGAAACACTGGGTAGAGTGGCCAGGGCTCACAAAATAGGTAAAAGAGCTACTATGGTAGGTAGAACAAGGGTCCCCAGAGATGTCCACATCCTGAAACCTTACATGGAAAAAGAGACTTTGCAAGTGTGATTAAGTTAAGGATTTTGGGATTGAGAGACTATCCCGAGTTATCTCCAGGGGCCCAGTGTAATCACAAGGGCCCTTATGGGAGGGAGGCAGGAGGCCTGAGCCAGAAAGAGATTTGAAGATGCCGGGCAGCTTTGGAGATGGAGGGAAGGGGCCGTGGGCCAAGGAGTGCAGGTGGCCTTTAGAAGCTGGGAAAGGCAAAGAAACATAATCTTTGAGAGCCTCCAGTAGGAATGCAGTCCTGATAACACCTTCTAGCTCAGGGAGACCTATTTAGGACATCTGACACTCAGAACTGTAAGATAATAAATTTGTGTTGTTTTAAGTCACTAAGTTTGTCATAACAGCCATGGGAAACTAATACAGCAAGTGTGTAGATATCCAGGGGAAGAACGTTCCAGGCAGGGAGAGCAGTAGGTGCAAAAGCCCTGAGGGTGGGATTGTGTCTGGTGTGATCCAGGATGTCAGTGTGACTGGTATGAGCCCCCGTGAGTCGGGGGAACTTGGGGTAACAGGAGCAGAGCACAGATTATGTAACACTGTAGGCCAGAATGAGCACATTGGTTTTACTCCAAGTGCTCCGAGGACCCTAGCTATGAAGTGGAGAAGTGATGTCATCTAGTTCATGTTTTAACAGGACCACTCTGGGTGCTCGGGGTGGGGATGGTGTGGTAGAGGATGTAGGGGCATAGTCAGAAGCTGGGGACCACTGAGGAGGATTGTGCTGTAATCCAGGCAAAAGATGCTGTTGGCTTGGACCAGAGTGGGGCAGTTGGGTGAGAGTAGGGGAATGAGAAACAGTCAAATTCTGAATATATTTTGCAGTTGGAGCTCATTGACCAGAAAAGGATAAATGTGATCCATGTAAGTTTAACTGGAAGAGATTTTCAATAAAATTTTTTCAGTAATTAAAATTTTATCATAATATGGAAAACATGTGCAAGAGGAAAGAGATAGAGTGGATAACAGACCAAGCTCTGAGTAAAATGGCCTGGGGTCAAATCCTGGCTCCTCCACTCACCAGAAGTATATGTGTGAGCAAAGTGTTTAACATTTGTGGGCCTCAGTCTCCTCATCTGTAACATGGGAGTACAATGCCACTTGCAGCACAAACTGTGAAAGTATCAAGGAAGGAATGATTAAATGCAGGACCTCATACCTAATTCATAGTAAGTACTCAAAACTGTTCTCTCTCATCCTCTAGAACTCATTGATTTTCAAAGATATTTTCCTACTGGTAAAACATTCTACAAGTTCAATACGGAGAAGTATTTGAAAACAAATGAAATAAAAATTGCTCCCTTCCTGCGGGGCAACTTCACAGACTAGCTAGGATGCTGACATATTTCTCTTGGTCCCATAATAGATTTTCCGAGCTCTCTTATCAAATAGTTGCTGTATTTGCCAATCTTGACTTTGAAAATGGAGCCTGATTCTTCTCTTAAGGAAGAATGAGTATTATATGACAACTGAATATTTATAACATGTTCTCCTTTTTTTTTTTTTTTTTTAAGCTGCTGTTGTTTTACGATCCTAACATCAAAACCCCTGGGCCCAGGGAAACCTCAGATGTTGGAGAATAGCAAATGTGGTCTTTTTTTCCTCCTCTTTTTCCTGGTACATCTGACATACCTTTGAACCTTCAAAGGACACAGTAATCAATGACGTGAGAGACATGCAATATTGTATACATTATTGTGAAGATGAATTTATTAATATAAACTACATAGTGTGGAATAGAGGTAGGAGCTGAATTAAAATGTGACAATCTGTAATCCAATAAAAACAGAACAAAGGGAGGAGAAAGAAACTGAACAGGCGGATGAAAGGCACTTTGCTGATTCGGAGTTTCAGAGCCACATAAAAGGGAGATTATTGCTTAAGTAGGTTAAGGTAGCCCTAGTGTCTTAATTAAAATGTCTTGAACAAAAGAGGAAGAAGAATAGTCCTGGAGGTTTGGAGGAAGTTTCAATGAAAGACAAGAAATTTACAGGGGGGGAAAAAGAGTATAATTTAGGTTAAATATTGAGAATAAGTCCCTAAGCAAAATAATCTTGAATTTCCATCATAGAGGATATTTACAAATAGGTTGGACAAAGGGGGCAATTGACTTTGGCAGCCAATGTGGGAAATAGGTTTCTAATTTTAGAGTTTACAGCCGTAATATCAAGAAGTTAATGAACAAAAAGCAAGTAGATAAAAACAGGAGGAACCAGGATCTCAAAAATGGACCAATTCTACTGAGTCCTGGCAATGAGTGCCTCCTTGTCTTAAATACCAGGACAGTGCTTTACACCTCCCCCGATGTTGTCCTATCTGAGCAGGGAACTCGCTGTTCTTAAGGGGACGGTTCATTTCACCCCTGTTGTTGGGGAAGCTGGAGTCGGGGCCCTGCTTTCCCTGAATCGCTGTAAGACTCTGGTAAGAAGCTGAGTTTTCCTAAGGGCGTTAAAGTAATGAGGGACCTGGTTTTGTATTTGATAAAGTCATACACTGTTTTTCTCTGAGTCCATCCTGGAATAACCCGGTGACATCCACCATCATCTACATCTCTCCTTGAACTGGCACCTGGATGTCAAGTCTCATTGCACGGTTGCTGCACCATCCACGTCGACAGCCAGCGCTGTCTCCTGCCAGTTAATGAGGTGATTCCGCTGCAAGGGGGAGGGAAACCAGCATCCCTTCCAGCCCGATGATTAAATGCATCAGGTGTTAAGCAAAAGCACAGGGTTTTCTCTTCTCTAGGGTCACCCTAAGGAGGGGAAGCCTCAAAAAGTACCTCTGGAAAAAGAAGAAAAGAGATAATAGCAGCTTGCTGTGTGATATGAGATAGCATTTATTAAATAGATATTATTTATTACAGTTTAAAAAATAAAGCCCGCATTTGCATACTAACAGGACCTGGCAAAAGAAACTGAAAGTTAATAGAAACTGTGCTGACACAACCATCTAACTGAGCTGGAGAATGCTACACATAGTGTATAATAAGAACCCATTGTCAAGTGTGTGTGTGTCTGTGTGTTTATGTGTGTCTTGGTGTCTGTGTCTGCATGTGTGTCTGCATGTAATGTGTGTCTGTCGGTGTGTTATCAGGCAGGTAGAGAAGACCAGAGCTGAGAAAGGAGGGAAGAGTGTGTTGTTGTTAGAGGAACAGCACAGACAGAGGCATGAAGTTATGATGGAGCTTGGCATGCATGGGCAACACCAATGTGGACAGAACCACAAGCCTTGCAATCAGACAGGTGTTTTCAAACCCCATGGGGATGCCCTGTCTTCGCAAGACTAAATTTGCTTCCAGTGCTGATTGGTGGTTTGGCAGTATGTCACAGGACCTTTAAAATGTCCATAACCTTTGATCTAGTAATACCACTTTGGCTAGTCTATTCTAAGGAATCCTCATGAAAGAAAAGCAAGAAAGCAAATAAAACTTTACATACAATGCTATTTTATTTGCATTTTATTTAAAGTAACAAATGGAAGCACCTGACATGAGCATAACAGGAGAATGGTTTAACACATGTTGATACTTCCACAGGATGTATTATGCAGCTACTAACATGTTTATAGATCTATGACATGGGCAAGGAAAAAGCTTGGTGTTTATTAGGCTCGAAAAAAATACAAAATTGCTCAGACCCTTCAATTTTCAATTTCTTTTTTATTTCTTTTTGTTGTTGTTGTTAGGGATGGGGTCTTGCTCTGTTGTCCAGGCTGGGGTACAGTGGCACAATCATAGTTCATTGCAACCTCAAACTCCTAGGCTCAAGCAATCCTCCCGCCTCTGCCTCCTAAATAACATGCCACCACACCTGGCAATTTTTTTTTACTTTATATAGAGACAGGGTTTCACTGTGTTGTCCAGGCTGGTCTCAAACTCCTGACCTCAAGTGATCCTTTGGCCTTGGCCTCCCAAAGCACTGGGATTACAGGTGTGAGCCACCATACCCAGCTATGCTCTTCAATTTCAACTTAAGCAAAAAGTGGATTAAAACCTGGAAGGAAGTCCACGGAAATGCTATTCTGTTTGTCTGAAACAGGATGGTAAATAAATTGATTTTTCTTCCGCATTTTAATATATTTTCTAGAGTTTCTATAATGAACCTATTCTATTTAGAATGAAAAATGAATTAAAAAAAGGTATGATCTGGCATGGCAATAAGAGCCCACTATAGCCCATCCCTCCTCCCGAATATAAACTACAAACTCTGGACACACACACACACGTACACGTACTTGAAAACTGAAAGGTAAACCAAAGCAGGCAGACAGGTGGATTGTTGAGGGCAGTCAAAACATGGAGAAGTGAGACACATTTTGGGGGAGCTTCCTGGGTTAGATTATTTTTCTTCCCTACTTTGCCTCAGGATTGGGTTCCAGTCGTATAGCAGAGGGGCAGCCATGCGGGTAGCTAAGACTCCCATAGAATCCCCAACTTTCTATCCAGAGAAACCAGGAAGAGGGGTCCTATGGGGGAATCTTGGAAAGCAGAGGGCTTTGTTGTTGTTGTTTTTGGTGGTGGTGATTGACTCAGCTCCTAAAAATGGTCTAGCACAGAGCAGGTGCTCAATAAATACTTGTGGAATGAATGAATTAAACTTTTGAGGAAGATTCCACTTTGGAGACTGACTCTGTCTCCCAAGAAGACCAATGCAACCAGCTTTCTTTCCAGCATGGGACAAATTCTGTTTCTCCACTAGGCACCAGAGAAGGTGGTTTGCATTTAGGAGTTTTTCATCTGAAAAGCATGGAAACTCTTGTGCTGAAGCACTGGAGTCCTCTTTGATGTGGTGAACACTAACAATTAGAGATCCTAGGAATTGAAAACAGCTATGGTAACGGCTGAATTGTACCTCTCACTGTGTGTTTATTCTGGGGTATTTGCTTATTGAATGGACTTGTGGGTGGAGTTTATTTACAATTACATTATTCATTCTCTCCTTTGATTTTCTGTCCCTCTTTCTGTCTCTCTTTATCTCTTTCTTTCTCTTCCTTCCCCACCCAGGTGCATAGTTAGGGCCATGGTTATGAAATATTAACATGTTTCCACTGTACAGTGTGGTTATGACAATAGAGAGAGCCCAAGACCACAAAGGAGGGACCCTTGGGTAGAACAACAGGCTGTGTCCATGCCCCACCCATATTTCCTTGGGCTTTTTCACTAGAACACACGAGGCCAATTGACAGTCTCTGCATCTCTTTGCCCAATCACCAGTCCAGAGAATGAGCACCCCCAGGAGAACCCTCAATAAATGGCTGATGGGAACTGGAGTATAAGTCCCCCAACTCCCTCACCCCTCTGAGTCATGCATTCTGCCCTAGCTCCTAGTGTTCCCCGGTAGTAACTTGCTCATTAATGCTTCCTTCATTGGCTGCCTTCCCTTCTCTGCCTCACTTCCCCATTCTTCTCTCAGGATCTCTTGGGATCACCCACCAAATAAACTACATACTCTCAAATCCTTATTTCAGGGTCTGCTTCTGGGGAGCCTAGACTAAGAGTGCTGAGGGTCCTGGTTATTGCAATTCTACTATGAATTGGGATCGTGTATAAAAAGGAAACCAGTAGTCATGAAGATCCCTCAGGTGGGCTACAGTGCAGCAGGTGAGAGGCGATGATCATAGCAGGGAATGTGATCATAGACAAGGAAGGGAAAATCCCCCAGGTGGAACCTATAGGAGTTGGCAACCCCTTGGTGGTGCAGTGTGTATGGTAGAAACCAAAGAAACCATTCATATGATGTAAGTGTCTAACCCTTCAACAGCTGAGAAAAGCAAGCCAGGAAAACTTGTGGTTTTGGCAAGAGTAGGTGGGAAGAACAGAATTCTCAATTCAGTTTAGGGCATGTTGAGTTGTAGGTGCCTGTGTAGTTGTGTATCATTTATGGTGACAGTTCCACAGGGAAAGCACATGTCAAACACCCAATAAATACCCACTGAATTGGAAAGAATTATTTTTCCAAATGTGGGTTTTCTAACAGGGCCATTTATGAGCTCAGGCAGATGAGGAAAGCATGGTACCTGGGTCACGTGCTCCCACATCTAGCATACATGCTCAAATTAAAACAGCTGTGGAGGCAGGAGCACATATGTGTATTAGAAAAACAAGCCCATCTGTAGAGCGCTGCAAGATGCCTCCAGGTGGTCACAAGTAGCTATTTAACATGAATATTTTATCAATGCCAGAGCAGATAGAGGGAAATTGTATCCATTATAGTCCCATCACCGTCACACGTGGTTGAATGGACTTCTGACTAAAGAATCTAAATACGTTTAAAACATTTTTCACCTCCAATGAAAATAGCAAGGCTTGATTTGTGTTGTTCTTTCTCCTGCTAGATTCATGAAATATTTCAGAGGCAATTGCATCTTGGAAGTGCAGTTTGGCAAATTTTCATCCAGAGTGTATGCTTTTGGTTTTATTTTTTAACTAGCAGTTCAAACGTGGAGACGTTGACATTTTAGAACAAGTGGTAGAATAGTGGGGTTATTTTTTGTCGCTGTTTCATTTTTAGGTTCAACTTTTCAAATATGGGGCTGGATTAAGTATAACAAGTAGCAGGAAATAAAGCCTGTTTAAATGAGGGTCTTCTTCAGGATGGCTCCTCAGCCCTGACAGGGATGGGTCAAAGGCAAGGTCAGATCTCAGATTTTTGCTTAAAACCATTCAGTGTCTTCTCACGGTCCTGAGGACTCAGAACAATCCTCTCTAGATGGATGAGGTCTGGCCTCTCCCGACCTTCAGCCTCTTCCAGAGCTCCTTGGCACCCTACCTTCTCTGCTCCAGCCCTTCTGGTCTTTTGTCACCTCCTGCCTCTGTGCCTTTTCTCGTGCTGTTCCCTGGGCCTAGAATTATGCACCTCCTGGTTTCCCTTTATCAGAATGGATTCCACTTCTCCTTCAGGTCTTAGCTTAACTGTCATTTCTTTCAGAAAGCAAAGGCTGCCTGCTGAGTGATCCCGGGGGTGACTTAGGTTGTCTTCCCATAAATGCCAGGCAAATGCATCTTAAACATTCTTTCCTTCCAATCATATTGCTCATCCTAGGCCCCTATACAGAGACTTTGGAGTCTCACTTTCTGATTATTGCATTAACTCGTGCTACTTTAAAATACTCAGAGTTACTTATGATTATTTGTTTAAATAACTCATCTCAAAATGAGAAGCTCTAGGGGAGATTGAACCTTTCCTGCTTAGTTCAAAACACAGCCATTTATCACAGTGCCTGGCCATGGAATGTGGTCAATAGGTATGTTGGCTGGATAAAGAAATACCTAGATATATGCAGAAATAGTAAGTCATAAAACTTGCCTTCAATGTGATTATAGTCTTGAGGGGGAAGAGTAAAAATTCCCTAAATTTTATTAATATAGTATCATAGGATAGTGCCATAATAGAAGAATGTCCAGTGTGCAGTGAGAATCCAGAGGGAAAGGAAAATTATCGAACCCAAAGCAGTGAGCCAGGGAAGATTTCCTGGGAAAGATTATGTTTAGACTCAAGCATAAAGAATGTGTAGGTTTTAGTCAAATGGAGGAAGCAAAGGACTGCGAGGAAGAGCATGATGTGTTTGAGGAACTGCAAGTGGGTCATGAGGCCGGGGTGTGGATCACAGGGGAGAGGGTGGCTGCATGTTAGGGCTAAGGGGATCATCGTATCCCAGGCCAATTTAGAGTCTACACTAGAGCGGGTGGATGCTTTAACACAAGGGAGTGTCCTAATTACGTTTGTGTCTGGGCAGAGTGCTCAGGCAGTGGACTGCACAATGGAATTGAGATGGGACACAGGGAGGCCCTTGCTGTAGTCCAACATAAAAGCCTGGGGCCATATCAATAAACCATTATAACTTGACTTCAACAAGAATTCACAGAAACAACCACTTCTCCCTATTTCACAGTTTCATAATTTCATGGACTCTCAAAAGCCTAAAGAGAAAACGAAGCAAAGAAAAACTGTATGAATCTCTCTCTGATTAAGCACTTAATCCTGCTTTGCTTTATCTCATGCCTGTTAAGCACAGCTTTGGGTCTAAGCCACTGTATTATATTAACGAAGTGAATACCTCTTCAATATCACTATGTATAAAAATTTACTTGTACACATAATTTTGGTAAAACTGAGTTTGGAGACAAACATGTCCAGAGTTCTAGGGCTTTATTCTGTTTTGGGGGATAGTAACTCCAGAACTCTTTCCTTTGCTTTGTTTATTCATTTTATCTACCTGTGAGTTTTCTTCTTCATTCTATGCCTTTGTGTCTTTATGAGTTAATTTTTTTTCTTTCATTTATTCACACATCTAACTAATGTGTATTTGGTCTATGTATCAGTTAGGGCAGGCTAAGTTCTGGAAACCAGCAAACCAGCAATTAACAACAAACTAATCCTGTTGGTAGGGATCTGCACTCCATGTAGACATTCAGGGACCCAGGCCTTGCTGATCTAGTGACTCCACCTATCCTAGAGCAAGCAAGGAAGATGGAGAGAGAGAGAAAGAGACCAGAAAGGCAGAGAGAGAAACACAGAGGAAGTTCTTAGTGGTTAGCAATCTGTGTGTCTGTGGTATGTGTACAAATGTGTTTACACGTGTATTTTTTTCTTTTTGGAGGGGTGAATATGTGTTTAGGTGTTTAGGTATTTGTGGTTTGGGAGTTTGAAGAAATAGTAAAAAAAAAAGGTGTATTTAACTCTTCAGTCTCTTCCTCTTTATGGGTAATGTGGTTGCTTCCTTTTTTCCCCTTTTACTCATAATATTATAGCAAATACCTTAAGAGTGTATTATGTGTCCATATGTTGATTGTTTCCATGCAATAGATTCCTAGAAGTTAAATCACTTAGTCAAGGAACATGGACACTTTAAAAGCTGTCAAACATACTATTATATTGTTTTTCAGAAAAAAGAAATCTTTATCTCTAAAGCATAAATGTACCCATTTACCAGAACTTCATGAGCATTGTGTACTTTATTTTTGTTTTTTTAAGATGTCCCAACTTTATAGTCAGCATATTAGACTATTAAGATTACTCAGGGATATTTGTGGAGTAACTTTAAAACCAACTTATAAATTGCAGCACTTTTAAAGAAGGAAAACATGCGTGGAGTCCATGTCTGATACGGGTAATTCTGGGAATTAGTGACATTCAGAAGAAAGAAGGTACAAGGGGAAGGTAGGAGCAACATCTGGTTGACCTGAGGTGTAGCTAACAGCTGTCATAGGAAGGAGGGGCAGACTTCTGTGCAACTCCAGAGAACAAAACCAAGACCCGTGAAGCAGATTTCAGTTTATCAAATAGGAGAATTTTCTAAAATATTTTCTATCGATTTGGTCACTTCACAAAGTATTGAGCACCTCAGGATGAAAGAATCCAAACTGAGTGTGGCTGTTTGTTGTTACAGAGAAGATTTCTATAGTGGAGAGGAAATCAAAGCAGAATCACAGACATCCTATTCGTTTATTTATTAGACACAATTATGGAGCAAATACTCTGAACCAGCCATTGTGCTAAGTCCATTACTTGGATTACCCTAATTCTTACAATAACCTTATATTCATTTAATAATTTCTTTATTTAATAATATTTTTAAAATACTTTTTGGATGCCTGCTGTACGGCCTGGCCTGTGCCAGGCTCCAGGGAACACAACAGCAGACCAAGAAGATGCAGTGGCTGGCCTTATGGAGCTGGTAACCTTGTGTGGAAGACAGACATCTATAAAATATTGGCACTGAGTGAGCATGTAATCAGGATCTGGACAAGGGCTCTATATGGAAAAGGCAAGGCGCAGGCAATCCCATAGCAAAAGAGACTGAGCAAGCATAGACGTGGTGCTTGAGCTGAGAGGAGGAAGGTGGGTGCAGGATCAACCAGGCAAAAGCGGAGAGGCATGAGGAGGGAATCACTGGGTAAAGCCCTTAGACACACACCTGCCATCGGAGGATCCCGAGGGGACTGGTATAGCTGAGAAGCAGAGCCGAAAGGACAGTGATGGCTCCTGAGGTCAGAGACGTCATCCAAAAGCCAAGCTTCCTGGATCTTCCTGGCCTTGGGAACACTGGAGGTGTCATCCTTTGATAAAGTGTGTTAATGAGGAGGAGGGGAATGCTTTAAAACGTCTTGCTGTCTGCTGGGTAGGGAACTTTTGGAATTATCACCAAATTTCAAACTCCCCTGGTGAAACCTGTGACTTCCTTCTTCTATTGACTACTTTGACCAAAGCAATTTCTTTTTCATACATACATAATAGGAACAGCTGTCATAGTCATTACATTGGGAATGTGTTACTTCCTAGGGGCTCTTAATTCAGATGCTTGGTTATTGGGCCTTCCATGCAAGGTGTTTTATTTACTTCTTTATTTTTTTTTAAGTTTTAGACTGGTCATCCCCAAAGTCTTTGATATCTGACTTTCATTACTGGAGGTGTCATTTCTGATGTTTCTGGTGATCACTTCTGGAAAGCATGTGTGCATAGAGACTGTAGGAAACAGTGGTGGTGTGTACCCATTTCTCCTGCATACCAGCAGCCCTTGAAAAGTGTGAATGAGGTAATTTATAACAGCAGATTGGCTCTATGCCACCCTATGAATCCACCGGCCATCATCTTCCCTGACCCCCACCTTTAAAATGAGTTCCATAGTGCCCCCTGCCATGAGATGATATGAGGGACCAACAGGGGTAGTTTCTGTATCACCCCATTTTATTGTCAGCATAACTCTGTCCAGTAAATCTGCAGTGGGTGACTCAGTTCTGCTGACATTTGTCCTCCGGAATATTGCAAAAATAGATAGTTAGAAATGAAGTAAGCTTAGTGTCATGCTCTCTAACCTCCTAAATTTGCTGCAGAAAGTTTGATATTTGTTGACTCTTTCTTCCTTAAGTAGGCAAACTTCAGTCCCAGGAGGCAATAAAGCAAACTTTAAATGCCACCCCAGGTACAGCAAAGCTGGCTGAACCATGTGTTTGATTGCAAACAAAATGTGAATTGAGTGGCACAGAATCCTTTTCCTAGCACAATGAGATCAGCTGCAAGAATGGAATAAATTGGAGACTGGCTTCTGCAGTTCCATTCATTTGCAGAAATTTGCAGACAATTAAGCTGTCCCCCTGCAGAATAGGTAGCTGCTCCTTTTAGCCGGAGGCTGATTGAGATTTACTCTCTCTCCTGGAAAATGTTAGAGCTGTGATTCTGTAGTTACACTGGATTAAATGGGGCTAAAGACTTCTCCAGCCAGGTATAGACCCTCTTGTAAAGGTGGTCACCAGCAGCAACCCGGGGGGGAGATGTATAGCAAAGTGTTTAGAGCAGGGGACTCCGAGTCAGAGGCCCAAGAGCTAAGTGACTTTGGATGCGTCTCCTACGTCTCTGAAGCTCAGGGAAGCAGCCATCCTGGTTCTACCTGTGAGTTGTTGGATGCATTAAGTGAGATAATATTATCATGTGCCTAGCACTGTGCCTGGCACATAACTGCTCAATTTCCCATGGCAGACTCAGTGAGTCCAGAGCCAGAATGCCAGGTAAACCTTAAGGTTAGAAAAGTCAAAAGGAAACCGGTTATGTCATCTTGAGTCTTGAGTATAGAATGTAAGCTTCAAACTCTCCAAAGAAATAATCCTCCGTTCCTTCGATTCAAGCCCAAAGCATCACACCTTTGCACGGAACCAGGAAAGGCTCCCCACTGCCTAGGAAGCAAATCCGATCGTCTTACCTCGACCTACAAGTCTGTCCACAATTGGACTGGGCTGACTGTGTGAGTCTCAACTTTCACTGCTCTCCCTGAACCTTCTGCCTTGGCCAGAGAAAAATGTTTCAGCTTTTGCAATGCTTTGCCTGGTTAAAATATCTCCTCTTAGCAAATGCTTTTGCCCCAAAGTTGTGAAAGTAGGAGAGGAAACAAAGGTAGAGGCTTGTGGCTTCTTTATAAGGTTTTCACTATTTTTCTCTCTCACTTATTACCTAATGGAAAGACAAGAACTAGGAGGGTAGAGGGAGGGGGTGGAGGACATGAATGTTTTCTGGCTACTTCCTGCCTGTTGGGAGTGTTGGCGTATGGAGAAGACCCTCTGACAGGTGTCCAGCCATCTCCAAGCTGCCTCTGAGCTTGTGTGCAGAGAACAGGATTGTTCCTCTCAAATCTCACCACGTCCTTGGGGTGGCCATTTGGAAGGATTTTATGCCCTTGACTGGGTGGTGGAAAGAGACAGGGACAGCATAAACTTTGAATGTGGCCCCCGCTGTAAAATGCCAGGCTGGCAGATGGAACAGCTATCTGTTCCCCTTCACATGTGGGGCACCTTACCCATCCTGCTTGGTGGGTGTCAGAGGTGGGCTCCTGGGAACAGACCTTGCATACAGGAGGTCTATGGGGAGGGGGTCTCAGCCCCCACACCTGTGGGGAGGGAGGGCAGCGGGAGGGGACAGAAAAGGGAAGGCTGACTGAGGATGAAGTGACCACAGTTACACACGAGGCCTAAGCCTTCCTGGGTAGTGGGGCCTGGGGCTGCGATGCTCCTGGGGCTGGTCCTGCCTGGAGGCTGGGCCGGCCACTATACACCCCTCCCCATCACGGGATGTCCCTGCATCCCTTTGTCTCAGAGTCTTCCCATCAACAATGAACTGAGGGCAGAGTTCATGAAAATACTGTGGGAAGATACCATGTGATTCCCTTTTATGAAGTGTCCAGAAAAGGCAAATGCATACAGACATAAAGAAGATTCGTGGTTGCCAGTGGCTGGGGGTTAAGGGAGAATTGACTACTAATGGGCATGAGGTTTCTTTTAGGGGTGACGAAAAGGTTCTAAAATTAGATGTGGTAATGATATCACAACCCTGTAAATTTCCTAATCATCATCGTGTTGCAAACTTAAAATGGGTAGATTTTATGGAACTTAAATTATACCTTGATAACACTTTAACAATACGGTTGGAGAGAGGGGCTCCAGCAGGGAAAATGGAGCCCACATCTCTCTTTCCACAAATTAAATGCTCAGATTTGCATTTTAGCAGGACCCTCAGTGTTCTGTAAAGACAGGGTTGGGACAAGGAAGAAACCCAACAAATGAACCTTTCCTGCACTTTTATCCTTTTAAGTCTAGTGTGCACACAGTGGTCATGCTCTTTTTTTTATCTTAAGTGGACTCATCAGCTCCAAAAGCCAAACCTTCCCATGGCTCATGCCCCATGCAGAGCAAAAGTCAGCCCCTCCCCCTGGTCTGCACAGCCGGGGACCTGGGGTCTGGGATCTGGGGTCTGAACTCCCTGCTCGAGGCCCTGACCTGTCTTCTCCTCTTCAGGGCTCACTTGGCCCAGGCCAAGAGCTTCCCCGCTGACACTCAGACATGCCAGGGTGGGTCTCTCCTCCCCCTGCCCTCCCCGGGCCCTCTCCCTGGCCCCACGTGGGAAACGTCAGCACCCCTCCCCCTGCACCCTGAAGTGTCCCCTTCCTCCCAGTTTGTTCTCTTGGGCCCTGCGTGTCACTCTCTTTCTCTGTTCATCCTTTGCCTCCTCCCTCTAGAGTGTAAGCTCCCTGAGGGCAGGGCGCTTGTCTCTTTTACGCTCTGGACTATCCAGATGCCCAGAATTACGAGGTCTGTCTGGAAAGTATCCAGCCATCGTTAATATAACGAGATTACAAGGCTGGATACTTTCCAGACAGACCTTGTATACCTGGCAGGGAGGAAGGGCTCAATAGTCGCGCTTGAAGAAATGAATGAATGAATGAATATGAATCTACTCTCTCTCCCCTCTTCACATTCTTTATTTTTATCTGCCCTCCTGTGCCTTGGCCCCCACTCTAACCACCCCCAGCTCCCAGTTTCAAGGGCCTCCCCTTTATTTCTGATATCGTCCTTGGGGCTGCGCGACGTGACACCCCAAGGTAGTATGATACTTGCTTTTCCTGTGCCTCTGATTTCTCCTGAGACTGAGAAACAGCAAGGAAAGCAAATGAAGTTGTAAGGCCAAATACCCAAAGACAGAGAGACGAAGGCCCTGCATAGCTGCACGAGGCGAGAGGAGTTTATGGAGGGGCGATAATTCTTGTGTGACAGAGGCCAGCACGCGTGAGGCTCCCTGGAGACGCCAGCACTGCGCCTTTGACTGAAGCGACACTGGAGGCGGCTGCTGCAGGCCTCCCACGGCCCCGGCTCAAAGATGCTGACCAGCATCATTACAGAGACGGCAGAGGCCATAGAGATGCACGTGGGCCAGTGGTGGCCGCAGTGGCCCCAGTACCTCATTGTCCTTGCACACCTGTGCGTCCCTGTGTCTGTCCCTGTGGCTGAGGGGGTTGTGTTCTTTTGAAGTGGGAAGGTGTGCTGTGTGTCCTTGGATCTAGGCACACGATGCATGTCTGTCACATGTACATCTGTTCATGAGAGTGTGTGTGGGGGGCTATCAAGTGGTTCTGGTGTGTGGGGGGGTGGGTGTGCATACCCACGTGTGCATAGTGTGTACGTTTAACGCGAGAGCACATCTGACGTCTGTGCGTATCTAGTGAATCTGGAAAGCGGGAAGTGGCTGAATGTCTGCACGTGTCTGGGTTTAAGATCTGGCCTTAGGGCACCCGCAGCCGAGTTACTCACTCCTAACAGGGACTGGCTGGCTCATCCTTGTTCCCTCACTGCCTCCATCCCAGTATTAAGAAGACCCATCCTTCACTTTTGTGCTGTTCTTTAGAAAGCACAGATGCTGTCACGTGCAGTTTCTCATTTCCTCCTGGTGACTGAGAGGACAGGAAAATTATCCTTCTCTGCGGATGAGAAAATCTCCCTCGGCCCCGTCTGTGTGTCTGTGTCTGTCCTGCCTCGAGGAAGGCAGCTCTGGTCCCCTCGCTGGGGCTCGCCGTGCTGCAGGTCCACTCATCACGCCTGCGGTGGGGTCCCCGTCAGGCGTCTCCCCTGTTCTCCTGCATCTTTTCTCACCACCACGTCACCTTCCCCCCTTTAACTGATGCGCTTCTCCCCGTTTCTCTAGTTTCCTTCTATACTAAAGTCCTCCCTTCTAACACGCACACACTCACACGCACACACGCAAGGTTGTTCTTTCGAAAACCATCAGTCACTCGCTCGCTCACTCATTGTCAAGCCCCGCGGCCTCTGTGCGGCATCCACCCTCTGGAAGGGACCTCTGCGTGGCGTGGCTGTGCACTCCTTCCTTCTCGAAAGCCCCATCTCTCAGTCCTTCTGGTTTTCCTCCTTTTTCTAACTACCCTTTCTGTGGCCTTTGCTGACCTTTTAGAAACCCATCGAATGGTTGGGTTCCTCCCTTTTCCCTGTTTCCATAATCTGGGTGGTGTCAGCTTCTCCATTCCTTCCAGCTACTCTTGAGCATAGGTGACTGTGACATCTCTGTCCCTCACTCGTCTCTCACTCCTGAATGCGGCTCCATATTTGCCCTCCAGGAATCTCTGCCGCATGCCCCACGAGGTCCTCACAGTCAACAGATCTACTGGACCCGGCATCTGCACCCAGAACTGATTTTTCTTCTTTGCTCACTTGGTAATGGCAACGTTAGAAGGCAGAGAATCCTAACAGACCTCGTGTACTCTGATGTTCAGTTCTTTCCCACGCCCTGCTCTTCCGCCTTCGAGAAACATCTCTTGAATTGGCCACATTCTTTTGATCCCCACTGCTTGCGTCTTGTTTTTCCCTGAGGTCATAGCCACAGCCTGGTGCCTTCAGAGACTTCACACAATGGATTGACAGATAAACACACACACACACACACACACACACACAGTGGTACATTAGCATGGTTATACACACGTATGGTATGTAGACAACAGTCAAATCAGATATGATGGCTCGTACGTGGTCCCAGTCACACACAGGCACATGGCTTAGGAGCACACAGCCAGACTCATTAGCACAGACCCGAGTGAAGGTGGACATGACCACAAATACAGAGGCAGACGCTTGCTGACAAACACATGGACTGTGAATATACACAGAAATCCCACACCAAAACAGAAGCAGAGCCATGGACCTAGAAACACAAAGTCGTGGACAAATATTCACTGAGATCCCTCCTGATGTAAAGCCAAAGTTGAGAGTCAGAAGAAGCAGGGTGTCCTGACCCCAGACATTCTTTAAGATGTCCCCGTGGTGGGATCAGAGAGTCACATGCACATGGAGGCATCTCTGCCATTAGTCATCTCCACCCTGCCCTGCCTTGTCCATTCCAGACGCTGTTTTCCAAGGCTCAGAGCCTCCTGCCTCTTTTCTTGGGCACTTTAGATCCAGGGGGTAACACAACTGTGCTTGTGGCTGCACTTCTGGGATGCTGTAAGGGTCAGGGAAACGGACTGGCAGCTTGGGGCTTGATTAGCTGGTGGGCTGGGAGGACACCAGAGCTGGGAATGGGGACTCAGGGACCTGAAACACAAACAAGTGCTTTATTACAGACTACAGAAAGTTTATTATTGATGACACAGTACGCTTTTTCATTACTTTGGACACGTTTACACATATATTGTCATAATGAACTGAGGTCTGTGTTTGCTCTACGATGGAACCTAATTACCAAACCCTTACATTTGCATAAGACTTTCCATCTTTTCAAAGTGCTTTCCTAGACCATTCTCTCGTCTGAAGCTCAAGATGTTTTTTTACTGTGAGTGAGATTCATATAATGCACATATTTTACATATTTTCTATATTTTTGCCATCCCTAAATAAACCAACAGAATCTTCATGAAGGTTAGACATCAGTTTTGTATAAATATAATCCACTCTGTTATTCATTGTCTTCTCTTTGTCCTAGCTCTCTTTCTCTGTGCTGTTTTCTGGGTTCGGTTTGTTTTCTTTTGGTTTGTTGGTTGGGTTTTTTGTTTGCTTGTTTGTTATACTCTTCTTTCTTTTTCTTCTTACTGATTTATATATATGTATACACAGAGTCCAGTTTTCTGTCTTTGCCTGCACATTGAGTCTTTTGTCTTCCTAGAAACCAAACGGTCTTTTGTTTTGACTCTTCTGTTGAGATCTTGATGTTCTTCTATGATCAATATAGTGTATATAAAGTCGAATGCATCTAATATGGAATTCTATATATCCCTACATTGGCTGAAATATTCTCTCTGCTAGCTAGGTGAAGTTAACAGCTCTTATGTAACCGCTCTGAACTTTCTTCCCTGGTGAAGGCAGGCAGATTTACTTGGGAGGTCTGTTGCAAATATTAGAGCTGACACATATGTAGTGCCTAGCACATTGGTCAACATGTGCTTAATGTATCGTTATTACAGTAGTTTGTGGTAGTGATGGTGAAGGCAGCAGAGTGATGATGACAGTGATTAGAACCCGGTCTTCACAACTGCCTCATTGGTAATGGCCTAAGAGTATCTCTTAGTAATGGGCCCAAATTTAACCTTGTCTTTACTGTTGAACATTTGGGTTGTTTTTCATTTTTCCCTTTATAAATCATGTCTTACTAAACTTCTTCTTGCATGCAGTTTTATTGTTTTGAATTTAGCATTTGGATGCATTCCTAAGAGCTAAATTACAGAGTAAAGGGATATGTACATTTATAAGGCTCTCCATAAATATCGCCTAATTGCTTTCCACAAGGGTGCTATCAATTTATACTCCCACCAAAATCAAGAGAAAATCTGTTTATAGAAGCTTTCAGAGTCTTAGCTTATTTCCTTTTGATTTTTCTTATGTAAATTTTCCTTTAAAACTGTAACACACACACAAACGTGCACGCATGCGTGCACGTGCGTGCGCGCGCACACACACACACACACACACACACACTCTTTTATGGGGCCATGGGGCTAAAAATGGTACAGAACTATCATTTATCATGTGATTTTGATGGGAACCTGTTGTCAAGTTTAAGGTGCTTAGTTCTGACGATACAGAAGATAATTTTAATTCATAGGTGGCATTTAAAGAAGATTGGTTTACGTGTTGAAAATG
Source organism: Varecia variegata (assembly GCA_028533085.1). Classification (NCBI taxonomy): domain Eukaryota; kingdom Metazoa; phylum Chordata; class Mammalia; order Primates; family Lemuridae; genus Varecia; species Varecia variegata. Next base: position 95,373,713 of record CM052442.1, on the reverse strand, counting down.
ATACTCTGTTTTCAATTCTTTCAGTCCTCTGATCAGATCAAGGAAAAAGTCTCAGCTTGGTGTTTACACCCCTTAAACACATCTCTAGCCTTTTCTTACCTTTTAAAAAGAGGAATTTTCTTCTTTACAGGCAACAGTTTTTAGCTTGAATTTAATAACATTATTTGGTCTCCAGTGTGTTCATTTTTATGTTTTCTTTCTTTTTTTTGCAAAGTGATACTGGTGCTTTATTTATAATAATGATACAAAGTTTTCATTTTGAACACATTTGTTTAATTAAAAATGTGAGTTACAGATAGAACAAAAACCCTGACAGTGTTACTCCAATGATAGAAGTTGGGATGTATTACTTGGAGAATGCATTCCAACAGCTGCCCCACAATACATGTTTCTTAGAAAAAAACATTGATTACAAGTCTCCATGATGCCTGACATAGTTTGGAACTTTGCAACTGTCCCTTCAGCCCTGTTCATTTGTGAGTGTAAGGGCCTTGCATTCGGCCATGAAGCGAATTGCTTTTATATCCAGTGCATTCTCTGGGTTCCTGTCCAGGTGAGTAATCTACTTGCTTGTAGGTTAAGAACAGTAATACAGAGCAAGCTCTGAAGGATGTATAAATCAAGACTGACATTGTCAATAGAGTGATTCAGAAGATGGGATTAAATAGCTTAATGATAGTCATTGTGAATCACGGTGTCAGCTTTTGTATAATTCTAATGATGTACTTGGTAACGCTAATGAGGTTTGATAGAATAAAATTAACGATGTCCAAACAGTTGTATGCTTTCACAACAAAGGAACTGTATCTCAGAGCCAACTGATACATCCTTTCCATGGGAGAGTTTAGTCAACTTATTTTGTTTTCTCTTTTAGGATATATTTAAATTTGCAAGAACGTCTCCTGTCCCAAGACAAAAGAGGTCCATTGTGGTATCTCCCATTTTAATTCCAGAGAATCAGAGACAGCCTTTCCCAAGAGACGTTGGCAAGGTAAGTCAGACAAAGGACAAATGACAAAAGCATGTTTTTATTTAAGAGTTGGCCACACACAAGGTAAGTTGACTATGACCGTCTTGGTAACCAGCTGGAATTGGTCTTAATTCCTCTAAGAGGCCAAATGATTTTAGCATGAAAAGAGTTTTGAAAGATCATCCAACAACAACAAAAAAAGGAATATGGAAAAAACAATAACAGCTTTGAATATCATGATTTGGAGAGCAGCGTGGTAGATGATGGTGAAGTTATGCAGGAAGATGTCATTGGTTAAGAAATAGACCCATTGCTTTTCTAGATTCTATCCAGGAGATCAGTGAGATAGGCCCCCCACCCCGATAGCAGTATGTTGATATGTGGTCTTTATTGATACCCTGTTTTTCAAATGTCTAGTCTAGGAATACCACTGGGTTAGCTTTCTAAAGACTAAACCAGATCAAGGAAACGAATTCATAGTAACCAGATCCAGAAAACACTGTTACATTAATCAGAACAACAGCTTTTCCAGGAAGAAATAGTCATTGTTAAATGGGCCAAAACACTGATATTGCCTTATCAATATATTCTCTCCCCATAGTAAAGTCAACAAGGAGAATAAAATTTTTCTAGTTTGTATTTTTTGATGAATCTGGAATTTGAACAATGGTGGTTAATTGAATGATCTTAATGGCTGGTGCTATTGGACTATTAATTAATTCCTTAAGTACATATGTAGTACCTGTTATATACCAGACTTCAAGCTTGGGGCTGGGCGAATATAGCTGTGAATAAGCACACGATGGAGCTTATATTCTACTGGGTAGACAGTTCCAGAAGTAAATATATAAACAATAACATGGCAGAGTATGAAAACTGCTGTGAAAACACAAACAGAGTGATGTGGGAAAAGAGCAAATGGCAGGGTCATAGGCTGGAGGGAGGAAGCAGTCTTTGCACAGATGGCTGGGGTGGCTGGTCAGAGTTATTAATGTTTGAGGGGAGACTGAAAGGATGAGAAAGGCACAGCCATGGAAAGATCTGGGTAAACAGCATTCCAGCCAAAGGGAACTTCACATGCAAAGGCCTGGAGGTGCAAAAGAGTGGAGCATATTGGAATAGTGACGTGCCTGGGTGGCTGCTACCCAGTGAGCACAGTCTGGAAAGCCTTGGAGTCAGAGATGCCAGCCTGTCTCAGAGGCTATGGTGAGGTGCAGAGATTTCATCATACAAGGAGCAAGAGACCACTGGAAGACCTGCCCAAGAGAGTATGTGCTTTGAAAGACCCTTCTGGCTGCCTTGCAGAGAATGCTTTGTTGGAGCAGAGCAATAGAGAGGAGATTTTGGTAGGGGTCTGGACAAGGTGACATGGACTATTAAAAATCTATTTTTAATTGAAAATTAGAAGTAATAATTCAGTATCCTGGCAATCACTATATTTATTATTTTAAACTGCCACTGTGCCACAGATGCCTTTCTTTAAGCAAAGTCTTTGCAGGAGTCTAGGATATGATACAAAGGGAAGCAGAGCTGCTCCAAGTGGACAGCCCTGCCCCGTTGGACAGCGCTATCCTCTGTGGTGACCCTTGTCTAGATGGGATTCCCTGGAGCCAACAATGCCACTTGCCAAGGGAGCAGAGTCCCTACTTCTTCAAAGCTCTGCCCCAACAGTTTCTGAGACCCAAGATGCATTCTTATTGTTTTAGGTCCCCTTTAGGTAAGCCTGTGCTTCTCAGCTCTCACCATGCATCAGCATCACCAGAGACACTTAAAAATGCATATTCCAGGGCTCTGCCCTGAGAGATTGATTCAACTGGCCAGGGAGTGAGAAACATGCATGAGCATTTTTTAAAAGATCCCAGGTCATTCTGGTGTACAGCCAGGGTTGAGGACCACTGGTCTAAACGAGTCCTCCAAGAGTGGCTGTAACCAGCTGCACCAGCATTGCCTGGAAGTTTCTAGAAATGTACATTTTCAGGCCCTTCCCCCAAACCAATGAACTAGAAACTCTTGGGGTGAGGCCAGGAATCCATTATTTTTATATACCTTCCAGGTAATTCTTATGCACCCTCAAGTTCACAGAGGGCTGGTCTAAAATATGGTCTCCTCCCTGTCCTACCACTAATACATAATACGTCCTTTTCAGTATTGGAGTTGCAATTCCATTAATTAAGTTATAATAAGGGAGAGCATATATTCTGGTTGCCTGGAAAATCTCAGTTTACAACTGTTGTCCTGGCGTAATTATTATTAGCAACACCTTTCCTGCTTAAACATGTCCAGATTTGGGCTATAAATTATGTGTCCATCCTATGGTTTTCTTCAATTTCACACATTTTCCCCTGAGGATATTTGGATACTTTTCACAAGCCTCTTCCCTTGAGCTACGGAATGGGTTAATAAGCATGCAGCTAACTAGAGACGTTTTTCTGCATTGTTTTTTACTTCTTACAGCCTCAAAAGGCAATTTTGTGTCCAAGCTGAGGATTTGTCTCTTCTTTGCCCCTTATGTATTGCCAGAACTGGCTTTCAACCTAAATTCTATACGAAACAACTGCTTTTCTAAGTGTAATAGGCTACGAACGACACTATGTGCAAGAATCTCCCAAACCTCCAGATGTTTGGGGGTTTTTTGTGTTTTTTTTTTTTTTCAGAATGCCTCACAAAAACTATTTGTTCATACTTTTTACGCCTTTGAAGGAACATATTTTCCTTTTTGTGCCTGCTTGTTTTTATTCATTCATCTTACTCTTTTCTTTATATCTTCTGTCATATCCTCATCAACTCCCCCACAGCTGACAAGCTGTGTTCTGCAGAGCTGTAGGAGAGGATACAGGCATCTTCAGTGAGTTCTGGGGAGGTGAGCAGAAGGGAAAGAGGACCACAGAGGCAGGACTCTGGCCTCCATATATCACCCCCACCTAAGTCAGGGCACCTCTAATTTTATAAATATTACATAGTAGATTTTAGTACAGAATGTCATTTGCAGAAGAGATTCTGTGGCTCTTAGTAAGACACTTGTCTTACTTTGGTTTACCCTAGAAGTGAAGCTTGAGACAAGAATTCAAATGCCGGAAGTTCATTTAAGAGGTGAAGGAAGAAAGTGAGGTAGGGAAAGGAGGGCAGTCAACTGAGGAGCTTGTTTATCAAGCCAGCTACCACTGTGGGTGACTGGATTGGAATCTCATGGGGAAACTATAAAAATGGCGTGAAACACACTCTCAGCGTCGTCCCACCCACAGGGGAGGATGCTGGGTTACTTACACACCTGCGGGGATATTTATACGCCTAGCAGTCATTGGTCGAGTGCTACATCCAGGGGTGAAGGCCCAATGCCCTTCTGAGGTTTGGAGGAGAGCCTTTAGGCCAAAGAGATGCTGTACAGTAGCTGTGTACTGGGAGGATAAAGTCTAGGGATGGGGACAGGGAACTGATGGATCTTGCTCCATCACTAAAACTGATATAAGTATTAATACTTCTATGTTATTGGTTAGGTTTTTTACTGTTTTTGTTTCATCATCTTTTCCTACTTCATTTCCTGAATTAACTTTCTTGTGTCCTGTGCCTTTGAAGCCCACTGTACTTGCCCGTCCCCATTAACAAATAGTCCCTGAATCCCAGGAGGAAAAATCTCTGAAATTCAACCCAATTCATATCAACAAGCATATATTCAGCATCTGCTATTTATAAGGCACTGTGCTAAGGGCTGGGGATTTAATGGCAAAGGAAACAGACATTACAAGAGTGGCTAAGCGAGCAGTGTTGATACAGATATCAGCACATATCCATTATTTGCCCAGCACTGTGCTAAGCACTTTTCACCTATTATGTTCAATTCTCATAACAACCCCATGAGGATCATTTTCCAGCACGCCAATGAAGGTAATGAGACTCAGGGACAAAGTAACCTATCCGAAGTCACACAGCTGCTTAATAACACAGACATGCTTTTGCTTTAGCCTTTGAGATTTCAAAGTCTGTGTTCTTAACCAGTATCCTCAGGAGCTACAAGCCCAATCTGAGAATACTTATCCATGGAATGAAATATCCTTGCTGTGATAATTGCTTTCTTTAAAACAGCATTAAAATTATGTGTAATTCCTTGAAATGCACTAAAAAATAAGCTGGATAGAGGGGCAAATCAATAGATACAGGATAGATAATGACATGAGATAAAGGGAAGTATACTGAAATGTTAATGGTAGAATCTAGTTGGTAAACATATGGGTGCTTGCTACAAAATTCTTCTAAGTTTTTTGTGCATTTGCAAATTTCATAATAAAATATTGGGAAAAAATAAGTTTAACTATTAATAAATATAAAATTATCATAAAAGACACAGGAGTTAGCATGCTAGTATAAAAACACTTTTTAATTTGTTTATCTTGCACTTCAGGAGAGTGAATGGAGACTAAGTACCTGTTTCTTGATTTCTTTTTTTTTTTTTTTTTTTTAGTCATAGTTTATTACACTCTGAATTCCTTTAAAGACAGGAGACCCATATACTAAAGGGTAAAGACATCAGCAGCAAGGTGGCAAGTTTGCCCTCTGTGGAGGCTTTTTCTTTGTTGAGTGTCCTGCCTTGTAGAATTGAATATCCACAGAAAGCCTTTGCAGGCAGCTCTAGAGATGAGACAAAGTCTTGACTGATACATAATTTATCTATCTGCCAAATAATTAATTAGTTGGTAAGTAGCTGAATTATTAGAAGTGGGGGATGCTTTTCCATCATAAGAAGAACCGTATTACAACCCTGACGGTCTGTATCACTGCTGCTTGCTCAGCCAGCAGGTTGGGAGCCCCGCGGGTGGGGAACCAGCAAACACGGGGGACAGCCTGACAGATCACGCCTTGCTTTAGGAAAATGATTTGCCTCCTAATTTCTGGCTCTTTCCCATGGCACCTTCTGTCCTAGAATATCTCTCATTGTTTCTGAAGAAATAATAAAAAAAAAGACAAAAAACACCCAGTAGTGAACACCATTCCTCATACCTGTGATTTCCTTCCCTTTTGTGAACTCTGCACAGCAAGAAGGAGCTGGGGGTGGGTGCCCTGGAGAGAACGTGCAGTTCCTGACATTCGCTTTCCCCCCCCACCCCCTTAATGTATGACTATTTCAAAATTTGGGCCATAAATAATTTCTCAGTTTTACCAACTTTTGCTGATAAATATTTAATTGCATCTTTAAAGATTTTTGAGTTCTTGGGCCCGATTGATTGAGAGCAGGGGACTTTAAATCTGTGAGGCAGCAAGGAGGTCTTTGGGAGATGTATTTTATTCTCTTTTATATTAAGTTTGAAAGACAAGTCATTTATGAAATGCTTATTAGAGATTCTACTTTCATCACAAACCCTTTTCATCAAAACCAATGAAAGTACATTTTACTGAAAATCCTTTTTTTATGCCCCTATAAATTGGTAGAATGGGCATTTAGAAAGACATCTTTAACCCAAGATGGAAGAAATATATAACTGGACCATGTGCTCTTTGTAAAGGGAATCAACATAGATCATTAGGCCAAATCGTGAAAACCACTGAACCAGGACTCTGCTTTGATTGTTTCATGAATGTAGGCCTATTCATGAGGATAATTTACGGCCGTTCTGAAACATTCCTCAGAGTTCTGGGTATATGATTATTATTAGAGGTCTCCCCACATCCAGGTCTCCGTACCTCAGGTTTATGCCCACCTATGAAAATAGGTACCGAAGAGTCTGATGGCCTTGGAATTGAATTTTTTTTTAACTCCGTTGAATAGTCATTTGCCTGACTGTGAGCACCCATGGTGGGGCCAAGTTGCAGCCGCAGAAGCTGAGCTAGACAGCTGCTACCGACCCCCCAGCACTGCTGCATCTCCCCCTCCTACTGACACGCACACTCAGCATGACTTGGGCCTTGCTCCATTGCTGTTGCTGATATATTTTACGTAATCACTGCCAGCCCTCTGCGCCTTTCAAAATCCTTCACTTTACATCCTTTTTACGAGTCTGTGTGTACTTTTCTCAGAAACTTACATATGTTTAATTTCCCCTTTTAAGGCAACTGGCAGTTTTATGCAATAACTAAATGTTACCATGGGCTAGAGCAGAGGACAGAAATCAGAATATAGAGGATTTAAGATACCCAAAGCCTCAATGTTCAAAAATTATTCTTTTTATTTGTTTGTTTGTTTGTTTGTTTTGAGACAAAGTCTCTCTCTGTTGCCCTGAGTAGAGTGCCATGGCGTCAGCCTAGCTCACAGCAACCTCAAATGCCTGGGCTCAAGTGATCCTCCTGCCTCAGCCTTCAGAGTAGCTGGGACTACAGGCATGCACTGCCATGCCTGGCTAATTTTTCTATTTTTTTTTTTT
>CM052442.1:95343191-95359214 GCA_028533085.1 Varecia variegata | reverse complement strand
ATGGGTGTATACCTACAGGAGGAGTGCGATGTGCACTGTCTGGGGAATGGACACGCTTGAGGCTCGGACTCGGGGGATTGGGAGGGACATGGGCAATATATCTATGCAGAACTTTTGTACCACCATAATAAGCTGAAATAAAAAAAAAAATTAAAAAAAAAAAAGAGTAAAATAATAGGGCTAATTGCTTATGCAATATACACATCACACATTCTTGAGAATGTAAAGGAATTCACCTAAAGCCTTCTAGTTGCCCATGGCTCCTCCATCATTCTCACCTGCATTCTCCTCCATCAAAAGCAGCCCCATTTCTGTTGTCTCCTCACCAACGCTGAGGGTTATCCTCTATGCGGAAGGTACTGGGCTCAGCACTAGGTATGCCCTATCGCTAATTCTCCAACAGACATGCAAAGATCTTCTCATGGCCTTTACAGATGACAAAACTAAGTGATTGACAGATTTCTCCAATACCTCAGAGTGGTGAAGCTGAGATTTTTTTTAAAAATATTGAATTATAGTATATAGATACAAAATTGCAAAATCAGAAGTATACAACTCAATGATTTTTTTTATAGACAGAATACACCCAGATCATAAGATGGAACATGAAACAAGCCCCCAAATGCCTCCCCATGTCCCCTTCAGGCACTAATTCCACATACCCAAGTGTAACCAATCCTGACTTCTAATGCCAGGAGTTAGTTTCACTGTTCTTTATGTAATATAATCATACAATGTGTATTTTTTTATCTGACTTTTTTCTCAGCATTATGTTGATGAAATTCATCCATATTGTTAGGTTTACCTGTAGAGTCATATATACATATGTAGTATTCCATTTTCTGAACCTGCTACACTTTATCCTTTCTACTGTTGAGGGTGTTTGATCGTTTCTGGTTTTCAGTGATTACAAATAGTGCTGCAATGAACATTCTTGAACATGCCTCTGAGTGTGAACATATCTGCCCATTTCTGTTGGGTATATACCTACTGTGGAATTGTTGAGGCAGATTTAGTAGATTCTGCCAAACAGTTGCCAAAGTGGTTGTGTAGATGTTGAAATGTAAATTCATTATTCTGACTCTACAATGCATTGTAGGAGTTGGGTGGGTGGAAATATTTTTTTTCTAAAGAAAAATATATCCAGTTTCTTTCCTACTCAGGAGTGATAGCTGTCAGTATCAGCCAGGGTAAGAGTCTGATCCATGTCTGTGGGTCACATGAGAACATTTTTCCCTGCTGTGAGAAGCTAGAGGAGATCACTACGTTGGTCCTTATAACATCAATCCATGTTTAGGCTTCCGGAGTCCACTCCAAGGAAGTAGCTCTACTAGGGCCCCCTGTCTTTTACTCCACGATCCTGAGAATGAGACAATCTTTAAGTCACTTTTATGGAAATCCTTGGCCAAAGTTGGAGAGACTTCCTTGCCATCAAGGCTTTCATTTAATTTAATAGATTATTTTATAAGCCAGTGAATGAAAAGTTCAGGACTCCCCAAAACGGACATCAATTCCAAGGATTTTTACAACAAACTCTTTTTTTTTCTTTAATCAAGATATCATTGATAAACATCAGACATTAGGCACGCTCATTCTCCAGCCCTCTCCTGGGTTGAATGCTTCACCCCTCTGAGCTGCCCTTCCTCAGGGGCTGGCAATAATAATAATTATGAATAATGATAAAATATTCACCCCTGGTCAAGCCCCATGGACACAGCTTGGTCACTGCTTCTTGTACTAAAGTTTCCCACTTCTTCCTGATGATTGACAATGGTGGCACCCAATCACAGCCTTCCCTTCTTAATTGGAACAGTGCAAGCCCAATTCTGTTCTCTCATACAAACATTACTAAGTAGCCATTATGTAAAAATTCCTAAGACATAAAGCATGATAAAAAAATGCCTAAAAAATACCTCATAATTTTTTTGTTTCCTCCGTTTGTTTCTCCCTCCTGGGAGTGGAATGACCCAAGGCTTATGGTACCAATAATATCCAGCAACACATTTTTTTTCCCAGATAAAGGAAGATTTGCCACATGGAAAAAGATCAAGAGTCTCGATCTGCTATTAATAATATGCAGTTATGGAGCAGAAAATGCACATATCCATTTTCATTTGAAGTCCCCAGTGAACCAACGATTCTCTGAAGCATCCCCTACTGCCCTTCCTACGAGGAACCCACCTTGAAGCCATGACTGTTCTTTTGTTGTATTTATACTTATGAATGTTTCTGCCTTTTTCCTCTCTGATTCAGTGAGGTCAGATAATATTAAAGCTGGAAGGGGCTCTGGAGGTGGCCTGGTCCAAACACTTCACTGTATAGATAAGATGGAAAATGAGTTTTCTAGGATTGAAAGATGGGAACCCTCATTCTGGTGCCCTTTTGCCACACCTGGTATTCCTGGTATTCTGAGCCTTCATTGTCCTGGGAATGGCTTCCCTGAGCCTGGGGCTTCCCAGGATTTTAGGAAGCTCAGGATAAGTTCAACATGCCTGATGTCAGAGTGTTCAGAATCTCTGTAGGAGACCGAGACTGATCTTAGTTAGTCCTTATGTTTTCATTGCTCTTAGCAGCATTCTTAGGGGGTGGCCCCATCTTAAGGGCTCTGCTAACAACGCCACGTGTCCCAACCCCAGAATCAGAGCACACTGCAAGACCCTCCCAGCCTTTGAGTGGGAAAGAGCTGACTGAAGAACCCCCGGGAGTGGGAATGTATCAGTACAAATGTCTCGCCTATAGCCCCATTTTGTTAGCGGAGAACAAATCACATACCCACATAGGCTATTTGGTGAGCATAATTTCTGCATCAAGTTGTCCCTCTGTCCTGGAACATTCTCCACCCAGCTGACTCCTACTTACCCTTCAGGTGTCAGCTTAAACGTTGCCTCCTCAGGGAAGCTTTCCTTGACTCCCAAAACCAGGTCAGGTCCTTCCTCGTGCACCTGGTCCTTCCCCAGGGCACTAATCACCATGGTGATTAAATCAATACTTGTTCAATTGAGTATCCAATGTCTTCTTCCCCTGCTGTGCAGCCAACACCAAGATAGCAGAAACTCAGTCTTTGTTGTTCACTGTTTTATCTGCAGCATCTAATATATGTCTGGCAGACTAGGCTTTCGATAAATATTTGCTGAATGAATGAATAAATAGTCAAAAAAGACTAAGTCCAATGGTCTCCTTACACTATGGTAAGAGTTAGGGCAGGATGTCTTGGACACTCCTTTACCCTTTCCTACAGGCACCTATATATTCTTTTACATGCAAAACTAACACTATAAATTTGGGGATTAATAAAAATACTCTCTCCTTTATTATATGTTACTGTTAAATGGATAAAGTGATGGACTTGGTAGAAGAAAGAAGATATTTGAGAAAGTCTCAGAAATTTAAATGTAATATATCTGTACATATTTATATACATATGTAACTCACATTACGTAACATGTTACACGAAGCACATTTTTGTGTTGTGGGGTAAACTTCCTATATGTAGCTTTGTGAAGAGAATGGTTCTTTATAGGTAAATATGACAGGTAACTGAACCATAGCAGTTTCAGAAAGTGAACCACCTGGATGCCAATATTTCTATATACTAGTTGCCTGTCTGAAAGTAAACTGAAGTTAACATACCCATTTATTAATGGAAAGGTGGCATTTATCATTATGACCATCAAAAAAAGGAATTGTTACACTGTCAGGGAACGAGAATGTGGGGGGACCACAACTCCCTTCGTCGGGTGCCTCATTCCGCTACGTGTCTCTGTGTGTGCTTTTTACACTTTCTTTGCTTCCTTCTCCACTTCCAGGCTTTCCCATCTGCCACTTATTGCCTGCCTCTACTAAGATTAACTCATCCTTGGCATTTTCTGCAGGCTGGGAAACTCACTCTCATGCATGTCCCAATCCTGTGGTCTAGACTCAACTCAAATAATGTGATGAGACAGAATTGCTTTGGTTACTGCTCTGCTGGTGACCAGCTGTTTGACCCTTGGATGAGTCACTGAGACCCTCTGGGTCCCGTTTCTTCTTATATGAGACTAGTAATATCTACCTTCCACATCTGGGGAAGGATCAAACGAGGTCACCTGGTTGGTCATTCTTGACACACAGCGAGTGCTAGGTCAGTGTGCCCCTCCCGTCTTTCCCTCCCTGCCTGGGCAAGGTCAGCCTGCAAAAGGGTTAGTGGTCCTGAAGTTTCCACCCACAGGGAAGTGACATAGGCGGTACTTACTTGGATGTTCAAGGTACCTTTTGTTCTGGCAGTGGACACTCTTCTACATATAAATGAACACGACCAAACCAATATGCTACTGTATTTATAAAGGATGCTAACTTCTTTTAGCACTGCTCAGGCAGAATATTTTAAAAATAAATTTTTTAAAAAGCAGTAGTCCAGTCCACCCATCTGCCATTTTCTATGTTCTAATTGAGAAGATGGGAACACAATCTGCAATAAATTCAAATATAAGCACCATGAGGCACAGTGTGTTCATAACTGCCCATTTGGGGCTGGAACATAAGAGATGCACTATAATTTTTGACTGAATAAATAGGTATTTTCTGGAGATGTTGTATCAGTTATACTGTGTCCAGGTTCTGCCAAAAAAAAAAAAAAGACAAAAAGATGCATTTGGACTAGCTATTTGTCTATTCTTCCCCTGCTCAGGGCTAAATTTCCAAAAAAAAAAAAAAAAAAAAATCACCTAAGAGTCCAGCTGTGAGATTGAGTTCATTACCTGGCCCAGGGACTCTGGCTTCTGTGAGCGAAGGCTCCATCCACCCAGGTGTCTGTTTCAAGAACAGTGTCCTCTTTTGCAAAGCGTTGGTGGAAAAGGCCTTCTCTTCTAACAGACAGCAGCTGCAGAGCCTGCTTTCCCTGTGCTACACGAGGTAGGTCAATGGAGACCAAGGAGCCCTCATTGGCTGGAAAACAGCAGTGGGAACATGATTTCACCCACCTTGGCATCATGGGGTTTGCAATACTGATGGCCCACGTTGCAAATGGAGATGCAGTGGATGTGTTGCTCCTTGCCTTTGCTGCTGCAAGCATGGGGACATTATATTCAACTTTTGGTCTCCATCCATATGCTGCTCTTTCAATTTATTTGTCCACATGAAGGCAGATGAAGCCCAAAGCGGTAGGGCATCCAATTCTGCTTTAATTACAGTGACGAGCTGTTTGTCAGGGTGCCACGAGCTGCAACGCCGCCTTAATTGCTGACAAACTCAGAGCACGGGTGACACCGACTCTCTTGTCGGCTGCTGATCATCGAGACTTGGGCAGCGGCAGCATTTGGTTTGATGCTTATTGTTTGAAACCCAATAGTTATGACTCCGCCAAGCTTAATGAAAGCGAGAAAAACATTATCAGAGAGGGTAGGCAGTTTTGAAAATCCGGGGCTTTTAAACAAAGTACCCATGCTCAAAGCATCCCTAGCTTGTCATGAGTATTGTTATCATTAGCAGTAACAATGCAGTCATTATTTTTGCACTGGTTTAATTGTTCAACAGATACCAAGGGCCATGTCAACACAGTCCAGCAAATAGAAACAAATACACCATCATTCAGGGTCTTGTTTGCCATTGCTCCTTTGCACTTATTTTGTTTTTCTTCTGAAGAAAGTGCTATAGATTGAAGAAATTATTTCAGACCTTTGATTCATGCTAGACTTTGTCCTCTCCCTTATTTAGTCTCTTATTCAATCAATATTATTGAGCAGTTATTATGCTCAAAAAAATCCTTAGGAACACAGGAGCTAACAGACCAACATGTGTTTTGCCTTCATTGAAATATCTCACATTTGACTGCAGAATGTCCCACCTTTTGGTAAAGTGATCAAAGAGGGTACCTCTGAGGATATGACATTTAAACTGAGACTCAAAGCATGGAAAGAAGCCAGATTTGTAACTAATGGAAGAATATTCTGGGGGAGAAATAGCATCTGTGGAGGCCTTTGTAACTGTATAGCGTTATGTAATAGAAAACTCAACCACCACGGCTTATGCGATGCAGGGGTTTATCTCACAGAGCAAGAATCTTAAAGCTAGGCAAAGGCTTACCTGTGCAGCTGTGTCAGGGCCAGCAACTCTGCGATTTGTCTGGTCTTCCCTCATGGTTACAAGATGGCTGTAGCAGCCCAGGCCATCATCACTAAAGTCAAGGCAGGAGGAATAAGGGGGAGGTTACAAGCCAACTAACTATATCTGTCCTTTTTTGTTTTATTGCAAAAAAAGTGAAAGGTTTTCCAGAAAATCCCAATAGATAACTGCTCACTTCACATTAACAAGAATCATATTCCAAGGGCATTCCTAGCTGCTGGGGCAGCTAGGAAAGCAAGATTTAGTTGGAAATACTGGCAATCCAAACACAATTGTAGTTTGGTTATCAAAGAAGAAAAGAGGTCATGGAAATTTCAAATGGTATATTCTAAATTTTTTAAAGAAAAAAAGACCAGCACTCTAATGATGAAGAGATAGAATGGTGTAAGATGAGACTGGTGATGTAGGGAGGAGCCAAATCCTACACAACCTGAGGGCCATGGTAAGACATCATCGCCTGCACTCAATCACATGTTAAAATCTGTTCCACCTTCTAAATATTTCTCACATCCACCTGCTTTCCTCCACCCTTCCCTCTGAAGGCCTGATTTAGGGCATGGTTTTTCCTTGCTTGGACCATTGCAGTAGTCTTCTAACTGTGCTCCTTTGCCTCCATTTCCTGCCTGCTCCATTCCCTCTCCTGTCTGTGCTTTTTAAAAAGTAAGTCTTCTTAGAAGTCCTCAGGCTCTCATTACTTAAGTTCCAAGCTTCCCCATGTGACCTTCAAGCCATTTCAGACCTGGCCCCTTATCCTGCGACCACCTCCTCCTTCACATTTTATCCCAGCCATCCTGTGTTACTTGTAGTTCTAAAGATGTCCGGCATGAATATTTGCCCTCCCCCTAGTCCTTTTCTTCTGGCAAATTCCAGAGTCAAAGCAAGAGACCTCCCTATGTTTGGGCTTTTCTTAACTTTCTCATGGAGAAGGTGCTGCTCATTCTTTTGCCTTCACATTTCACTTGTGCTCTACCCCAAGGGTGGGACATGTCACCCTGAGGACTTGTGTTCATCTACCTGGATCTATTCCTCCCACTGGTCTCTGAGGTCAGGGGAAGCTAAGACCTGACCTTGCTCACCTTCGTTCTCTGGCTCTGAGCTCAGCACCCTGGACACCCACATGAGCCATAACTGTGAATTCAGTGGAGTTAATATGAAGATCTGGAGCCAGTAGGCTCTGTGACTCTTTCAGGGACCAGAGAGACAATGACAGGCACAGAGGCTGAGAGGACTCTGGCAGTACCGCGTGGACCCATCCTTCTGTGATGGGCTGGAATAAGAGAGAAATAGGGGCATTGGGTAAAATCATGGGTTGTGGAGTCAGACTGCAAGGGTCCAAATCCAAGCCCTGCCAATTAGCCAGGTGTCCTTGGCCAAAGTATATAATGTCTCTGTGCATCTGCACAATGGAGGTGATAATACTACCTGCTTCCTAAGATTTTCCAGAGTATTAAATAAGATGATCTCTGAGAGGATTCTGACACATTGTAAGCTCTCAAACCATATTAACTGTTGTAGTACAGTGTTATTATAATTGTGAATATCTAATACAGTTAATATCTTCATACTTAGGGATTTTAGTGGGCAGGTGTGAATGTCACTTTTGAAGACTCAGAGATGGAATTACCCTTATACTCCTAATATTTATCCTCAAAGACAGTATTTGGCTCAGTCAAAAATATTTACTCATTTTTAAAGGCCCTTTTCAGCTCCTTTTTATACAAAAAAGAAGTTCTACCCCGACTCTACCAATAAAGGCCTAAAGTAAATCTTATTACACTCATCATCTTAAATGAAAGTAATTGAAAACCACTGTTTAAGAGTAGACCCCAAATGTATCAGAAAATTAATTCAATTATAATTAATAAGAATCAACTTACTTGAATGTGCATGAAGTATAGAATCATAGTTAAACATTTAAGGAATGTGTCCTTATCTTGTTACTATGACTACAGGTTACTCCAAGACACAGTGGTTCTATGGTAACAATGGAATTACATTATTTCCTCTCTATATTGAAATATTCAGCAACTAATTTCCTGTAGCTTCATAATAAATCATGTTAATGACCTCAGAGGTGGAAACCAAGGTGCTGAGACTGTCTCTATGCTTTAGGGTTATTTCATTAAGCAAAGCAGAGAATACACATTTATACTCATTTGATCAGGAAGTATAGGGAAGCTCTTAATAAGAAAGAGGTGGCAATGACATCTCATGAGAAGGTGTTAACTTTAAACTCAAGTATTTAATATTATTTATTCATTGGGTCCCTAATAGGATCGTGACCATGAGAAAACTATAGATTCATATGGGAAAGCACTGAAAGGAAACATGGTAGAATTCAATTTAAGCCCGTAAGTAGTTAATGGAGACCTATTATGTGCTAAGCACATATTAGGTAGGACCCTCCCCATACTCTATTCTTTGTCTATTAAATTATTATATTTTGTGTGTGTACCACAAAATACTCAAAAGAGTAAGAATAATGAAGAAAGTAAGTGCAACTAGGTTCCAAAATCCCTACCATCAGTAGCAGTTTCTCAAAAGTTCCTCATGAAGTCCTAGAGATACCAGTGGGTTAGAAGTAGTGGTGTGCTGGAGCCAGCTTGCACCAGCTGGCCCATCTCTCTTCCCAACTCTGTATTCGGTGATGTCATGTTGGCAGCTTGAAATCAGTCATAATGGGAATATGTATCCATAAAAGGGACAAATATCACAAATCAGGTCTTTTTGTTTTTTCTCTCCGGAGAGCCAGCTGTTAAACATTTACTAGCACTCCACTGCTTACAAGTAGTGATTTGAGATTGTATCTTCACATTTCAAAGACCAGTCCCTCCTCTTTATGTGCCTGCTTCTGTTTCCCAAACCCCTTCCACATATACCTGTGAGATTGATTTTTACCTCTGTAGATTGAGGTTAGATAAGAGAAGTTTGTGAGCTTCTCTTCATTTCCTTCACCCTGATTCAAGCCATAATCTTCACTTTCCTGAACTTTATCTGTAACATTCTAATCAGTTTCCTGTGTCTACTTTTGATCCCCTCTAATCCAATCTTCATACAGCAACTGAAGTGATCTTCTAAAATTGTAAGTCACTTAAACAGACAGAAGAAAAGCAGTAAAAAGAAAAATCAGGTTAGAAATCAATGAAATTAAAACAAAACAATAGAAAAATCAACAAAGCCAGCAATTACTTCTTTGAAAAGATCAATAAAATTGATAAATATCTTGCAAGGCTAACGAAGAAAAAAAAAAGAGAAGACATGAATTACCAATATCAGAAATGAAAGGGAGGTCATCACTACTGATCACATGGACATTAAAAGGATAATAAAGGAATATTATGATAAAACGGTGTTGAATTTTGTCGAATGCTTTTTCTGCATCTATTGAGAGGATCATATATGGTCTTTGTTTTTGTTTCTATTTATGTGGTGAATTACATTTATAGATTTGCGTGTGTTGAACCATCCCTGCATCCATTTGGTTGTGATGGATTATTTTTTTGATAAGCACCTGAATTAGGTTTGTTAGGATTTTGTTGAGAATTTTTGCATCTATATTAATAAGGGATATTGGTCTGTAGTTTTCTTTTTTCTGTTACATCCTTTCCTGGTTTTAGTATCAGGTGATGTTGGCTTCATAAAATGCGTTGGGGAGGATTCCTTCCTTCTCGATGTTGTAGAATAATTTCTTCAGGATAGGCACCAGTTCTTTTTTGTAGGTCTGGTAAAATTCGGGTGTGAAACCGTCTGGTCTGAGACTTTTGGTTTTTTTATTGCTGTTTCAATTTTGACACTTGATATTGGTCTGTTCAGGAATTATATTTCTTCCAGATTGAGCCTAGGGAGGCTGTGTATTTGTAAGAATTTGTCTATTTCCTCCACATTTTCCAGTTTATGTGCATATAGGTTTTTATAGTATTCATAGATGATGTTTTGTATTTCCGTGGCATCAGTTGTAATTTCTCCTTTTTCATTCCTGATGGAGCTTATTGGAGTTCTTTCTTTTCTGCTTCTCATTAATCTAGCCAGAGGCGTGTCAATTTTTGTTCTTAACAAATTTGCACATGACTGTTTATGGCAGCTTTATTCATACTCACTAAAAATTGGAAGCAATGAAGATGTCCTTCAGTAGGTGAATGGATAAAAAGCTGTGTTACAACCATACAATGGAATGCTATTTAAGTCTAAGGAGATATATGCAATTAAGCCATGTAAGGACATGAATGCATATTTAAATGCATATTTCTGAGTAAAAGAAGCCGGTCTGAAAAGGCTACATAATGTGTGATTCTACTTTTATGGCACTCTGGAAAATATAAAACCATATAGACAGTAAGAAGATCCTTGATTCCCAGAATCTTAGGAGAGTGGGTGGTAAAGCTTGAAGACATGAAGCACAGTAGCTTTTTTTAGGATGGAGGAACTATTCCATATGATATTGTAATTGTAGATACTTGACACTATGTGTTTGCCAAAGCCATAGAAACTTTACAGTACCAAGATGTAAACATTTGCAATTAAAAAAAATTCAATTAGGAAGTCAGGGAATCTCAGGATGGGATGAAGAATGTGACAAAAGAAACTGTATTACAAGTACATGAAACAATGTCACAGAAGGGAATGGGGAAGAAACGGCTGACCCAAATCACTTTAGGAATAGTGGAACCCTGAGACTAAAAGCAAATGAAACTGTACATAAGCACTGTGCCTAGGTGATCAAGTTCTTTCCCATGAGTGTGCAGGTTAACAATTTTGAAACCATTACATATGTGTAATAGAATTGAATAATTAGGTAAATAGGTAGAGGGCAGTGAAGGCGAGGTCTCTCTGTTGGAGTGGAAGTTTTCAGACAAGCAAGGGAAGGCAGCTAGAATGATCAATGTTGTAGAAGAACAGTGTTGGAGACATCAGTATGAACCATGCCTGAAACTCTGCTATTGCTATCTTGAAATGCTTAATAATTTTTGAGCAAGGGCCCTACATTTTCATTTCTCACTGGACCTTGGAAATTGTGTATCCAATCTTGCATCTAACAACTGTGTTGTAAATGTTGATATTCCCTAGGATTCCCACGGTGGCTCTCCTTTTCCTTACATTCCACCCTCTTCCTGGTCATCTTCACTCATTTCTATGACTTCAACTTCACCCAACACCTAGACAATTCTCAAATTTATGGCTCTAGGCACTTGGGTTCTACTGATATCCAGACCTGAATTTCCAACTCCTTGTTTTTTGTCTCTGAGATTTTCTCCAGACCTCTTGAGAACTCACGTCTCCAAATGAGCTCATTATCTAGTTTCCCTAGTTTATAAATCTGCTTCTCTTACAGGATATCTTATATACATAAAATCTTGAATAAAGTAAAAAATAAAAATAAATCTCAGAATCACCTTGGAACCTCTCCTCTCCCTTACTACTATTCATCTATCACCCAGTCTTGCTAACTATGTCTGAAATTCCTCTGCATCCAAGTATATTCCCCTTCTCCAGTGTATTCCATTATCTCCCTTCCAGGCCACAGCATGAGAGACACCCCATCTCCTGTCTTTCCCTGTTCTAATCCAACCATTCTCAAAATGTATTACAGAGTAATTGTACTAAAAGTCAAATGGGATCATACCAGCCTCTTATTTACCACCTTCAATGGGTTGACATTGACGAAGGATGAAATTCAAACTTTTTAGTGATCCAGATATCTCCTGGGCTGTCTATCTTCCTGCTGTCTTAAGCCCTGACATTCTCACCCCTGTCTCACCTGGATATGATGCCACAGTCCTGTGTGTGCCCTCTACCTGGGATGTTGCCTCTTGTCCATATATACTCCCTCTTTCTGGAATGCCTGTACCTTGCTTCTCTACTTGGCCTTATTGAAGACCCAGGTGTAGTAGAGTCATAGAAAATAAGCTTTGGTGCCAAATTTCTTTCCTTATATCCCAGTCTTGTTCCCCTCCACTCTATTCTATACTCAGCAGCAACATGGAGTTTTCCACACTGTAGATCTAGTCCTATCACTCTCCTCTTCTGATTTGAATGGCTTCCTGTTTCTCACAAGAGAAAGACCAAACTCTTAATGTAGATTAAAAAGCCCTCACTCTCCAATCTCTCCTGCCTCAGTTTCTCTTTCTCTCTCACCCTCTGATTTCTTTCTTTCCACATCTCTCTCATTCTGTCTCCCTCTACTTCTCTCTTCTACTTATTTCTTTTCATTTATATTTTTATTCTGCTCTTTCTCTCTTCACTCTCTTACATTTCTCTTTGTCTCCCATTTTCATTCTCCCCTTCTCTCTTTCATCCCTTCCTCCCTCCCTTTCTTGGCCTCACCCTCTCTCCCTCATTCCCCCTTCTCCTCTCCACCCTCTCATCTCTGTCTATCTCCACCTCTATCTCTATCTCCCTATCCACTTTTCTCTCTCCCACTCTCATTCTTTCTGTTGTCAATATATACCTCTTAGTGCCTCATGTCTGGTCTTTGCCAATGCTGCTCCCATGTGTGGAAAACCCTTCACTGTGCCAGCGACATTATTTTTACCTTCAACTCCAGATATATTCACAAACTCACATATACTGACTCACACCTATGACTATGATTCACACCTGCCTATGTCTTGTTGATCCAGGTCTCAGCTTAGAAATTACTTCCTCCAGGAAGCTGTCTTCCAGTGCTGTTCAGACATCTGTCCTTACAGAGCTACTTCTGTCCCATATAGAAACTCTTAAGAATTAAAAAAAAAAGGTTCCCCTTCCTGTAAGACAAATTGTCAAGGGCAGGACACATGTTTAATGAGGGAAGCTTGGGCTAGATTTCAAACTCCTCTTCCCAAGTGTTCTGTGTAGTAAACCATCTGCACAACTGGCCCTGCCCTCTAACTATTCCCCTTATAGCCTGTATTGTCCCATCATAGTACTTAGATGTTGTGTATCAGTCTTATTACTTGATTCTAATCCCCACAATATTGTATATCCCACCTTTTTATTTGTTTTTGTTTTTTATGTTCCTAATGTATTCTTAGTGTATGGAACTTGGCCTAATATATATTTGATGCTAAATAAATGCTTACAAATGAATTAATTTAGTAAAAAACAAATGGACCTCCCATTAGATGAATAATTCAGTAAATAAATGAATATACAAACCTCCTATTATGAAACTTTTTACCAATTATACCAAGATATTTATATCTCTTAGGTTCTATAATATTTTTCATGTAATTCTATTGTTGAAACATCACTTTTGAACTGAAAGGACTTCCTTACTCTTTTACCTCTGTACTAGACTATAACTTTCCCAGTATCATTGATCATATATTATTCATCTTTATGCCCAGCATGTTGACAAGCACATAGTAGGTGTTCATGTTTTACTTGAAATAAAGTGAAATCAATTCTATTCCTATACCACTCAACCTTACTACCTTTAGTTGTCTAGATACTAATCAGGCACTTCTTTATTCCAGAGGTTTGAAAAGATGAGCAGGGCACAAAATACCCCTGTAGGAAACTCACAGTCCCATCAGGGAGACAAACACATAATTGAACAGTAGTGATACAATATGTTCCATAACAAATATATAGCCCATGGACTAACTGCCTTGGAATTACCTGAGATGCTTCAGTAAAGATTTCCAGACTGCACCCCATACCTAATGAATTAAAATCTTTGGATTGCCCCTTCTGCCCTCTTCATGCCTTGTTTCCCGTCCAAGTCACTCAGTCTCTGCTCCTTCCAGCAGGCAACAAGCCCTGTGAAATGTACCTATGGTAATGGTCATCACTGCCTAAACCTGGAAACCGATTATTCCAAGCCAGTGTATATAAAATGATGTGGTATTTGGACGAGAAATTCCAAAGAGTATTTACTAAGAGGTTTTTACTAAGAGGTGTTTCCATGTTGCAAAGAATTAGTCCCATTTTTTTCAAAGATAGCTTTTAAAAATTAAAGCCCAAGCTACTTAGTCTAATAGAAATAAAGTCAGTAAATCAGTAAGGAGCTTTTTGCAAAGCAAAGAACAAAAATGAAGATTTAGAATCCAGTCTATAGCCATTGACTTTTGGAAATCCTGTCCTTCCTAAGGAAAATGAGACCAAAAAAAAAACCAAAACAAACAAACAAACAAACAAACAAAAAGCTTAAGTCTCTGTGAATCATGAGGAATATCATTTGTGATCAAAGTGCTATGAGAAACATTCTCAGGACTGTGGGGAATTCTTGCTTCATCTTTCTAAAATTGCTGTTTGATGTTTTACATGCCAAAAA
This sequence comes from Varecia variegata, assembly GCA_028533085.1. Lineage (NCBI taxonomy): Eukaryota > Metazoa > Chordata > Mammalia > Primates > Lemuridae > Varecia > Varecia variegata. The sequence goes on along the minus strand of CM052442.1, from coordinate 95,344,861 downwards.
ATAACTTTATGAAATAGTGCTTTTTTGGAAACCACTTAAATGACTCACAATAAAGAAGTCATTAAATAAATAATGAGATGGGTGTGATGGACTACTATGCAGTCATTACAAATCATGTTCTCAAAGAAATTTTAAGCATGTAGAAAAATTCACAAAATATTATTAATGGAAAATATAGGTTATAAAAGAGTATTATATCATTGTTTCAGTTTTATTTAAATTATGTGTAATTATCAAAGTGTTAACAATAGGATTTCTTTCTTTTATTTTATTAATTTTTTTTTTTTTTTTTTTTTTTTGAGACAGAGTCTTCACTCTGTTGCCCGGGCTAGAGTGCTGTGGCGTCATCCTAGCTCATAGCAACCTCGAACTCCTGGGCTTAAGCAATCCTTCTGCCTCAGTCCCCTGAGTATCTGGGACTACAAGCATGTGCCACCATGCCTGGCTAAGTTTTTCTATATATTTTTAGTTGTCCAGCTAATTTCTTTCTATTTTTAGTAGAGACGGGGTCTCGCTCTTGCTCAGGCTGATCTCGAACTCCTGACTTTGAGCGATCCTCTCGCCTTGGCCTCCTAGAATGCTAGGATTACAGGCGTGAGCCACCACGCCCAGCCAATAGGATTTTGAATGGACTGGTACTTAAACGTGATTCCTTTAAGTTTTCTGCTTTAAATGTTTTTGTATTTATTTGAATTCTCTATAACAGCTGTTGTTTTTTTAGGGTAGGCATGCATTTCATTAGTCATTCAATCTAGGGAAAGTTTGAGAGTAAAAGAGGAATCTCTAGTAATATTGTCACCAGGACTACAGGCAAAAATGGGACTGTTTTAGATAAACATGATATTTGGTTGTTATGGGTTGAATGGTGCCCCCAAAGTTCACATGTTGAAGTCCTACCTTCTGGTACCTCAGAATGTGACTGTCTTTGGAAATAGGATAGTTGCAGATGTAATTAGTTAAAATGATGTTATATTGGAGTAGGGTGGGCCTCTAATCCGATATGACTGGTGTCCTTATGAAAAGGGGAAATTTGGACACTGAGAACACTACGTGAACATGAATACAGAGACTGGGTGATACATCTAGATGGCAAAAAATGCCAGGGATCACCAGTCACCACCAGAAGCTAGGCAATAAGCATGGAACAGATTCTCCCTCTGAGCCTCAGAAAGAACCAACCCTGCCAATACCTTGATCTCAGATTTCTAGCCTCCAAAACTTTGAGACAATAAATTTGTGTTCTTTAAGCTACCCACTTTGTGGCATTTTGATTTTTTTTATGATAGTCCCAGGAAATACTATGATGATAATTATTGCTATTTTCTGTTTAGAAAACAAGAACAATTCTGGGCGTGGGAGGTGGATAGGAGTAGAGAAGAATGAGGTTCAGTGCAACGAAAGAAGCTTATTCACTTAACTAACACTGTAAACAATTACTGTTAAAAACTATTTGCTCCTTCTCTTTGCCTGGCCCCTCTCTGAAGAGCCCTGTGCTATTGATGTCAAGCTTGACCATGCAATTTGCTCCACAGCTTATGACATGTGAGTGGACGTCACTCATGCCACTTAGAAGCAGGAGTTTTAAAGGCCATGCCATGGGTCTGCCACTGTTGCCTCTTGCCATGACATCTAGAGAAGAGATGCTTATTTATTTATTTTTTTTATTTCAG
>CM052442.1:95324246-95343091 GCA_028533085.1 Varecia variegata | reverse complement strand
TTGGTGTTATTCCCAAATGTGCACTTAGGGTGATGATCAGGGAAACCAATTTGCTGGTGAGTACATGTGGTGCTTATTTTTCCATTCTTGTGATACTTCACTTAGTAGAATGGGTTCCAACTCTCTCCAGGAGAACAAAAGAGATTCTATATCACCATTATTTCTTATAGCTGGCCTTTATCAAAAAGTCCCAAAACAATACATGTTGGCGTGGATGCGGAGAGACAGGAACACTCATACACTGCTGATAGGACTGCAAACTAGTGCAACCCCTGTGGAAAGCAATATGGAGATACCTTAAACAGATTCAAGTAGACCTACCATTCAATCCAGCAATCCCATTATTGGGCATCTACCCAAAAGAACAAAAGTCATTCTTATAAAAAAGACATATGCACCCGAATGTTTATAACAGCACAATTCACAATTGCAAAGATGTGGAGAGCTGCTTCTTTAGCCTTGATCCTGATGAGAAGAGACCTGGAACAGAGTTGAAACTGACCTTCCATGGACCCATAACATGAGATAGAAATGGATCTTTGCCCATGTAATTCACTAAGATTATGAGGTCATTTGTTACCGCAGCAAAATTTAGCCTAAGCTGACTGATAAAATACTGACTTAATGACTATCAGGTACCATGCCAGGGATTAAATAATAAATTATACACAGATCCTGCCAGCAAAGAACTAGCATTAAACTGTGTATCATTTGCCTTTAAATTATGAAGATTTTTGGCCCCAGGTGTGTTCTATATTTTTTTGTAACACCTGCAAGTAAATGTTAAATGATGGTATTTCAACTGGCGTTTCTATACCAAAAATCTTTAAAAGCTCTCATATTGAAAGTAGTTCTTGGAATCTTGAACTACATGTACAGATATAAAGTTTGCCAATTAAAATTTAATGGTTTAGGAAAAAAAAACTCCTCTGAAAAATAAACCTAAGTCAATTATTCAGTTATTTAATTCTCATTTGGAAAATGAGATGTTCAGACACTATTAAGTTATATTAGGAGGAAAAAACCCACTTCTGTTGAAACAGTGAAATTTATTTCATTTACTGTTAGAGAATATTAATTTTAAGGAGCAAGTTTTAAAAGCAACCAAAATTCTCAAAGACAAGTAGGTCCTCCCTGAGAAATGTTGGACAACCACAGATTATATAAGGAAAGGACAGAGGGGAGACACATCCCAAGTGGAGGTCTGATGGAGGTGGAAGAGTCATGTTCTAGAGTCAGCATTGTAAAGTAAAAATTGCATGGTGTCAAAATTATCCTTGAAAATCCCTTAAATGGCCCTTCAGTTGTCTGGACCTGATCCTTTAAAAGTTCAAAAGCCAAGAATTAATGTCTTTTATTTCTCTGGGGCAGTGAAGGCCAAGGTCTAATTTGAAAGGGGCAAAGTACAGTGGGGAAAATGAAGGATCTCCGGTTCTCTCTCTGGGCAGTCCCCCCTCAAACCCTCCTCTCCTGCTCTTTCCCCTCCACAGTGCATATAGCTAAAGCCAAATAAGTTAATTATGCATTTTCAGCAACTCTAGTCTTTACTAGGTAAAAGTTTTAAAATGTAAAAGGAAGTGCACTGGGGGGCCTATTTTGTACCCTGTCCTGGGCTAGATATTGAGGAGACAAAGTGGGGCTGTGGATGGGATGGGTCGGGGGATAAGAGACCTCTTGAGGAAGACTAACTGAAAACAGGTAATACAAACACAGTGTGGGCGAGTCTAGGCTGCAGGTAAGGTAAGCACACAGTGCCACAAACCGGTGTTCTAAAACCTTGCACCTTAGAATCACTTGAGCATTCACAAATTTCAATGTCCAGAACAACCTAGGTGAACCCCAATTACCAATAACGTGGGAATCTCTGGGGTGGACAACAGCAGGACTTAAAGCTCCCCCGGTGAGTCCATGTGCAGTCAAGGTGGAGACCAGGGGCTACAGCTGTGAAGAAGAGCATCTGCTGTGTGTCTGGAGGCTGGGTAGGAGTTAGCTGGGGCAGCAAGCTTTCCAGGCTAAGGGAACCCCACTACTCAAGCTTCTTCAGTTACAAATTGGCTTTGTTTGTGCTTTGAATATGGCATTGGTATACATTAAAGAATAACCAAGGTCCTTGAGTTAAATCAATACATCAGCTCATGTCAACATGGCAACACCTTTTCATCTCTCTTTGTTAAGAGCCACTGGTGCTTTAAAAGCACAGGTATTAATGGATTCTATCTGATGATGATTCATCCCACAGTTCCAATGTGCATCTCTAACCAATATAATGAAAGCATTTTTCTTTCAAGGGTCTAATCCTAGCATTGTGCCATATCCTTGACACCCTAAGACACGCCCGCATCTACAAAGGCAACATGTACTCTTAAGGTACAAAGCATTTCCTTTAGGGGAGTGGTTGCCTGTGTGTCCATGCTGATGAAGGGTGCTCTTTTAAGCTGAAGCGAATTGATTTTGTTGTGGTTGTTGCACAAAGGTTGATGTTTTCAAAGGCTCCAGATAAAAGGTGCCGCAGGCAGCTAACAAGCTCCTAATAGGACTAGATCAAGTTTTACTCACTCGCTGCCAGGGCTTGACTTCTGCGTCTTGATGACATGAAACCAGGCTTTGACAGCATTCATTTTTGCTGAAGGAGCCTCCCCCAGCCTCATTCCATAAATCCTACGCTATTTTATTCCTTGTTCATTCAGCACAGATGTTTTTATGGCCATAATATATTTATACTAATTCAGAGGCTTGCCATCAAATAGATAGGCACATCTCTCTGATCCAGGAGGCAGCAGAGGCCCTACTTCAGACATTGCAGAGAAAAATAAGGCCTGCTTTTTTCCCCACAGTGCTCTTCAAAGGAGCAATTTTCTAAAATTCAAACAACTGTGTCATCGTTAATAAGATGGAGTTTTCCTTTTCTTTTTCTTATCGTCTTTTCCAAATCAAGAGCAGTAGATGTGAGAACTCAAATGACGTCAGGCCACTGCAGTTTCTTCAAAATGCTGTTCTCAATCACATTTCTTATTATCTGATCCTGGTTCTGTAGATTGTCACAGAATTGACTGTTTGGATTAATTTGACTTTTAAGTTACCTTTTTATATAGCTAATTGCCACACAATCCATCTGATTAACAGTATTATGATTCAGATCAACCACTGAGATAGATTATTACAGATAACAGCCCCAGGCTATCAACTGGGTGTTCCCTTTAAGGAACAGGAACCTTGTCATGAACCACACACCTACCCTTTGGGCAGGGAATGGGTGCCTGTAAGACATTAAAGATGCTACAATTTGGGATCAGTTCCCATCTTGGTCAATGGAATGAGTCAGTGTGATTTTGGAAACATCTTCAGGCTAACCCAATTTACATTATAGTTATATTTTAATTGCATTTCAAAGTCTAAATGCAGTTGATTGTGGAAACTATCACATCATTTAAGGGAACTAGAGCTTTCTTTTTATGGGAATGCACAAGCACCCATCAGGATCATAACACATTGCCTAAGCAGTGAAGAAAAGAAATCTGTCCTCAAAGCCCCCTCAGATTGTTCTAGAAAAGGTCACCACCAGCCCCCTACCAACACATGGCAGTGGACTCATTCCAGGTGACTTGCACCTTTGATTGTTTCATTCTTTCATTGCTCAGATAGTTAGAGTGGGTTCTCTGTTCCAGGCTGGGTAAATTCCGGGCTATGATCAAGAAGAGGTCACTTCCTGAACCCAGGAGCCCACACTCCCCCAGGGAAACAAAGGAAGTGGCAATCCCAGGCCTTCATCCTTCTCATCTTATTTTTAAAGAAAATATCTTTCTTCATATTCTTTGCTTTGTGCTTCATCACACAATTTTTTCACGTTCCCTCCCCCACCCTCAGGGCCTCTCTGAATGTTGCATCTGCTGGTTCTGCTCTGCCGGGGCGTCCTGTTTGCCTGGGAATAATCTAACACTAGGCTTCTTTTGGGTTTCTCCTCGGCCACCTTCTTTCTTCCCTCTGCTCACTTTTCCTGGATGATACTATTTATTCTCAGGGCCTTCATCATTACACATAGATTAATATTTCACAAATCCAAGTTTTATCCTTTACCTCTCACTTGAGTTGCAAATCTATTTTCACTCACAATCCCTAGACACATACCTTGAGCTTAACATGTTCCAATTTTGATGCTTCATCTTCCCTTCCAGGTCTTGTAGTCAATCTGTTTTCTCTGTCTCAGTAAAATCTCCCATTTGCCCAAAGGAGAGGACTGAAAATAATCTGGTTTTTAAAAATACCCTGGAAAAAAATAGACCATTCATCAGTTTGCTGATTCTCTATCTCTAAGCAACACTGTGAATTCCTGTGACTATAGTTGAGTTAAATTTATTCCCAGCTTTTAAAAATAAAGCCAATGAAAGACCAAAGAGATTATTACAAAGCCTGTGTTCTTGGGAAATTGCTGAATCCACAGTTTTACTTCAGTCAAATCACAGTTTCATATTTCAAAAATACTTTCTAAAAATTAATGGGTTCTGTGGGGTCAGTATTGTGGGATTTATGATTTTCTAATGATGAGCCTAGATCTCTATGAGAAAGATAATGAGGTTGTTGGAGAATCGCACTGGTCAAAAAGTAGACATCGATGCCCGAACCTCTCCCATGAATTTCTGAGTAGGTGTTAACATAGACACACAGAGAAGAACCTTAACAGAAATAAGAAACACATTTCAACTGTCGGGTCACAGCGGTCACTAAAAGAGATATAACTTTAATTTCTCACTTGAACATGCATGGCGTTGATTTAACCAATACATTGACAGTATGGCCTGTCGAGCATATGAAACTGCCCCAGGTGGGGCTGGATTGTTTTTAAAGTTCTTACATAATGCACCTTCGCACATGATCTTAGATGTGCCATGATTCAAATTGTGAATTCCATAAGAAATCCGTATTAAAAAAATGTTTGGGTGCAAATGATGTGTCTATGTAGATACATGGATTGACGGTAACAAGTGCCACTCTGCGGGGGACATTGATCGTGGGGGAGGCTAAGTGTGGGGGTAGGAGGCATGTGGGAAATCTCTGTACCTTCCTCTTAATTTTGTTGTGAACCTAAAACTGCTCTAAAAGAAAAGTCTTTAAAAAATAAGTTTGATTAGCGTGGTTTTCAAGTAGGTAGCAATTAGGATTGTGGTTGTCATAGAGACAGATCTGTGACAATGGAGATGAAGGGTGAGCGTTTCGCTTTATCAGAAGAGCAATTCTTTATTTTTGTGAATGTCAGCAAATGAATTTGACCCACGAGGGTGTGGACTTAGATCAAAGGCCACATTTAGCATATGGCCAATGTGGCACTTACGTGGCCTTTCAAAAGGCCAGTTTCACAGTGATAACTGCCACTAATAATCCTATAAACCACTTCAGCTGCCTTTAGTGATGTGACTTCTGATCTGGGGGGAAAGAGAAGAGGGGTGATATTTTATAAATATCAATTTTCAAAATTCTCTGATCTGTTGGCATTAACTGATGAGCTCAGAGATGCTTGGAAACCTCCCTGCCTGCACAACAACTGTAACCATGGCAACCTGCACTTTAAAGGATGTCGAAGATGTTTTTAAACGTAAGGTGAGAAAAACAGTTTCTCCACAAATGTTTGCGTGGGATCTCATGTCTGATTCCTCCAGTACACTTGTTTCTCCTTTACTGGGACTTGTTTCCATGCCGGAAGCTTTCCCATTGGAGGAGAAATTGGGCAACCCAGGGCAGTCGCAAATCTTGAGACTATAGCCATAGCTATGGAAGTGAGACTTGCTCGTTGCACCAAGCCTCAGTGTCAGCATGCCTAGTGTTCTTATATATTATACATGAAAAATATTGGTGACTCTTTCTGAAAGCTTTGAATTTTTGATGCCATTTGTTCCACGTGATTTTCTAAGGCGATATTGGACCACTATACATTCTAGAACAAATTAAGTCAGACCTCAGGTTTCCAGGGTGATAAGCTAATATCTTAATAAAGTGCTAGATTTGAGTAGAAGACAGAGAACAACAACCGTGTAGTCTTCAGAATTTGAATATTGACAAAATTATCCAATGAATAAATAAGGGTATTTCAGTTTTCTAATCAGTCAGATTTTGTTGTTTCTAGATTCTATTCCAACTGGATATAGAGAAGGGAAATTTTAAAGAGGCATGTTGTAATCAAAGATTTTTATTAAGTATTTGGAGCTAAAAGCAGATATATTTAAAATAACAGGTACTAAATAGGCAAACTGAGCATTGTGTTTTTTTTCATTCTCTGTGCTGCTCATTCACACCTCTTGTCTTGACAGCACACCATTTCCTCCCCACCTTTACTCTGCATGGGTTTGCATATTTATAGAGTTAAAAAAGTCACCCACGGGGCTCTCTTTCTTACCCACTTTCTTTATTTCTTACCGATCCATCTCTGTCACTTTCACAACACAGCTCTTCCCAACTAATCACATTAATCAACAACAAAAACTAACTCTAAAAGTCTGACCGAGACAGGATTTTCAAAAGCCTGAAATGCTATGTCAAACAGCCCATCATGGTTGTTTGGGGACATTGCAATTCAAAATGAGGTGGCAATCAAGCTAGAGAACAAATGATTATTATTAATGTGACTCTCTCCTGTACATTTTTTCTATCAATGCCAATTTCTTTCTCCACTTTCTTGGCTCTAATTCAGAAGTAAAGTCAGCTAGCCCTTTTTTTCAGGGATTAGTTCTCTTTTACAAGGAATTAAAGGAACACAGGTTAAACATGAACTACATCTCAGACATGACATTTATATGCCTGGTGCTTCCTTGACCGGCATATAATCAAGTCCCTGATGCCACTTTACAGGTAATAAAAAATTGTCGTGTGTTCCGTCTATTACATATGTGAAGACCAGGGACAGAGCAGAAGATTTTCATGCCCTTTGTTATAATCATCATCATCATCACCATCACCATCATCATCACCATCATCATTATGCTTTCTTTACATATCATTGAATCCTTCCCACAAAATGCCAGGCACTTGTATTGTATACATTTTACACATCAGTGGACTGAACTTCAGAGACATTGAGTAGTCCCAAAAATACACAGCAAGTAAATGATAGAGCTGAAAATTGACTCTGTCTTTCTCTAGTGCTAAACCTCATTTCCCCTCCCCAGCGATTGGGCAAGGCTAGGTGTTGAAGGGCACCCTGAGTCTGAGAGTCAGAGAGGCATCCACGGGGGAATCCTGGGAAGAAGTGTCCACTGAAGTGGTTCTCAAACTAAAGGTTGCCTAAAAGTCCCTGAGTGAGCTTGTTAAAATGCATATTTCAGGCCCTACCACCACTACCGCTGCCCAACACACAGGTACACACAGATCCTGATTCAGTAGGTCTGAGATGAGTCAGAAATCTACATTTGTATCACAGTCTGCAGGTGGTTCCCGTAGAGTGGTCTATGGATCACACTTGGAGAAATGGTTTTATAGATGGATTGCAGACCACTGAGAGCCCTGATCCCCCAACTTGTGGAGCAAACTGGGGCAGCTCCAAAGTCCAGCACACTCCCCTGTGCAGGGAAACCTCTTCTTTCCCTAATATCTTTTTCTAGATTTGATGCAGAGTCAGCTTTTCCATCTGGGATATCCATCTTCTTACTCATCATGTGGTCAACATTTGCATCCCAGTTAACAGCAAATAAGAATAACAATGGCTGCTAATTGTTAACTACCTGTTGGTACAAGGCTCCAGGCTGGGTGCTCATCACCTTGTTTTGTTGTCTTTGCCATCATCATTGCAGCTCACCCATAGCCAGCCCTCTTCTTCCTGGGAACAGAGAAATTTCTGACTCTTTTCCAGCCCCTTTGCAGTCAGATGGAGCCATTTGACTACTTCTAGCCAAAGTAAGCCATCTCCACTGTCTTTCTTCCCTGCTACGGTGACCATGGACACATTTCAGATGGTGCCAGCTGCAAGGTGGTGGAGGCCGGGGTTCTTGAGCTCTTGTATGGCATAAAGCCCCTACCAACCACACTGAATTCACAACTTGAACAAGAGATAAGCAAATCTTTGTTTTGTTAAGCCTCTGAGATTTCATTCGGTTTTGTTCAGTTTTTTATTTCTGCAGCATAGCCTAACCTATCTTAACCAATATCATCATCATCATCATCACAGTAATCTCATTTATTAATTATGAAAATAAAAGCTTACCCTGTGCTGAATACTATACTAATAAGCATTTTGCAAACATTATCTGATTTGATAATCACACCACCACTAATAAAGAAGACACAGTTATCTGTATTTTATAAAGTCACAGCTAGTAACTGATGGGAAAGAAATAAAAACCCAGCAGCCTGATTCCAAAGCCCATGTGCTTAACCAAACACTATAGCAGTGTTGCTTAAGTGCCAGGGTCTAGTACTTTAGATGCTTATCACATGTAATCCTCTGCCAACCCTGAGAAGTGGTATTATTATCTTCATTTTCCAGTGTGAACACTGAGGGTTAGAGAGATTAAATGTCTGGTCTGAGGCCACACACCACACGTGGTGAAATTAGGTCACAACCCAAGTCCCTCTGACTCTTGAATGAAGCATCACTTATCTCAAAACTAGAGTGCCTAAGCAGGTGATTTTGATTTCTTCAACCCTGTTTCAGAAACATCTAGGGGCCCCAGATCATATATACTAGGATAGTCAGCACAGCGTTTCAAGATTTCAGGAATCTGAGTTAAATGCTCCAAGTATAAACTGCAGCTCCACCATGCACCACAGTGTGGCTTTGGGTAAATTACTTAGCCTCTCTCTGCAAAATGGGTTGAATGAGATAATCCTGGGAATGTGCATAACTCAGTGCCTAGTATCAAACAGGAACAAAGGAATTTTGTGATTAGAGGATTCACAGATAGCCTTGACCAGATAGGTTAGTAGTGGTGCTGCCCCAGGTGGCTCAATCTATAGCTCCCTGGCACCTTCTCAGGGAGGCCCTTGGCTGCTTTTCTCCTGCGAAATGAGATGGGGGTGGAGAGACATGCAGCTAAATTCCTTTGGCCAGAAGCAGGGTTGCATCTGCAGCCCCCAGCCCCTGAAGCCCCTCTGGCATGTTTCCTCAGTCTCAGGTGCCAGGCAGTCTATGGTGAATCTTGAAGGGCCAGGTAAACAGGCGGATGAGATTCCAGGATCTGGTAAGAGAACAAATTGGGAACCTCAGGGGATCTAGTCCTACAGTTCTTAGAAATCGTGAGATGTGGGCTAGGGGCTACTGGGAGAACCTCATGGGGCTGTAGTCAGAGGTCTTACTCCAATTCCTCTGAGCTAAAGGAGCAGCGTTTCTCTTTGCCTTTTGGGTTCCTGAGATGAACCAAGTTACTTTCATCCTCTAGTAGGTGTAGCAGAACCTGGGCTCCTAGTCTTGCTGGAGTGAGCAACCTGATTTACTGGTGAACATGTAAAATAATAGCGACTACCAATAACCAAAGCTATTTATTAATCTACAGTGCACTAAGCACTACAGAATGGTCTCATATATAGACTATATTGCATGTCCTTATTGAGTGGCTAGTATTATAATATTATTCCCATCTTACAGATGAGAAAACTGATGCTTGGAGAGTCTAAGTTGCTTGCTACAAATACACAGCAAAAACATGGCAGAACTGGAGACTGAATCCAGGCAGTCTGACTCCAGAGCCTTGTCGTTGGCCAGCACACCCTCTGCCTAGCACTGAGCTGTCAGTAGATACAGTGTGGGCTGTAATCACCAGGGGGAGAGTGTTTGTGGGAGCAGGAAATAGCTGTAAAATGTAGGCTAAGGAGTTGGCCTGAAGGAATTTAGGAACTCCTAAAAAGGAGGACTGGAGGCTCAAGGAAAAATGGCCAAGTAAGCAAGTTACTACAGACACGAGATGGGAATGTCTCAGTTTACCCAGCAATCTAGAGAATACCACTAAAACTTATCCTCTAGGACATTCTTCAAAAAGGATTCGTTTAGCAAAACAACGAAGAAATGCTGCCCAAGCTCTGCCTGTCGTGAAGATTCAAAATGCACAGTAAATGATGGATATTCTAAGATTTGTTGCAGCAAAGAGACTAGTTAGTGCACTTAAGTCCGTTTCTAATATGCTTCTGACCACAGCAAACCCCACTAATGTCAAGTCAGTGGTGAAGACACTTGGGACAGCTCTCAAAGGAAGGCATTTGAGGGAGGGTCCCAGAAGACTGCAGAGCAGAGTGCTAAGTTCTGTGCTAAGGAAGACACTTTGCTGTGGAAGATATAGTGACCACAGATGGGGAGAGGAAGAAAGGGGATCGGGCTGGGGATGGTGAGACCTCGAATTGGTGATTTCAGCAGAGGAGCAAAGGAAGGATATGCAACAAATATCAGTGACATATGCATAAGATAAAAAAAAAAAAAAAAAGGAAAGATGGAGGCAGAGCCAGTTTTCCAGTTTGCAAGGTGGCTTGGAAATATGGATTGGCTCCAGTTTGACCTCAAAATAGCAATTAGAGACCTGAAATTCAAAAGAGAAGGCAGAACTAGAAAATGAGGGGTTTAGGTGACTTGCTGCCTCTCTTCCTGGAGGGAGGGTGGAAAGGGGGGAACGAGGGAAAGGCTTTGGAAAGAACCTTTGGCAAGATCTCGTTACAGGGTGCAGCAGAGAGAAGGGCAGCCTGAAATCAGCGGTGATGGGAGAGGTGGAGGGTCCTCAGGGGATCCAAAGGAAGAGAATGTGTAGCTCAAAGGACTGTTTTTTAAAAGTAGAAAAATGAAAGTTGGGATGTGCATGGTTTGTGGAAAGATGGAAACTTCCTCAGTCAGGAAACATTTTCCCATCAGCAGCAGGCAGTGATCTTGACAGTTTGTGGTTAGTGACTAGATCTGAAACTATATTTTGGGCAAGAGAGGGTGTCCAGCGAACAAACTCACAGTAGCTGATGCCTGGCATGAAGGGAGTCGATTCTTGATGCTGTAAGTGAATAGCCAAGTGCCGCCCAGGTACAATGAAGAGGGAAATACCAAGCCTGACTGTTTTATGTAAATCTCTAAGGCGGTGTTCAGGCAGGACAGAGCAGGAGGGGGAAGGGGCTTGAGCAGAAATGGGTTTTGAGGACCTGTGGGCCTTGACAGGAAGAGTAATTGGGCTAAGATGAGAGAGGGGAAACACCAAGCACATCTCCAAAGCCATCCAAGTCAGCAGATAATTAACCTCTTGATTCCTCCCTCCCTTTTTTACAAGATCAGATTTTTATTATCTCAGAGACATTTAAACTTCAAGAAATTGTGAGGAACACAGACTTTCTGAGCCAGCTTCCACCAACATGCCGTTTGATTAATTTATGGAGTTGGGAAGGCAGTTCAGAGGGAATACAGATTGTGCTCTTACCTGCCTCATTTCCATATTTAATATATTCAGGCATGGTTATGATAGAGCGTCTCATGTTTATGCTCAACTTTGTGTCTTTTGAAGTTCATATTTAACTTTGTGTTGATAAAATACCATTTTCCGATTCAGATAAAAAAATGTCCATTTGGGCATCAAATAACTTTTGCAAAATGAGATGTTTTTAGCCTTACTATGAAGCAAAAACAAACATGTATTACTGCCATTCACAGAAATGTATTTGCAGTGCTGCAAATCTCCCTGATACTTGAAAAAGTTAGAGCAATTGCCTCTTGCACCCCATAATTAGCTCCCTAAGATTTTAGGAATGAAGCAGTTGGTATTATATTTGAAAATGCCTGTGTTTGCTGCATTTTTACTTTGAGAAGTAGGAATCCATATGAAATTGAACACACTATGTAAGGAAATACGGCAGATTTCTCCTAGTGTTTTAATCCCACTGAGGCTTACAAATATTTTAACTTAGTTATTGGCAAACATGTTTACAATGCTATTTCTCTGCTATTTATTTAGGCTTTGATTTGGTACTAGATTCTCATCTTTAAATAAAATGTGGTGGTATTAAAAGAAAAAAAAATTATTACGAGGTAGAATAACCTGGGCTCCCACATTGGTTTTATTACTGGGCTGTGTGCACGTCGATATTTTGCTTACTCTTTCTGCGCTATACTCTATCAAGCTTCTTCCTCTCCTCTCCCAAAGGCCTCCTGCCAACCCCTTGTAGGCCAAACCTCATTTTCCATTGTTTTTTCCTAATTACTCTGTTTTCAAAATTATTCTCCCTCCCTCTGGTTCCCATTTCCAAATAGCTCAGCTGGGCATTAAGCACCATAATAATGGATGGTGCCATCCAAAAAAACAACAGCAAAAACAGAAACAAAATTATGAATGACTATAGCATTCTTTCCCGCAGAAACAGTTCTCCACATGCCTCTGCCCTCCCTTAGCCCAACGTAAAAATGATAGTAACCATTTCATAAATGGATATATAATGACAAAGTAGACTTTACCCAACTTCCCCAAGATGCTGACTCCAGTATTTCATTTTCAAATTAACTTATTCTGATGGTAAAAGCAATGGCTACTTATTGTGAAATAAGTAAGTAAATAAATAAATAAGGAAAATAAAATTAATTTGTAATTTTGCCACTCAGAGACAGCCTCTGATAACATTTTGGTGTTTTGGGGGTCTATTTTTTTCTATTTATATGAGTATAAAGAAATATATATTTGCGTATATCTATTTACATTTACATATGTGCATGTATAATATTAAATTATATATTCAGATTGTATTCCGCTATTAAAAATCTCCCTTTATTTTGTGAGAATGTTTTCTTCATTGAGTTCTTCCAAACCACGATATTTAATGTCCACATAAAAAAACATCTTATGGGCTATCAGTTTATTTAAGCTTTTACTTATTTTTGGTTATTCAGTTTTCTACCAATAATTCATTATTTTAAATAATTCTGCGATGATCATTCAGGCACATAGATGTGTGTTCACAGTTGTCTAATTTCTTAGCGTCACTGCTTAGAAATTGAAGTTTGTATTGATAAAATGAATGTCTTTGACAATTGACACATAATTATCAAAATGCTTTGCAAAGAAATGATGCTCAACTGTATTCTCACCAATAGTATATGACAGTCCATGTTTACCTTAGGCTTGCCAGCAGTGCTAAGAGTTCTAAAATCTGTCACTTTGATAGATGAAAATGATAAGGTACTATTACTTTTTTTTTTTTTTTTTTTTTTTTTTGGTCATTTAAAAAATAGTGGTGAGGTAGTTTTTTCTTTCTTTTCTCCCTGCCTTGAGAAGCAGCTGTCTGCTCAGGCCGTATTCCATTTTTCTATCTGGGTGTCAATGGTTTTCCTGTTGATTTGTAAAGAGTTGCTACTTGTTGTGGACATTTATCTTTTGTCTATCATATGTTTGTTGCATTTTTTTGCCAGCTTGTTATTTAAAGTAATTTGATTTGATGTTTTGAAATACTGACTTTTTAAATCTTTATTCGGACACAATACTGTTTTTCCTTATGATTTATTCCCTTGTTTTTGCAGTTAACAACCTTGGCCTATTCTAAGATCAGAGTCACCTTAATACATACATTTTTAAAATTTTTATGGTTTCATTTTCACATTTGATTCTTCTATCTATCTGGAATTTATTTTTGACATATAGTTTAATATAAAGCCCCATTTGGAGTTTTTACCTTCCAAATTAATTTTCCCTCCAATTTTTTTTTTAATATACTCTTTTTCTGGTTTTGTGATACAGTCTTTGTAAGATGTTAAGTTCTGGTATATACAACTATTTACTTTGGAACCATCTCATGTATTAAATTTTGCAACAATCCCACATTATTCTGATACTTGCAGCTTTATAGTGTGTCCTAACACATGGGAGAGAAAGCCCTTCTAAAATATGTGCTATTTTCAAAACTGCCTTAGTTATTTTTGCCTTGATTTTTTCCTCTAGAAGGAAAAACAATTATCATTTTGTCAGGGTCCCACCTCCATGACTGTTACTTGTTTTCTCAAAGCTGCTGTCACACTGTGGACATAGACAAGAAGTCAGGGATGGTGAGAAATCAGAATGTGTAGAAATGTTTGCTCGACACAGGGTTCCTGAACTGGAATACAGACCGCAGAGGAGCATCTTCCAATTTTCCAGTCAAAGCTGCTCCTCTATTTCACAAGGCAAAGCATGAGAAACTCACATAATTCATTTTCCCAAATTCCATTTTATCAGCCTTTGAGATTTTCCTGGTAGCTGTCAGTCTTAGTACTTAAAAGTTTTGAAGCTTCAAACATATTTCTTCAAAGATGTTTTAGTTAAGAACAAGAGATTTTGCTTTGGAGGATCCTGGACAGATTCCCTTTAAAAAAAAAAAAATCTTTCTAAGTACCCATCCCTATAATATGGCTAAATTTTGAAGGCTTACTGATGATGGAGTAAATGAAAAGTCCAAGAATTCATAACATTATCTGGCAATAATGGTAGATGAGAGGTATAGGAGATATAGGCATGTGTTCATTTCCTTATTGAACCAAATTGTCCAAGATTGGTGTTCCTTCTAACTAGGTTTTTGAAAACTGAGAGAAAACAGAGCCGGCATCAATCAAAATGACAAAATTGGCAAACTTTTGCCTTGGCCCTCTTCCCTTATCTCTCTTCTCTTCGCCACAACTCAGCCTCCCCCCAGTCTTTTTACCTGCCCTTTTTTTGAAGGATTTTTTTCTCATAAGGTTACCCATTCTATTAAAACAGGCTGCTCATAAATAATGTTTCCTACATTAAGATTTGGCAAGCCCTGTGCCCAGCACCGTGGCTGACGCAAGATAAGTGCACAGTAAATTTTGAAATATCTGTGTCTTGATCTTCATTTCCTTGTTTCTGTCTCCAATTTCCTATATGCCATCAGCGGATTTAGTGACACTGCAAATAGCATGCTCTTTTCCAGGCATGCATCTCCCATTTCCTCAGAACCTGTTTGTCTTGCTGAAGCGTGCAGTCCCGAGCTGTATGTTTTCAGGCAGTACTGTGGGAAGATTAACAGTTTCCTGGCACCTTTCTTGCAAAGGTTTGAACACCACTTCCGGGGAAGATCAACATGTGAAATTAAATGTTTACCTTGTAGTTTTATGGTGCTATCAACTTTCTCAAAATCTCTTCCTCCACACTGTTATTTAAGCTTCATTACAATCCTGCAAGGTGAGAAAGGCCGTGGGTATTAGCCCCGTTCTGGAGGGTAGCTGTTTTAGGTTGAATGTGTTCCCCAAAAACTCATATGTTGAAATTCTAACCCTCAGTACCTCAGAGTGTGACTTTATTTGGAAAAAGGGTCTTTACAGAGGTAATCAAATTAAAGTGGACCCTCATCCAATCTGACTGTTACCTAGAAAAAGGAGAGATCTGGAGACAGACTTACACACTGGGAGGACATCATGTGAAGATGAAGGCAGAGAGCAAGATGATACATCTGCAAGTGAAAAAACACTAAAAATTACCAAAAAAAAAAAAAAAAAAAAAACCACCAGAAGCTAGGAGAGAGGCCTAGAACAGATTTTTCCCTCACAGCCCTCAGAAGGAACCAACTCTGGCAACACCATGATCTCAGACTTCCAGCCTCCTGAACTGTGAGACAATAAATTTCCATTGTTTAAACCACTTAGGTCATAGTATTTCATTATGAAGCTCTAGCAAATGAATAGAATAGCTAATAAAAAACAGAGAAGGCTGACTAGCTTCCCCAGGGTGGGGCACAGTTTCACCAGAGGATTGGATCTGCTGAATCTTCTACTGCACTGAAAGATCATCATTTTATCAGCTACAATGAGCTGGGGTCAAGGGCAGCCCACTCTGACAGTGAAAAGGTTTATTTGATGCCGGGCCAGGCCAGCAGCCTCCCTACCCCTCCTTGGACTATCTTCAGCATGTCCCAAACTACATGCCTTGGTTCACCTGGATGTTGCAAACCATTGCCAGGAAATGTTCTTGCCACTGATGTGGCCATTAACACTAATGTTCCCACAGCAGTTACCCTGTGCCAGGCTCAGGCTAAATGCCTTACCTGGGTCCATGTAACTCTCACTGTGAGCCTGTGAGGTTGGTGCTATGACTACCCCATTTACAGATCCCAACCAGAGTCTCTGATTTTAACTTATCCCTAGTCCTGTGTTTAAACTCAGGCAGTCTGACTCTGGACCTGGCATTTAAACCACTTTATTGCTGGGCTCTAAGTTCTTAAAAGTTTGGAAAGTATTGTGTTAAAGAGAGTGGGTGTATTTCTATGGAATCCTCAGAGCTTTTCAGGATGCTTTTATCCTGGGCTACCTCTGAGAGGGTGACAGCGTAAGCCACGTTTCCACAGCACAGTAGACCACGGGAACTTTCTTACCAAAGTGAGATCTCTTTGAGACTGATGTTTCATGAACACAGTTGCCAGATAAAATACAAGAGTCAGATAAATTGAAATTTCAGATAAACAATGACTAATATTTTAGTATAAGTGTGTCCCAAATATTACATCGGACACAGTAATATTAATAGTAAAAATCAGTAATTGTTGATAGGAAATTCCAGTTTAACTGGGTTCTTGTATTTTTATTTGCTAAGTCTGGCAACCTACATAAAGGATGTTTTGAAAAACATGGAGTACATAGCCAAAGCTCCCTGACTCTCTCTCTCTCTCCCCCTGGACATTTTTATTTAGGAAACAAACAAAAATCAGCCCCAAACTGAGGTTCTGCCCTCATACCCTGCCTTGTTACTTTCCCAACGTCCGTCTTATTATCCCTCACCCAACCACCAGTGGAGCTTCTCCTACTGGACTCTGCTTCTTGTCTTTTGTAGTTTAGGACCCCCTATCACAGAGCCAGGGACCAGGCATGTTCTTGGTTATTCCAAAGCAAGGATCATACCAGCATGAGATGTGGCTAACAATAGCAACAGTCCCCCAGCTCTCACCCAAGGAAAAGGAGAAGGACGTATGGGGACAGATGCGCATAAAACCCAAATCTGATGCCTTGAGGTTGGTCAATATGAATTTTGTCCTGTGGGATCTCTCTGCTACATTTCCATTCCAGGGGAGTAGAAGGCTTATTGAGTTTAGGAAGAAATGGATTTCTAAAACAGATCAGGTCACTGGAGCAGGTCTTGAATCCTGAATCCTATCGCCCCTCTCACTTCAGAATCCCTCCTTTCCTATTAATGCTACATGTGATGATACCACTCAAAGACATGCATAAGCCCCATCTTCTTACCGGAATTACCTTTCTTTTTTCCTTTTTAAAAGATTCAGTCTTTCTGATATATATAAGTTATCTTGACCAGTGTTTCAGAGTTACTTAGAGCTTTATGGATTGAAGCAAGACAGAAACAAATGACTGCTCATAATTCAGAACATTTCTGAGCCACAGTGATATTTGCATTTTCTGGCCGTGAAGAGGACCCTTCATGCTAGTATACAGAAACTCAGTTCAGATTCCAGACCTGCAGTGTCCACCTGTGACTACTTAAATTTGTACTCAAATTAGTTATCATTAAATGAAAAACTTTAGTTTCCGAGTCACACTAGGCACAGCCACGTAAGGTGAGTGGCTACTGTACTGGACAATGCAGATACAGAGTGTTTCTGTTGTCACAGAGAGTTCTACTGGACATCCCTGTTCTAGATTCCCATTGTCTTGACTTCTCTGTTCTGTACAGTGAAAAAGGTTGATATAGATTAGGGTTTTTTCAACCTCGGAACTGTTGACATTTTGGGTCAAATAATAATGTTGTGGGGACTCTCTTGTGCATTTTAGGATGTTTAGCACACCCCAGCTCTACCCGCTAGATGTCCTGTGCATCATATGATGTTTGGTAGCTCCCCTCCTCCAGGTTCAACAACTAAACATATCTCTAGACATTGCCAAATGTCTTCAGTGGGGCAAAATCACCCCCAGTTGAAAACCACTTACTTAGATTATATCAGATGTCCCCTCCAGCACGGATAGTTCAAGATTTTTCTTGGGACAGTAATTTTCGAGCATGTGAATTTTCTGGCATTTCATAGATCATTATAGAATTATAAGAATATTTCCAGCTACTCATGCAAATTACTGTGGCCTGATTATCAATTTAGTATTTGGATCACTGGGCCATTAAAATGCTGATTTGAAATTCAATCTTTTATTTTTAAAAATGATCACCTTGTGAGTCATATCTGTTATGTGGTTGATTTTATTTAAATGGACTGTATAATTCTGCCTACTCTGTGTTCATGAATAATGCTTTATAGTTGAAATGTCAGAATGCCTGCTGATGATCTTAACACTCATAGCTTAGGTCTATAGAATCCATATAGTCATTGACAGGCTGGCTTTGTTTTTTGGTTTTTTTTTTTTGTTTGTTTGTTTCATCTTCCACTCCTTTTTCCAGAGTGAGACCCTTAATTAGTGCTCAGTAAGAGCTCAGTAAGCACACAAATAGCCTCGCCTTGGATCCTCTGAGTATCTGGTTTACTCTCCTCTAACTTATTAAAGTTGCTTCTGGAAGCAACATAGAGACATGCATTTATTTTCTGGATCAGCATGTTCATGCATCTCATTGTGTAAGAAAAATATACTGTGGTCAAAATGGATGTATATTTTTGCAGAAATATTTGTTCATAGGACCCGAATACATTAAGACTCAATAAATGTGCCACTCTATCAGTGACTGTGAAATTGGAATCTCACATCAGAGCTAATGTGGTGGTGGCCTGGTGGGCCTTTGGAGCCTCTTCATTTGGGAAGCTGCCTTGGTGAGGAGGCTAGGGATTCCAAGACACACAGGACAGCCTTTGGGATTTGTAGTCCCATTAATATGAAATCAATATTTCTTTTCTTTTTCTTTTCTTTTTTTTTTTTTTTTTTTTGAGGCAGAGTCTCCCTTTGTTGCCCAGGCTAGAGTGAGTGCCGTGGCATCAGCCTAGCT
>CM052442.1:95308565-95324146 GCA_028533085.1 Varecia variegata | reverse complement strand
CCAGATAATTTCTTTCTATTTTTAGTAGAGACGGGGTCTCACTCTTGCTCAGGCTGGTCTTGAACTCCTGTCATAGGGCGATCCTCCCGCCTCAGCCTCCCAGAGTGCTAGGATTACAGGCGTGAGCCACCGCGCCCGGCCTGAAATAAATATTTCCCATAAGACTAGAGAACTCTTTGTGCTCCAGGCAGTGTCCCAAGCACTGCATGCTATTATCCTCTTAAATCTCTCAGCCCTACCAGGTGAGTGCTAACATTACCACCATTTACTAACAAGAAAAGGAAGTCTCACTGCAGAGGTGTTAAGTAACCTGCCTACAGTCATAGAGCCAGGATTTGAATTCAGCTCTCTATTAATAGATCTCTGGAATTGCAATCTTCTCCATTACCTACCTTGCTTCTAGGTTTAGAATAAAATACAAATCACTTAAGTTTTCCACTTAAAAGAAGCATTCCTTAGCATCAAACTAAAGTTGGTTCAACATGTATTCCTATCAAAGTAGGTTAAGTTTTTTAAATTTGCAAGTGCTTATAATGGATAACAGTTGGAAAACAATTTACTTTAGATGATTACTTTGGGCGCATGACTTAATCCATACATTTTCTGCGGTTCCCTGTACCTTTCAGAGCATGACTACCCTCCCTTAAAAGTAAACTTTGTTTTACTTAGTGAGAAAACAGCGACTTTGGAGCATGGTGGTTATTGTGTTCTTACATTTCATTAGGTTCATTGTAGTTTACAGGTAAGGTTTTTTTAAATACAAAAATATTCTCTTCATCACACAACACTAAATCAGCATATTTTAAGAGAATTGAAATGGTTTTGATGTAAGTTTATTTTTTGCTGTTCTAGTCTTTGGAAGAATTTAAGTGCAAATGGAAAAATCAGTTAAAATCAGATCATAGATGTATTCTCTTCTGTGTCTTTTCCTTCATGAATATGAGGTTAGAAACAAACAAAACTTCCTGGAAACATTCCTAATAAAGCATATAATAATCTGTTTTCTTACAAAAGAATATGAAGGAATGGAATCAACTTAAATGGCTTAGAGCATCATAATTTTAATCCAGGACTCACAATTTGATGGTAGCTACGTGGATGACGCCAACTGAAACTACATCGGGTCTGTCCAAAAATGTCCCATCATTTAAGTTTTCTTCAATTACAATCTAAAAGGAGTTGTATATTTGAAGTGTGTGCTTTGCATATCCTATGTGACAGCACACAGGGTCCCAGCATCCCATATTATCTTGGATCTGTCCAGATCCTCAAAGCCATGCCCCATTTTTCACATGCATAACTGTAAGACTAAGCATGCCAATTTTAATTCCAGAAAAAATGGTCACTCTAAGTAATGGTTTTTTAAAACAAACAAGCAAACAAAGGCTGCTTAATCTGTGAAGCAGTAGTCATTTGTTGGTTTGTTTATTTTAATCCATAATTTACAATAAAATGTGGCTATTTTTTATTCTCACAGAGAAAACACAATCCTATTAAAAGTGAACTTCTCTCAAATGAAGGCATTACAGCAGATTTAAATTCATGCATTACAATTTCGGCAATTTAATGAACATCCTATTTGGAGACATTATTGGTTTAAAGAAATAAATCACAACCATTTTATTTCCCACTAGCAATGCATATTTCAAATCCATTTTTTCAACACAATGTTGCGTTTAAATAAATTGTCTTATCAGCTGAATTTTGATCACACTATCGAGTATTTGAGACAGAAATGTGTAATCAGAGAGTCAAAAGTCATCACATCTATCTCTGGCTCAATAGCCAACCAGAAATAAGGCCTTAGGCAAGTCATTCAGTCTTAGGGATTCAGCTGCTTCTCAGTCCAAGGCAGGTGTTTAACTGCAGCACCCAACATCCAGTATGGAAGCTTGTTCCCAGCGTTGAGTGAATCCCCGTCCCCACCCTCACATCTGGATGTGGTAGGTGTACAGTGGGAGTCTTCCTTGATAAGAAGCTCTGGGTGCTTCGAGGGCAGGTGCCCGGAACCCCATGAAGGGTCTGTGGTTAATGCCAGAAGCCTCATTAAGCTTGAAGCTTCTCTGACCACATCGTGGGCTGCAGTCACTTGACACTTTCACTTTTCTTCAATAAGGCAAAAACACCCCTCAGTTATGTCACCATTATAACATACTTAAGCTAGAATCTTATGCCTGGCTGGTTTTGTGAGCTCAAAATAGGAGAAACTCATGAAGGTTGAGTTGAGCTGAGCATTGAAAAGGGAGGGAAGAGGAGGTAAGGACAACCAGAAGCCAGAGAGGCCTGAGGAACAGAGGTTCTTAACCTGGTATGTTTGCCCTTGGTCCCTGGATGAACATTAGGGAGTCTCTGAACACCTGACACAATAGCCAAAGTGTGTGTGTGTGTGCGTGCATGTGTGTGTGGTTTCTGGAGAAAGGACCACAGTTTGCATAGATTTCCCATAGAGATGTTGACTGTAGAATGGTTAGAACCTTCCTTCTAACTGGGTGGTGGTTTGGAGCACTGCCTTTGGGCCCAGAAACTCTGATTTAGAGCCCGTTTCTTCTACTAATTAGTGGAAACTGGAGCTGAGCTACTCTCCAAGTATGCTCGACCAGGGTCACAGGATCGTCGTGGGACTACGTGAGAACACATGAATAGTGCACATTGTCTGGTACTTGGGAATTGCTCAATAAATATTAGCTATATCCTAACAAATATTTTATGGAGGCCCTTAAACTGAGCAAAAGCAATTGTGTGTGATGGATTCATAAAGGAAGTGATGACTAACTAATCTTCCCTGCCTCCTCCCAGTCATGCCCTATGCCACTTTATAGTCTGTCTCCTTCTGGATCTTTTGCTAAAGAATGACGAAATAAAACTCCCTTGGTCCTGACGGCTCTGGTCTCCCACTGAAGCCATAATCTGTGTATTGTCAAGGCTGCAGGAGAAGCTGGAAGTGTTACAGTGCCAGGTTTAGCCCCCTTGGCCTTCTCTCTGCCGTGGATTTGCTATGCTCTCCTGGGAATATAATTTCTCTTTTGAGCCCCTTTGGGACATTTCTGCGAGTTTTGTTGAATGTTCCTGTGTGTTTCCTGAAAGATCTCCACATGAACAGTGAAGATCATAACTGCTTCCAGTCTCTATGCCTTGTCCTTTAAAGCCGGCAGACACCCGAAACCGTTAGTCCTGCCACACTGTGATCAAAAGGATTGTGTCTAAGAATTTATACTCCAAACACTAATTGTGATAGCTAACATTTGTATCATTCTTTGGGGTTTACAAAGTACTTATATTTTCCCATTTAATCCTCACTTAGGACTAAAAAAGTTAGTGACACTAATGGGAACGAGCGAAAACCAATTTCAGAGAGTGTTAAATACACAAAATTATAAAGTGAAATGAAACTGATTTCCTCCAGTCATGAGGAAAAATTTGTCTCTTTGCGTTCTTTTTTTTTCACATATGTAAAGGCATTTACATTTTCACTTTTTCTGAATTTTCTGCTTTTAGTTTGCCCTCTTGTTTTAGATTTTCAGTGTCACTGGGCAATTGGAGCCATTTTCTGCCTGATTCATGATGAAAAAAGAACTTTTAACCTGCAATATCCACCTGATTAAAATTAGTTTGGATTTTTCAGATAAAAATCCTTTTTTGTTATGATAAACATAGCCTTTATCTTAACTAAGTAGGAAGAAATATTTAAGGGAACTTTTCATCTGATTTACATTTCAACCTTAAAAAAGGAAAAGAGATACAGGAAAAGAAAGGAACCTTAAAAAAGGAAAAGAAAATTTTCAGGCGTTTAAGTGGGAAGTGCTTTATTTGAGATAAACACAAAAGGTTTTAAGTGTTGTTGATATTGGTCAGACATAGCAGCTTTGGGCTATTGTCTGAAGAGCTCTCGTCTACTGAGTTGCAGACCTGTGACCTCTAGATAAAGTTTCAAAATGAAGAAAATATTTATCTTCTTGCTATGACCTTCCATGCACAAGACATGAGCCATGGATTTGTTTCCTAGGGAACTAGTGAGTGAGGAAGATCTATAATTAAATCTGTGAGTTATATGCTGCACATGGGAATTGGGTACATACCAATTCCTTTAGAAAAATCCAGTAATATTATGATAGCTTCAACTGGTGGAATTAAACCCAACTTTTCTTTGGACGTTTTTAGAAAGCATCATTTAGATTCTTAAAATGGGAGAGTTCTTGAGTTTCTTTCAAAAGTCAGCATGTGTCTCTTTTGGCTTCCCTTTCATCCTGCCCCAGTGCCCTCCCTGATAGGATAGCACCTGCCACTGCTGTCCGGGTGAGTATTTTGTACCAAAGACTTGGACGTGTAAGAAGCACCCTGATCTTAGAGCATCAAGTACGTCAGAGCTGGAAGGGATCTAAGCCACTGGTTGTCAAAAGGTTTTTGAACTTCAAAATGTGTTCTTCAAATAAAATCTAGTTCAAAAGTCCAGTAGGAAAAGCAGATATAGGTGAATTCGTTTTGGCTGGAAGTAAGAGAAGAGCCCAATCTCATTAGGCCTGTCAGCCACCTCCCCAACCCCAAAACTCAGAGGCAAGAGTTCTCTAAGGTTACCCCATTTCTCAACTTGAACATCGACATCTAAGCAAAGTCACTAACTGTGGAGATGGAGCTCAAGAGAAGACACTTGTGTCTCATTGTGCGAGTCATCTCGCAGTCTCTGAAGGTGAAAAACCAATCAGAAAAATGAATTGTTGTTTCCAAACCTGGCTCGAATATTTTTCAGAGGAAATTTCCTTGTCTGGCGGCTCATGTGGGCCAAGCTTTTGCCACAGTGCTTTTGTTTTTCATCTGTTGAAACCAATAGTAGGCCTTTTACTTTAACTCTAAAACATAAAATTCTGTTGATTCTTTTCTTTCAATGGAGTTGTGCTCCCCATATCATTCTTCAACCAAAAGAAGGACTCCGTTAAAGTGAAGGTGGAATCTCAGGACCACTAGAAAGGAGACACTTTGTAGATATCAAGGCTTGATGTAGAGTAAGGGTAGAGTGGATGGTGATGGTGATAATATCTGCCATTTGTATATTTGACCCCTGCTCCATACTATCCATATATGCACATATTAGCTCACACAGTGTTTGTGATGTCTAAGCGCTTTGTGTGTGTGTGTACAGAGCAGCTTATTTTTCTTCTTTTTATTGTTGATTTTTGAATACACATACATATATATATAAGTGTGACTGTGTAGTATCTGCCGGTCTGTCTCCGCCCACCTCCCTCTCTCCCTCTCTCCTTCTTTCCTTCTCTCCCACCCTCACCCTCTCTATTTATCTGTGATTATCCAGACAACCTCATGAGGTAAATACTATTATTATCCCCATTTTACAGATAAAGATACTAAGGTACAAAATCCTAAAGATTCTGCAGCTGATGGAGGCAGAGCTGAGATTTGTATCCAACCAGCCTGGCTTCCAAGTTCAGTTTGTACTCTTTGCTTATCTACACTGATGCACCATCTCTCTCTCTCTCTCTCTCTTTTTTTTTTTTTTTTAAGAGTATGAGCTATGGGACTTTGAGCAAATCACTAAACCTGTATCGAAATTTTTCTGTGAAAAGTAAATAAAATTAATAATACCTCAAAAGTTTACTCTGAGGATAAAAGGAGAAATTGTAAAGTACCTAACCTATTGCACATTGTAATTTCTACCACATAGTAATTTCTTCATAAGTTACTGTGTTGCTGTGAAAATCCCCAGCCATGTGCCCAAACAGATCTTTTAAAGAATTCTGAAGCCAGTTAAGTTGAAAAACTTCAAAAACAGCTTGTCAAATTTGATGCTAAACACTCTATTTGCTCCAAGAATTTTAGATGGAATAGGTAGTTTAATTTCTCACAATGATAACTTACGATTTTTTCACACCTGAATAGTCTCACTCTATGGAAGGAATTTTCCTGAATACAGTACATTCTCACCAATGTCCCTGAAAATGTTTAATCCATTTCTATTGCCTACATGTTGTCCCAGAGTATTTCTGGGAATGTTTTTCAGGTTATCATAACAGGAGCAAGGCTAGTCACTACAGTAAGCAGGCTCCATTGTCTGGCTTAATCACCAGGAACAGGTGCCAACTTAGAGCACCCATTCCCCATCCTCCCCGTCACTGACGGATTGACACACGCATTGGAAACCTGTCACGCTGGTTCACTGCCACCCCTGTGCACGCACTCCCCGAGAGCCTCTGTGTCTTATCCATGGCCCATGTCTGGAAACCAATTATCACCTCCTTTTCATTCCTCTACTGTCTTGTGGAGGAAAAGGAATTAAACCTTAGAGCAGATATTTTCTTAAATAAAATAGCATTTAGTCATGAAATAAGCACCTTTAAGCTTGTATTGTCTTATTCTGAAAGACATCTTTGTTTTTTTTTTTTTGACTTTTCAAGACAGCCTTATAATCTGCCTCTGGTGTTTGAGTTTCTCTTGTTTTGCTTTCTGTTGTCATCATTTTGTTTTGTTCTTTTTTTTTTTTCTTTTTGTTGTTGTTTTCTTTTTGTTTGTTTTTATTTGGTTTTGTTTTTAATCCACCCCCACCTCTGTCAAAGACTGTAGTATATCATCAGAGTTGAGAGCCACTGGGTGTTAAGAGTTATGAAAAATTAAATTTCTCAGTGCTCAGGTCATATCAAATGAGCTCATTGCAACCCAGGAAAATCAAAACCTTGACTTGTGAGAATGCGACAACAGGAGGAGGAGTTTTCTTGGGAGAATGAGCTGGAGAAGGAGGCGGTACCCTATCGAAGCAGGCAGATGGTGGTCTCCAGGGAAAGTAGAGAAGGACAAACAGGGAGATGGAGATTTTTGATGAAAATTATAACCTCCTATTTTGTAAACATAATTTAATCCTTACAAAAATCATTTAAAGGAAGAAGGACAGTCACATCATTAGAGCACCTTCCTGAACCCAGCATTTGTATATTTCTTGTTGAATCCCCTCAAATGCCAGCTGAAGGAGATTTCGTTGTTCCCTTCATGAGTGATGAAGTTGTGACTTGGGGCAAAGGTGACTATTCAAAGCCAAGTTCTCTGATTCTACCATCTTGTTCTTTCTGAATGCAGCTTGGCCTGAAGCTCAGGGCCTGCAGGATATGGACTGGTGGGGGGAACCTCAGACAGGGGTGCTTTTTGATGGGACCACTTTCTGCAGACCAGGAGAAGCTATTTGCAACCCAGAGCCCCAGAGTGACTTGGGCAGTTGAGACACTAATTGCTCCATCCAGCACAAATGCACTGAGCTCCAGCAGCGTGACGAGGACTGCTGTAGACTCTGTGGACACGACAGTGAGCGGAGTAGCCCAAGCCCAGTCCTCCTAGAGGCCACCTTTGAGTAAGGGAACCTGACAACCCAAAAGTTAATAAAGTACATGTTGTGTTATTTGCTGTGACAGATCATCATAAAGGATGCAGAGGACAAGGATAGAGCTGGGGACAGTTTGCAATTTTAAATAGTATTCTCAGGTAGGACCTGGGGGAAAAGTGGTCAAGGGTGTTACAGGGATGCATCTATCTTGGGGTCAAGCACCCTTGATAGAAGGGACTATGAGTGCAAAAGCCTGAGGCAGGAGTGTGTCTGGAATGTTCTGGAAACAACAGGGAAGCTGGTATGGCTGAAGCAAAGGAAGCAAAGGGATATCAGAGAAGAGAAGAGGTGTGACTA
Organism: Varecia variegata; assembly: GCA_028533085.1. Classification (NCBI taxonomy): domain Eukaryota; kingdom Metazoa; phylum Chordata; class Mammalia; order Primates; family Lemuridae; genus Varecia; species Varecia variegata. Next base: position 95,316,471 of record CM052442.1, on the reverse strand, counting down.
GGTCACGGAAGGCCTTGGAGGCCAAAATGAGGACTTTGGCCTTTATTCTAATGAGAGAGAAAGCCATGGGAGAGTTTTGGTGGAAGACAGACGTGAGCTGGCGTTTGTCTTCACCGGGTGGCTCTGGCCAGCGTATGCTGAATGGCCTGTGGATGGGGTCAAGGGCAGAACTGTCACAATCATTCAGTCCTAGGAGTGACGGGGGCTTGCCCAGGGATGTGGTGCCGGAAGAGAAGAGGAGTGATTGTGACTAGATTCTGGGTATGTTTTGAAAAGGTCTGGAGTGATGATTTCAGTTGCTTTAGTGAGCACGCTGCCCACATGCCAAGCTCTGTGCCTCTGCGAACTTTCACACTTTCCTTCTGAGTCTTCATGGTGGTGGTTTTGCAGAGGAGCCAGCCTCACTCTCCATCTCCCAGAGGAGGAAACTGAGGCTCAGAGAGATTCAGGGACTTGCTTAAAGCCCCGTGCCAGGCTCTGGCTGTGGGTCTGACTCCCAAACCTGTCCTTTTTCTACTACAACAAGCTGCCTCCACTCCAAAGTCTGCAGGAAATTTAAGGCTTTGGGAATTTCTCTTTGTATAAGCATGAATATTATTAAATTTTCCATAAACCCAAATTTTGTCTATTTAAAAAGACATGAATCTTTCTTTTTAGAAATTGAGGTGGTTAGGATTAATGACCAGCCATAAAATTTTATAAGCAATTATTATGGTTTACTGTGCCTTCTTCAGCTGCTCGTCACTCTGCCTTCTCCTTCTCTTGTAGTCAGGATGGGTTTTCACATCACTGAGCAAGACCTTGCACTAGGAGCAAGTGAGGTTGGGCAATAACACTGGGATTTCAGTCATAGAAGTTCATTGGAATGTACTCATCCTGCATTAGTAATATGTGCATAGTGTATTTGCCATTTTTATTAGCTGTGTTTAATAGAATCTTTAGAAAGGAACTCAATCCTCTGTTTCAACAAAGTAAATTCATTTTTTGCTTTGTGGTAGTTAATGTAAAAGCTTTCACTGCTGTGTGTAGCTCCCATCCTAATTCAGGGCCCCTTTCTGACTGTAGAACTCTATGGATTCCTGCCCCCCACCCCCGTGTCCTCCAACTGTCCCACACCTGGCTGCAAGCATATGCCTCCAGCCCCTCACGGACAGTTGCTCCTTTGCCCCCAGCCTCCCTGCGGTTTCCCACAGATTTATTTCAAAGTTTTAACTCCTCTTCAGACGACCTTCTAATTCTATTCTCAACCTCTAATTCTTTCTTTTTCTGATTGCCCCCAGTATGAACCAACTGAAGCAAACATACCTGCAGTAGCTGGAATTTGGTTATGTTAGTCAGGACACAGAGGTTGTATGTGACAGAAATACATTCAAATGGCTGAGCTTATTAACCCCCATAATCAGGAAATCCAAGGCTGCGTCTGGTTTTAGAACAGCCGGATCCAGGCCTTGCAGCATTGTTCTTTGTGCTCTCCCTCTGCACGGTGGCCTGATTCTCTCCTGCTGCAGACAGACTTTCTTTTTTTTTCATGGTGGCCTGATCTTCTCTTGTCCTAGACAGACTTTGTTCTTTGTGTGATGGCCTGATCCTCTCTTGCCAAAGACAGACTTTCTCCATTTGGTCAAGGAAGATGGTCACAAGCAGCATCCTTCTAGCACCATGAATATCAAAGACAGGAGGAAGCCTCTCTATCAGCTCCAGTAAAAAAATGCCCTGGGGAGAATACTGTTCAGTCCAACTTTGGGCAAGTGCCCATTGCTGAAGCCATCGCTGAGGCCATAGAAAAGGGTTTGGTTTGACCAAAAGAATTAATACATCCCCTTGTGGGTGGAAGTGGAGGGATATCATGACATCATGATGGTGGTGCCAGCTGACTGTCCTGGGGCAAGTGGGAGGGCTGATGTAAGAAGGGGTTGGAAAGCCCAGTGGTGAACAAATCTGCAGCTCCCACCCTTCACTCACCATAGTTCCACCAAAGTCAAACTGCATATACAGCACTAGAATTACACTTAAAGGGAACTCAGATTGGAAACAGACCCCAGCATTTTTTTTCAGTTGTCATTCATTTTCAATTGCCACCATGTCTTGAGCACCTACCATATGTTCCCACACTGTACTAGGTACATATGGATGGCAAAATGATGACTAATGCACTGACTCTGCCCTCAAGGATGCTGTTCATTAGGAAGGGTCTTCTTAAATCATAGGGATTGATCGATTTACATGCCTCCCCTTGATGCTAACTAAGACAAAGGAGAAATAGCCCCAAGTGTTAATACTCTGTCTCTTGAATTGAGTTATTTTTCCAAGGCAATAAAATCTGAAGATTGCAATTAGTTAACCATTATGAAGACAAATCTTCAAATATTTCTCTCACTGCGGTGACATTTAAAATGCTTCCTGCTCTACCAAACAGTCAATTGATTTTTTTTCCATCTTCTTATAATGGCTAATTGCTAAGCAATTGATTGAATCCCCTTTTGTTACTATGTAATTACTAAGCTGGCCAAAACAACTGTCCTGACCATTTCACAGTCTGCTCATTGTGGTCACCTAAAGGGCAGGTTTGGGGTAGGAATGTTCTTATTTTCTTAAACTCTTTGCAAATGATCCATCTAATTGCTTAATTTAGTGATTCAGAACAAAGGTTCAGTGGACAGAAAGGCTTAAATGTTACTTGGGGAAATTTCTTAAAGTTCATTTTGTTTTGTTTTGTTTTTTTGCCTATAATATGGAGATAATAATAGTCTACCCCCTAAAATTTTGGGAGGGGTCATATGAGATAATACATTGTAAATGGTTAGCACCACTGGGACATCATAAACTTATATTAAATCATTGATGTTTGCACTTTGTCTAGGCTGCTGCTGACGCACACTCATGGAAACTACATCAAAATTCTTAACCTCTGTGCTTCAGTTTCCCAATCTGTAAAATGGGGATAGTAAAGCCACCCATGTCTTAGAGTTTATTTGATGATGAAAGGAGAGAGCAGAAGCATACAGAATTGATGTGATGGTAAAAGCAGGTAGTAAAGGCATCTAAATGACTGAGCCCCATGGTGATCCGCACAGATACGTAGTCACTATTGTGTTATTTGCACCTACCTGACACAGTACTGGCTTCTAGTCCACGCTCAGGAGAGACCCCTTCCTCTGCCTCTACCCTTCCACAGACTCTCCTTCAAAGGCTGAAACCTTGGCAGTCATACCCTGTGGATACAACGGTGGCCATTTCTCTTGTGTGCACCGTGTTTGCTGCTTCCTGCTCACAGCATTCAACAGCTGACTGCTGAGTGTCTGTGACGTGTCAGGGACTGTGCGGCAGATTCATCTCCGTGGAGAATATGAGGTCAGTGGAGAGTAAGGAGTCTTCTGCCTTAGCTGTTCAGACTTATGGCCTTTGGAAGAGTTTCTCAAAATTATCCTGGTGCTTTTTCAACATTTCTGGATATTATCACATGATGAAATCTTGCATATGGTACTTTGTGTGATTCCGAATACTCTCTTCATATAAAAAGGACATCACACTCTGAGAAAAGTAATTTCCCCGGGGCTATATCCAAAGAAGAAATGTAAATCCAGGGGCCATAAACCAGCGGGACCCGCGTTTCCGTGGTTGATTATGTGAAAGTAGATCTGGCTATTCCACATTGCTGACTTTGCACAGGGAGCTTGAAATGTGTGACTGCACAGGTATCTGTGTGGTGTGTGAATTGCAGGAGGTTGAGGGCCTGTACCGACAGTTTCATCTTCTGGTGGCCTGAGATGCATTCACCAGTGCACTGTTGCCCAACAAGCACCTGGCAAGTGTGGGTAGAGTGGACATTGTATTAGACTCAGAGGAAAAACACATCTAAAACATGAAGGTCTGATTTTCTTTGCAGACCTAAAATGGTGCATTTGTCTTCACCCCAAAACCACAGAAACAATTTCTCTTAAAGAGAAGAAAGGATGGAACTAGGCACTTGGGCTTTGTAGTAGGAGAACTTGGCTAAGATAAAGGCTGTCCATAAGGTGTGTAGGTGGAATCTGGGTGTCAGAAGGGCACGTGCCTACTTGCCTGGCTTACCTAGAAAGCACCTTCAAGGTACCTACACCTATAAGCAGTGCTGTGACTGGGAGAGCTGTCCACATCCAGGGAAGTGCAGAAGCTATGCTTGAATGAAAGTTGTCAAGGTATCTGCAGTGATAGCTACCTGGCTACCAGATATTGAGCCATCCAGATGCTAGCTCTTTACCTACACTATCTCATGTAAATCTTTGAAGCAAGCCTCCAAGTAGCTATTATCCCTATTTTACAGCAGAAGGAGCTGAGGGCTACAGAGGTTTAGTGATATGTTCTCTGACACACAGGTAATAATAAGTGACTGAGGAAGAACTTGAACCCCCAAGCCCTGCCTGCCAGCTGCAAGCTCTGAACCCACCTCCTGGGCACAGGGCAAGCATTGTTTGCATTTCCCTTCTATCTGTGGGGGCTGGGGGTCCATTATTTCAGAGTAGAGCCTGGGTTCTCTACAGGATGGAGAGCTACAAAGACCACATCCCCCAGTGGAAGCAGACGGGATCTCCCTGAGGTCCTTTCCCACAATCTCTGAGGCCCATTCATTTGTGCAAAAGTCAAGTTCAAAAGCAGAGAGCTTGAGAGCTCCTATCTTCATCACTCTGTTGATTTATTTTTGTATCTGTTCTCCTAATTTAAATCACTGGCTCTTTTTCTGTCTTTCTTTCCATCTTCACCAAAGAGTGGTAGAAAAAAAGAATTCAACCTGGTGTAGACAAGCCTAGATTTGAATAAAAACTCTTCTTGGAAATTTCACTCCAACTATTTAGTGTTCTGTTTCCTCCTTTGTGAAGTGGAGCTAATAATGCCTATTTAGATTATGAAAATTAATATAAAAATATAAGAAAATTCCCTAGTAAATTGCCTGTCTCAAAGCAGACACTTAACCAATATCAACGTCTCCCTCCTCTTTGCCCCTTTCTCTCACAACATGGGGAGGGAGAGTCATATTTCCGTTAGAAAAACTGACCCTCATCACTTCTCAGCCTCTTTGCTCACACATGAAATGCTTTTTTCTGCATCCAATTGTTTATGGTTTGCATGATTCTACACCTTACAGTTCTCAAGGACAACTGATCCCAACATTTGAGAATATGAAGACTGGTTTTTGTAATGATATAATGGCATGCCTCACAGGTGGCCTTGGGTTTTCATTTCTTTTGGCTGCAGCCCTTACTGGGTGCACATAGGGAAGTGGCCCTGACACGGCCACAGGGGCCGCATCCGTCCTGGATCCCCAGAACGAGGACCTTAGGTTTTAGGACTCACAATGCAAGGATGCTCCCACTTGCTGTTAGCAGTGCAGATCCAGCATAGTTTTAAAAGCAAAATGATTGACTGCATAGGAAGAAAAACGGCATTGTTTTCCTGTCTCTCCATGGAATGTTACGTCCATTAGAGAAAAAGGAGAAAACCCGATTAGGAAGGATAGAAACATAAATGGAACTGTGTCAGGCCTCCCAAGCTTTCATTGATCATTCCGCTGGGCAGATATTTCTCACCTCCCATTCAGGGCTATCTCCTCTAACAGCCGTTTTCGTCACCAAAACAATAAGGGATAAATTAGGCCGGTCAATTTGTCCCTTTCCTTTTCTTGGGCAAAAAGAAAATGACTTAACTAAATCTTTTTTCCTTAGGATGAAAAGAGATTTTAAAAAACATTCTAGTGGCAAATAGCTGTCCTAAAGTAGGTAAAATTGGAATCGATTTACTTAGCTAACATCTTAGTTGGATAGGTGGGAGGCTTACCTGAGAGAGGGGACGGGGCCACACTCCGTGATGGCCCGAGCCCAGGCAGCTATTACAGTCATCATCATTTTGGAAGGCACAGTTGCCACATTATTTGCCATTCCTACAATCACTCTTTTCTTCGTTGGCGTGCGTCTCTTCTACTTGGACATACAAACTCATAACACCATGAAATTTTAAAGCTAATGGTATTATCTTTCACATTGGTAAAAAAAAAAATATGTATAAGTATATCCAAATAGAAATAACTGTAAGAATATTCTTTCTCTTTGCTTGAGTAACCCCAAACAAAGAGATTCTGGGACTTGATACTAAGGAAGAATCCAAACTGCAGAGAATTTTTTTTTTCACAGAAAATATTCCTGGTAGATTTATTTATGTTATTCACATTAGTCATAATTAAAATGGTCATGTCCGTTATTATTGTTAAGTGATAGTATATTTATTTTAAATATTGGGTAGCTGTTAAAAAGGAGTTGGTAATGACAAAGTACTCACAATATGTAAAATTGTGCAATATGTACAATATGTAAAAAATGTGTACAATATGTACAATATGTACAATATGTAAAAAATATGTACAATATGTAAAAAAAGGATATATTTATGCTTTCATACAATTCCTATCAAAATCCCAGCGAGGATTTCTGTAGGCATAGACAAATTTACTCTAAAATGTATGTGGAAATACACAGGCCCCAGGATAGCTAGACAACCTTGAAAAAGAAGAGTTAAAGCCGGAGGAATCGCTGTAGCTACAGTAATCAGGACTGTAACACAGTGGAGAGAGAGACACATGGCTCAGTTAAACAGAAATAGAAGCACACAAATAAGCCCAGCTTATTCTTAATAAAGGTGCAAAAGCAATTCAATGGACGGAGCATAGCTCCAGCAGCAAAGGGTGCCGGGGCAGTTGGACAACCACAGACAACAATGAACCTCAACCTAAACCTTACACTTTATACAAAAGTTAACCCAAAGTGGATCATGGACAATAATGTAAAATGTAAAGGTATGAAACATTTAGACAAAAAAATAAGAGGAAATATGAGGGATCTAAGGCGAGGCAAATAGTTCTTACACATAACATAAAGGGCATGAACCCTAAAAGGAAAATTTGATAAATTAGATCTTATCAAAATTAAAAACTTTTTCTCTGTGAAAAATCCTGTTAAAAGGATAAAAAGACAACGTACAAATTAGAAAATATTTACAAACCACATATCTGACAAAGGATTAGTATCTAGAATATACAAAGAACTCTTTAAACTCAACAGCAAAAAAAAAAAAAAAATCCCAGTGAATCAAAGGAAATCAGGCAGGGGAAAGGAGGGAGGAGAGGATTGGCGAAAACCTACCTAACAGGTACAATGAACACTATCTGGGTGATAGGCACACTTTTAACCCAGACTCGAGCATTACAAAAGTGATCCATGTAACCAGAAATATTTATACCCTCATAATGCTTTGAATTTGAAAAAATATATTAAAAAAAGAAAAAAAAAAGGGAAAAAAGCCCAATCAACCAAATTAGGAAATGGGCAAAAGATATAAGCAGATATTTCCCCAAAGGGCATGTGTATGTGTCACGTAAGCACATAAAAAAATGTGCAAACTCATTAACCATGAGAGAAATGCAAATTAAAACTGCAGTAAGCTATGAGCACACACCTATTAGAATGGTTAAAGTTAAAAAAAAAAATAGTAACACCAAATGCTGGTGAGGATGCAGAGAAATGAGATCATGCAGACATTACTGGTGGGAATATAAAGTGGTACAACCAGTCGGGAAACCAGCTTGGCAGTTTCTTGTAAAACTAAATATGCAATTACCATAGGACCCAGCAATTGCACTTTTAGGCATTTGTCCCAGAGAAATGAAAACTTATGTTCACGTAAAACCTGTATACAAATGCTCATAGCAGTTTTATTCATATTTGCCAGAAATCGAAAACAACCCAGATGTCCTTCAACATGTGAATGGTTAAACAAACTGTGGTACATTCCTACCATGGAATATAGCTCAGCAATAAAATGAATGAATTATTGATACATACAGCAACTTGGAAGAATCCCCAGGGAATTATGCTGAATG
>CM052442.1:95287214-95308065 GCA_028533085.1 Varecia variegata | reverse complement strand
CACACACACACACACACAATTGAAAACAAACAAAACTGTGCAGATCTGAATAAGATCAGTGGATTGCATGAGTGTCAGTGTCTCAATTGCAACATCATACTACAGTTTAGCAAGATAGTACCATGAGGGGAGACTGGGTAAAGATTATTTCTTGTCAACTGCATGTGGATCTACAATTATTTCAAAGTTAAAATAAATTAATTAAAAATACATGTTTATGTAGTTGTATGCATTTAAAAGACTGGAAGGGTCATCAGTATGTTAAAATAGTTGTAACTATCAAGTGGGACATTAAGCATCTTGTTTTTCTACCTTTTACTTTAGTTTTCTTGCCAGATTTTCCCTAAAGAGCATGTGTTAGGGTTGTAAAGAGGAAAAAAGCAAACCTGATTGTTTTTTAAAAGTTCGTTGCCAAGTACAACAATTTACAGAACTGTTTTTAGTTTATTCTGAAACAGTCTTCTCATTCCTTCCTCTCCTGTACCCCAAATATAAAGATAAAGCACACATATGTACACACACACACACACACACACTCATGACCTGCTTGGGAATAAATACGTTAGGACTCAGTGTTCAAAGCTCAACATCAACAATTTGTGGCTAAAGACATAATGAAGTGGTGGTGTTGACCTTGATGGACGTTTGACCTGGGGAGGTTGTAAAGTCATCTGTCTCATTGTGATTTCTATTTATGATTCACATCCCAAGTCTAGTGTCCAGGTAGGAGGTGCACCTTGATGGATAGTTTAAATGAGTAAAGCCCTAACAAAGAAAATAATGAGAAAGGGACCATTTGGCAACATTTTATCCTCTCAGGCTGACTCTGACTTCTATCCTTTGATTCAGACATAATTTGAGGAACCCAGAGCATATGAGTGGTAGGAACTGAATAAATATACAGTCTGTTGTATGGAAACAGGGCTCCGAAGCCTATAAAAGATTCAACGCCTGCTTCCCCTTAGGAGAGGTATCCAACCAGTATTAATATTTTAGAAATACTAGAAGGTAGAGGAGGAGCCATTATTCATCACTAGTATCTCCATGGTACTAAAATTAAATAATGGATTTTTTTTAAGACAGAATTGTGAAAGTTGTGGAACTATAAAAAATATTTCTCTCTTGAGGGTGTTGCATTTTTTGCTTTTATCTTTTCTTCTCCTCTTGAGAACATTTTGATTTACTTCTGTGATAAGCTTGTAACAACCACGGAACTTGGGAGGCAGGATGAGCGAGGTTGGGAGGAGGGTGGTGACAGCAGCTTACAAATGAGCCTGGGTAAATTTGTGTGCCTCCAAGTCAGAAAATGCTGGGACTGGGAACACGTCCGTTTTCCACTGTGGGGCACGTACATCTGCTCACGTGGGCCGGGGCCCCATGCCCGTAACAGTAAGCACTTGTGGTACCACGTGGGCTTGGAGTCCGAGCATGCTTGCCTGCTCAGCAAGACCTTTGCAGAGAAGGTCCAGCCATCCTCTCCATGATCCAGTCAAAGCCTGGAAACAACCAGCCCTGCCTCAGGAGGAGATGTCTGTTTGAGCTGTGAGGAATCGAGTAGCCAAGAGTTGGCATTTGACCAGTATCTGGAGTTCTGGATTGACCGGGATCATCTCAGTTTCCCGTACCTGGCCCTGGCCCTGGCCCTGGCCCTGGCCCCGAACTAGCTGTGTAACCCACTGGACAAATGACTTCACCTTGCTGGGTCTCGCTAACCTCATTTTTGAAATAAAAACAATAGTAATTTCCAAGTAAAAGGCAAAACAGCTTTAGCACAGTACCGGCATTCATAAGACCTCAGTGAGTGTAATTACTACTGAGGATGCAATTTGAAGATTTTTTTAAAAATCCTTTTAATTATAAAATTGCTCTTCCTGACTTGTACGTGTTGTTGTGTTGAGATGTGCCCTGATGCTGATTGTTAACATTGATTGTCTACTGCATGCCAGCCATGGTAGAATGTGCTTTATGTGCCTAGTTTCACTCTGTCCCCACCAGGACCTCAGGAGCTCAGGTCTGTTACTCAGGATTGACTGAAGGGGGAACTGACGCTCACAGGGGTGAAAAGATTTGCCCAAGGTGACAAACCAGGAACATGTTGGATCCAGGGTACAAACTGACCCAGAAACCATTTTCTAAACCGTTGCACTGCAGGGGCAGGAATGATGGCTATTGCTTGGCACCCAGGGAAACGGAGGCACAGGCAATGAAAGAGAATCCTTGCCTGACCAATGAGGAGAAGTGGCCAAGCTGGATTTAAACAGAGATCCCTGGACAGCACCTCATTCCTCACCTAATTCACACAGTGCTGACCCACATGTTCAGGGCTGCCCCAAGCTCCAGACTCAGGGTCAGAAAGACCTCAGAGTCTATCTCTGTAGCACCTCTACCAGAGGGCAGGGTGGGCCTGACACCAGGTGGCAGCCTTATCTATCACCAGGCAGCAGCACCGTCAGCTAAAGCTCTTCAACCATGGGAAGTCTGCCTTCTTTTGAGCTGAAATCTGTATGTTCCGTAACCTGCGTTGATTGGCTTTTCTGAAACAAGACTAAGTCAAACTCCTTTTCAGCTGGTCTTCAAGTGATGCCCCAAACTGTACCTCTTGCCCCAACCACTTACTGGGCTCAACTGTGCTCATCTTACATGGAACAGACCTCCTTGCTTTTCTCTCAAATATGTCTTTCCTCCTTAGTCCCCTGTCTACACGCAACTTTTACCCATCCCTGTATCCCTGGGATAGAATTCACCACACAACATGATCTGTTTAGGAGTGATCACCCACAAGGCAGTTATGTGGTAGTTGTGTTTACCCGGGGTTTTTGTTTGTTTATTTTGTTGTTGTTGTTGTTGTTGTTGTTGTTGTTGTTTTGAGGAGGGGTTAGTCACCATAACTTTAGAGGAACCTAAAATCCAGACTTGCATTTGTGGTGCATCTTCTAAAACATTTTGCCAAAGCCCTCATCAACTCACAGCTTGTCTGATCTTGTCTTGTTGACTTTCCTTGGAAAAAACATATTTTAGCTAGCTATAGCTTCAGAGGAAGAAAGATGTTTACCCAAGTTGATCTCATGTTATCCATGGTCCTATTACTATTCAGTAAGCAAGCTGCTCTAGTCTTAAAAATTTTTGTGTTATTGGGATCATTAAATTAGGAGGATCACTTGAAATGCCTCTGTGGGAGGATACCAGAGTGTGTCTAGGAACTCAAGCCCAAGAAGCAGAGCTGGTCCTTGCCAGAAATTGACAAGCCATTTTGAATGGTAGCTGTGCCTGTTCATGGATGTATGCATTCACTTCCTTTCTTCTGACCATGTAGTCTCTCATTTCAGCTTCTCTTTACATAGCTTCTTTATTTATTAACAAATATTTGGGTGTCTGCTATGGACTACTGTTCACAGCAGTGAACAAAATAAAAGTTTCTGCTAACATGATGCTTATATTTAAATGATAAATAGAGACAATTACATAAATATGTCAGGAAATATATCAGGTGCTGAGGGTTCTGTGAAGGAAAATAAAACAAGAGTGATGTTGGAAAGTGGCCAGAGAAGTCCTCTCTGAAGAGATGAGTATAAATTGAGACCTGAGGGGCAGCTGTGGACTGAGACATACAGATAGCCATTCAGTAAGTCCCTAGTGAACTGAAGCCATTTACCAGGCACCACTGGGAAAGGGGGCTGTGGTGTTTTGGTGTCAGAGTGTAATTTGGGACCAAGGCTGAGGCACAAGTTGAAGTGACATTGGAGACGATTATTTACCAGCCGTAGGGTGGGAACACACACCATGTTTGAGCCTGGACTGGCTTCATGGACACACATGTGTTTATGACTCTCTTTCAGTTTTCCCTATATTTTCTTTGCCAAGGTCTCTGCCAACAGCCCCACAGCACCTCCCCAAAATGGCAGACTCGACTTTCATGCTGATAAGACTTTAAGAGTCCTTGGTCTCTTACTGCCCCAGCCCCAGGCTTCCCAAAGAAGTGATCTGATCAGCCAGGCTCAGCATTTGGGTAGGAGCCTCTGGAGCAGAAAAGGGAAACCGAGGGCTGAAAGAGAGACAGGCCCAAGAATGACACTTTTGGAGAAAAATGGCAACAAAATAAGATGATGGGATGTGTATGTGGACATAGCAAAAGTTGATGCTGAAGACGGAGGCAGGGATCAGGCTATAAAGAGCCCTAAATGCGTCACTGAGGGGACTTGCATTTTCCCTGAAATCAATGGTGTGGAGGGGCCTCTTGAAAGATTTTAATCAGGGCATGATCCCACTGGAAGATACAGTAGCTGCTTCAGGGAATGAGAAACCTCAAAGCTGTCTACACATCCTTCTAGCCAAGGTCTATGCAAGGCAGGACAGAACATTAGGCTTTTGAACGAAAATGATTGAAATTTTATTTATTTTTGTCACTGTTTATATTTCCAGGCATCAGTCTTCACATTAAAAATTTGTGCTGAATTATAAGAATAATAAGAATAAGTGTTGAAACTCTCAGAGAAAAGACAGTCAACACAGATTTCCAGGGAGAATTGTTCAACTGTTCATGTTGATTACTTGTAAATGGGAATAGCTCCAGGTTCATGATGCTGATTTTGTTACATGGCTTTCTCTGAACTGCGGTTCAGATAAGTGAATAAATACTTGGTTTAACCTTTCTCTGGGAACCATAAAAGTCTGAACTGATAGAAGGCAGAGGAGCAGAGCAACAGTGAGGAAGAAAAGTTTGGCAAGTTAGGAAGAGATTAAGTACACATATTTCAACAGTGTCCAAGGGCATGATTAATTTATTATCCTTTCGGATGGCAGAAGGCACATGGAAACCTTCAAATTGTGCCATTACTATGACAAATCTCAGGGGTTGTTGAGAAGTTAAATATGTTCCTGCCAGGAGTTTGATGTACAGAGGGAACAAGTGACCCATTGGATACATATAAATCTGGGAATCAAGACTTTGAAGTCCCCAAACCTGGCTCTGCCACTGATGTAAGCTTGAGATGAACATTTCTGGCCAGTCTTAATGAAGTGGCCATGTCACAGGGAGTCCAGACTGGGAGCTCCTCCATCAGCACTAGGTACGATGCCTTGTTGATTCTACTCCTTTGGGTGCTCCTACTCAACTCAGCACACGCCTGTCAGTTGGCCATGTAGAGTATGGGTTAAGGCCATGGGTTCTGGATGATTTGGTTCAAATCCAAGGTCTTTATCTGGGTGACTTTGGCAAGGTTTGTAGGACTCAGTTTCCCTGTAAAACAGAGATTATTATCAATACCTACTCCACAGAATTGTTGCAAGGATTAAATGAATGAATGTATATAAAATGCTTAGAATGGTGAGTGGCACAGAGTTGGTGTTCAATAAATCGTAGCCTCTGTCATTGTCATCGTCATCATCATCAATAGTCATAAAAAACAATTGCCTTAAATTGTTGAGCATGTTTATGAACCTAAGCGTTTCATTTGTCTCAAATAATTTGCTTATCATAAGCCTTTTAACATAGGCATTGTGTCCCATTTGGGAGAGGACAGGAATGAGGCTCAGAGTGGCCAGACAACTCCCCATAAGTCCACATTGTTTGTGAGCGCTGAACTAGGACACACACGCTTCTTTACCTATCTCCAAACCCTGTTCTCCTAAATACTCTGTGTATTGATCAGGATAGGTTAGGCTCTGCAACAGTGATAAGCAACCCCAAATTTCCATTGACCAGAGAAGCAAAGTTTCATTAAGCTCCATGTCCGTTGAGTGTTAGGTAGGGAGTGTGCTCCTTACTGACCTGGGACCCAGGTCAATGAAGTCACCATCATTTGGAACATTGCTGGTCACCATGAGGAAGGCAAAAGTTCTTAAAGCTTTTGCCCATAATTAGCTGAAGTGACCCCTATCACTTTCATTCACACTTCTTTAGCCAAGGCAAGTCAAATGGCCACAACCAACTTCAAGTGGCCAGGGGGAGGTACACTCCTGAGTACCCAGAAGGAGAGGAGCTGGAGTATAGTGGGGCAGCCTCAGTGACTACTCCCTAAAGCTGTAAATCTGCTCCATGAATAGAAGAGACAGCAGGTATAGAAGATCTAGAGTTTTCACCAGAGATTTCAGGAGCCATCTTGATTTACTATAAAACAAGAGGCAAAGCCAAGGAAGATGTTTTGAAGGGACCCAAAGAGCAGGAGAGTGAAACTCACAGCATATGTTAAGAAACAAGAAATGCAGGAAGTGATGCATAAGGATCTCTAGTTATTCACCTGGACAATAAAGGGATGCAAAAGCAGGGTACTGACTGGCAATCAAGGGACTTTGGGCCCAGACAAGTAAAGCATAGTGAATGAGTGACCCAAAGGTGACTTCTTTCTCTGATCTGCTGTAGCGTCTTTCAGCACACCTCCCATGTTGCATGATACAGGGTTCGTGGAGTGTATTAAACTGTGAGCTTTTGAGGGCTGTGAGTACTCTGGAAGTCAGACTGGTCAATAAATATTTTGAGTGGAAGAAAAGAAAGTGAAGAGAGACAATATGTTACAGGAAATTGTGCCCAAGGATGAAAACATCTTATTGAAAGTCATGATAGAGAAACTGCCCATTAGGCTGAGTGAACATTGGTATAGTTTGATATATATTATTAAACATAGGAACTGGGCTCCTGCAGTGAGAACAGCCTTGTTGCAGTTACATATTTGAACATGTGGAGGGCTGGTGTGCTTCTGGAAGGACAGCCATGAAAGGGTGACTCATATGTGCCCTGGGACCCTAGATTTCCTCAGCCAGGGGTAGGGATACTTTTGGCAGCCCTTCTCTTCTCTCCCTTGCTGTCTCTTATTATCATAACCATCTCCTTGAGGACAAATGCAAGTAGTGACTGCCCATGAAGGCTTTGTGGACACTTCATCACATTCCACGCTTTCTCTGTAATCGCGGCACTCACCTAAGACTTGCTAACACACTATCTCATGTTGCACTCCAGGTACTCCACAGACTGAGAGCACCGTGAGGATGTGATCACCGCATCTCACACCCAGTCCCAAGCTCAGCATGCCATTTGTATTCAGAGGTCCCTGACAGTCTTGTCCCCTTAGGGGATTATCAAGATACATCCATTCATTTTACAAATGTTTGAGCAATCACTTTGTCCTGGGAACTGGGTTTTGCTCTGTGGAACAACTGTGAATATGATCAGACATGGCCACTGCTCCCAGGAGCTTGTCGTTTAATCAGATAAATGCGCATGAGATCACAAAAGTTATATACTAATAAAATTTCAGCAGTTAATTGTTGTGAAGGAGAGGTAGAAAGTTCCACAAGTATATACTAGAGGTATTTGACTTTGGGGGGAATCCATGATTTGTTCCAATCTGGAGACTGAGAACAGTGTCTTCTCCTCTAGTGCCCACAATCTTCAAGGGGGATTGACCTTGACTGTGCATCCAAACCACAGTAGGCAAAATACATAGAAGGGAGGACTGGGTAAAAATCAGTCACACTCAGATCAAAATACCTCTTTCAGAATGTGATAAATCTGGAAGACAACATGCAAGCAAAGACAGAGAGGGTCTGAATAATTCAATCAATAAATACTACTAAACGTAGATAAATGTGGACCTATGTGCCCTACAAAGAGAGAATACTAATTCTTTTTTTCATTGTGAGTAAAATATATCCAGCAGTAGCATCAAGTACATTCACATTGTTGTGCAATCGTCACCATTGTCCATCTCCAGAACTTCTTTATCTTCTTCAAACCCATTAAACCCCATACCTATTAAACAATAACCCCCCACTCTCTGTCCTTGGAAACCTCTATTCTACTTTCTGTATATGTTAATTTTACAACAGTGGGTGCCTCATATAAGTGGAATCATATAATATGTGTCCTCCTGTGACTGGCTTATTTTAGCATGATGTCCTCAAAGTTCATCCATGTTGTAGCACACATCACAATGTCCTTCCTTGTTATGGCTGAACACGATCCCGTTACATGTACACCAGTTTTGCTTATCCACTCATCTGTTGATGGGCATTTGAGTTGCTTCCACGTCTTGGCTGCTGTGGACAATGCTGCAGAATACTCGTTCTTCCCGTGTGTCCACAGATCAAGTGGTAAAGATGATAGTGTAGTTGGCCAAAAATAAGTTTAAAAAAAGCCTCTCAAAAGTAGAAATTTTATAAGCCACATTAACATGTTATAAATTGAAAATGAATCATTAAAACTGCTTTAAACACTTGGAAATTAAGACATGCTCTCCTTAAACAATAAAATCCTGCAGCCCAGAGAAAATAATCAAAAAATGATGAACTATCAGAAAATAATGCCAAAAAAACACCCATAATGAGCATTAAATCTTACGGAACTCTGCTGAAGCTGTGCTTTGGCATAATCTGATGTGTCTTCCATAAAAGAAGAAGGGAAACAGAGCTGGCACAAGGACTGCTAATAGATGAAGGTCATGTATGGTAGACTCAGATATCTGCGCAGTTGCTTGTGTTGCTGGAGTTGGATTTTCCCTCCCAAGTGCTCCATCCTGCCCTTAACCTCGGCACGTCCCATGGGTTGATGGAAACCATGTGAAATCAGTGATGGACATAGCCGGCCCCAGCTAGTGTGAGCACTGCGGTGGGTATCAGCTAAAGTCCTCAGTGGATTGCCGGTGTATTGACTCAGTGTTTCTTCACCAGGGTATGGAGACCTTGGCACTGGGTTTTCCTTAGTTCCCCATGTTAATTTATAACCTAGAGGCTTAAAGTGGTTGAGCAGCACGAGAATGAGAGAAGGACATGGTATTACAGCTGCCCAAACTGCTGAATGGCTAAGTGTCTTCAAGTTCAAAGGCATGTCAAGGACTAAACCACAGCTGAGAATTAATTAATGCTTACAGATCACCTTAGAGAACCACTCTAATGATAAACACAAATGCCTTTTAGCAACTACAGGTGACGGCCACAGTATTTTTTTTTTCTTCTATTTAACATGAAGTAGAAAACATTTTCTAAATTAGCTTATTCATGAAGCTCTAATAATTCCTTTTAAATGTTTAAAAAGTTATTGTTTTTTTACCATATAAGTAATCTAGGCTCATTTTATAAAACCAAAAATATTGTAAAGGTGAAGAACATATTACCCCGACCTTTCTCCCCCAAAGGCCAATACTGTTTGTGTGTGATTTATTTTCTTTGCTGACTGGGAGGGAAGGTCTAATTATCTTCTTGTTTTGCATCCTTCTGATGATACTGCATATATATAGTTTGCTCTTCTCTGAAAATGTGTCTCCTGATTTTCTACGTAGGGGAGAATGAGCAGCATCAATTTAGTTAGATATGACAGGGAAGGGTGCTAGGTTATTGTCTAGAAGCTGCCTTGCATGGCAAACTCAATGTTTACTCAGTCAGAGGGTCTCCACTTAAAGGGACCCTTGGAAACTATAAGGATGAAGAGGACACTGAGTCCCTGTCAACTTCTAGGCATTGCCACTGCCAGGGAAGTTAACTAAGGGGAATTGTAAACAGAGAAACGAAAAAGCACTGACGTTGCACAGGTAAAGTGGCTGCATTTTCAAAAAAAGGTTTGGACAACAGACCTTATTTTTATTTTTAATTTGTGAGTTTACGAAGCATTTTACAATCATCTAAAAACAGGCAAATAAAGTTGCACTCTCTCACTCAAAGTGTTAGTCAAGGGTCTTCTATGTTCTAAGCCTGTGAAATGTGAAAGGGAATAAGAAATAAATGGCCCGAGGGACAGTTGCCACCACCCCCAAAGAGGCCAGCTGCTCTCCTTGCTTTCATAGGCCTTGCTGGGAGGAGGGCAGAGCCCAGAGGAGGTGCAGTGGATGCAGAGTGGGGCAGGAGGACGGGTAAGGAGAAGCCACAGCGTATGGGTGATCTCTGGCGTCGAGTCCAGGAAGATGAGGAAGGGTCCCCAGCAGACTGGGTGGGGGTCGGAAGTCCAGCTGACACAGGTCCAGAGAAAGTGAGCAAAGCACGGAAGGTCTGTGGCCCAAGGTCGGTTGTGGCAAAGGTCAGGGTTGGAGCAGTACTTGGAAACCCATAGAGCAGGGGCTGGGATGGGAAGTTTGAACCTGGGTACTGCCCTGGTCAGATTTGGGTTCTCATTTTAGAATGACCTTTCTGGTTGCAGTTAGGACAGGAGATGGGAAAAGAGGGACATTGGAAACATGGAGGCCAGTTAAGAAACTATTACGATATACATTTACTTATTCATGACAGAAATATTTATTGAAAACCTGTGTGACGTGCATTGCTCTAGGCCCTGAGGGCAAAACAGGCAAAATTCTCGAGATCTTGAGATCTGCGTTAAGGCACAGAGATGGAGGCTGGCAGAGGGTAGGACTATCCCTTACAGCAACGATGATAGACAGAACTTGGTGACTATGTCGTTTTGATATATCAAATACATTTTCCATAGTAGGAAAAAAGCAACTGATGTCAATGCAATTAAAGAAAAGTCTGAACCTGCAGAGAAGCACCAGGATGTGTGATTAGAAGCCACACTCACTAAGGCAACAGGGAGTCCTGGGTTAGACTTTGGATCAGAAAAATGATAGCCGTAGAATAAGTGGTGAAATCTGAATACATAAAATCTAAAGCTTAGTTAATAGTCAAATATCCGTGTTAATTTCTCAGCTGTGACCAACGTTACACAGTTAGGTAAGATATTAACATTAGGGGAAATTGGACACAAGGTCTATGAGAACTCTGCACTATCTTTGCAATATTTCTGTAAATCTAAAGTTACACCCCCTACAAAGTTCATAAGTGCATACACACATATACACATATGCCCGAAACACATTGAGTAGAAAAAGTGCATAATAATCCATATATAAAGATTCTATTATGTAAAAACATTGAAAACTGCTATGTAGTCTATGAGTCCATAGGTATGTATGTAAATTCATTAAAAAAACCCTTAAAAACTACGGTCCCCAAGCCCCAGACCATGGGCTGGTACTGGTCCATGGCCTGTTAGGAACCGGGCCACAGACCTCTGCTGCCCCCCAACCTCCCTCAGTGGAAAAAGGGCAGGTGAAGCTTCATCTGTATTTACAGCCTCTCCCCATTGCGCTGGCATCACTGCCTGAGCTCCCCCAGCCCCCAACCTGTGGAAAAATTGTCTTCCATGAAACCAGTCCCTGGTGCCAAAAAGGCTGGGCACCACTGCTTAAAAACACATATAAGGTGGCATCATCGGTTACTTGCAGCAGAGACTAGAGGTGGGAACAGGGCTTAGTGGGGGAAACCAAAAGGGACATTGGCCTTATCCACATTGTGTCACAATCTGCCAAAAGCATACAGCAAGTACACCCTTCGAAACTCAGATCGAGCCCTCACTACCTGCTCCAGGCCTCAGTGTTTCCTGCCCCTCCCTGGATGCAGGACTCTGGTCCCGGCTGTGCAATGCCACCCCCGCAGCCAGCCAGGAAGTCTCTTTACCCAGCTGTGCAGCAAGACTCCCCCGTGCTGTTTACATCCCTTCCAGAGTGTTGGCAGCTGGGGTCCAAGTTCTTCCTCCTCATTAGCTGTTTTTTCCATTCCGACTCAGAGGACAAGAAAAAAAAAATCCCACTGTGAAAAAGAAGTGTTGGAATACAAAGAATAATAGGAAAGACTAGCTAATCGTGAAGCCCTGCTATGTAGTATAATGGGTGTTAACAGCTGCCGCAGGAGGAGAAGCTCGTGGCAGGGTTTATTCTGGCCAGAGGAGTGTACTGGATTTCTTCTGTTTCATCACATAAAACAACAACAACGAAAGGACTGCAGGTTTGGCTGCTGAAGTTGTAGAATAGCATCTGGACAATTTTCAGGAGTTTAACATAGTATAATAAAAGTCTCCTGGAAACCCACTTAATTTGTATGGAATTTTTTGATGTGTGGCTAAGGACACCCTTGGGGTTATAGCCATGGCATAG
Organism: Varecia variegata; assembly: GCA_028533085.1. NCBI lineage: Eukaryota > Metazoa > Chordata > Mammalia > Primates > Lemuridae > Varecia > Varecia variegata. Next base: position 95,296,153 of record CM052442.1, on the reverse strand, counting down.
CTGCTGTCTCCCAGCTCAGCGAGGTTGGAGTGTGTTGGGGTCCCTCTGGAAACCCAACCTGGGACCAAGAAGCCAGAGAGGTGGTGGGTGATTCAGGCGACCTGAGCTTCCTCCTGAATCTAAATTGAGCCAAGACACCTAGCTTCTTCCTGAAGAGCAACCCCGCACTCTCTCACTTTGCTCTCCAAGGTTCTTCCAAGCCCTAAGGTGCCTTTGACACATGTAGAGATGTTGGTCTAGCACCTCTAAGAAATACCTATGCTGCTTTACTGAGATCCTAGAAACAGGTTTTTAGAAGAGTTCCTGTTAGTGTTATATGTTTAAAATAGGTTTAGAAAGAAGGGAGCAAACAGACCCAGCCTATTTTTAGCAGAAGGCTCCAAACAGTAGTGGTAGACACCAGCCTCAGTCACCCTGAAGAGGGATGGTACTGAAATCTGTCCAAGGCAGTTGTCCTCAAACTCAGGTGTGCTTAAGAGTCACCTAGAGGACTTATGGAAGCTCAGGCTGCCAGGCCTCACCCCCTGTGTTTCTGATTCAGGAGGCTGGGGTGCAGGCTGGAAATTTGCATTTCTAAGGAGTTCCCAGGGGTGCAGACACTCTTCCAGGGAAGCACGTCTTGAGATCAATTGTTCTGGAGGTAATGAGGCCCCTCAATTCCCTGGGCTGGTGCCCCCACAAGGCTCATCCTTCTGGGGTGTGCCTTCCGAGGACCAGGAGGCAGGTTCAACAAATATATCAAAGATACACTCTTAAGAACACAAAAATATTGAGAGGGAAAGAAAGAAAGACATGGAGACTGTGCAGTGCTAAGCACAGGCCCTCACAATGGGACTTGCTCCTTCCCTGGGGAATAAGTCATTTCAATCCAGCAGCAAGTGCTAATTCAACAGGGTCCTCTCTCCAAGACCCCCAGACCCTGCTTCTGTAAATTCAAGTGGCTCAAGCTCTCTGAAATAACAGGAGGAAATGACCCAGATCCAGCCTTGGCAGCAGAAGGGAAAGTCACCCTTGGGGAATTTCTGAGTCCAGAATTCAGCTCTCTGTGCTGGGCACCAGGTAGAGAAGTGAGAGAGTGGGGATATTTGCCCCAAGGGGCGTACCTCCAACTGTGTTTCTTCCAGAAGGTCTGGGTGTTGTGTTCTCAACTTTTTCTGAGCAGGGAAGGTTTAAGAAAGGGGAACAAAGAGTACAGAAGACTTCTCCTGGCAGGTCCTCACCAGCGGGGCCTGTGTCTGGCAGACAGATGGGGTCAGATGTCCTTTCCTGGGAAGCATAGTTTCTCCATAGCTCTTGTAGGATTCCCATGTTCTTCCCATTAGAATGCATTCTAGGTTAATGGGACCTCTTGGGGAGGATCTGCCTATGGCAGGCATGCCTAGGAGAAGGGGAATCCACACTTGGGTGGAGGTGGTGAGGTGGCGGGAGCAGCAATAACCATGGCAACAACAGAGAAGAGCCTCATGTGCCCAGGGCCCCTTCCCACCCGGGGAGTCTGCTTCCGGGGCACTTCTCCTCAGGGAGGTTGGCAAGTTTTGTTTTTAAAAAGGAAATCTCTTCCTTCAGAAAAGGACTTTTTTTACATGATGGCTAAGATGCTTTCTATGCCTGCAGGCATCAGCCTTACCCATTAACAAACAGTATAATTTTGCTGTGGTTATTACTACTGGCATTGCAATTGTTAACTGTGATCGACCGAGCCCCTTCTATCTGCCAGGAACTGCACTGTGTACACACTATCTCATGAAACCCTCGGTAACCCTGGGAAATAAGTGGTGTTACTTATTTTAATGATGAGGCCATCGAGAACCCAAGAGGCAAAGGACCATGTTCAAAGTCACACAGCTGATCACTGGCAGAGCTGGGTTTGCAACATATGTCTGTCTAAACAGTGATGTTCTTCACTAAGCAGATACTGATGTCTGCTGCTGCTGTGTGCCAAGCGCTGTGCCAGGCGCTGGGACCCCGTGGTGAGCCCGGCAAGCTGTGGCTCTTGACTTCATGGGACTTACAAGCAGGTGGGGGAGGGGTCAGGGGAAGAATGTCAGTTGGATTAAATCAAGTCAAGCAGTGATTAAAAATTCTTATCACATACCTTATTTTTAATCTTCCTTTATATCCACGTTTCTGTTAATCTTAAAAATGAAAACATAAGTAATTGGTGTTGTATCAAAACGTTCAATGTATTTTAATAAAGAATTTTTTTTAATCAGAAAAAGAGCCTGTATTGCCATATGGAACTACGCCTCGCTGGGCCGCCACTGGTCCTGCCAGGTGAACCGTCATGAAGTTCATGCTGCCTTAGGCACCACTGCCACCTAGTGTCAGACATCGGAATTGCAGGCTTGGTGGCTGTAGAAATGACCTCTGGGGGATGCTGATACACGCTAGAAGGCAGGTTTCCTGTCCTACCCACCTAAACTCCCCCGGCACTGTTGAGTCTATTTCAATAGATGCCTGCCCATTTGTAAGTTGGTTGCAGCTGGATCTGTATCCAGCTTTCTTTTATATGTATATCCTGAATATCTATTGTGTTTATGACCTTTAAATTGTTTTGCTATAATCAAACTAACCTTTGAAGGTTCTGATGATAAAGTGACCTTACATGTAGATGAATATTTGAGGATAAATTCTAGAACCACTTATGCAAATAATAGTTCTCTCTTTAGTTGCAACTTTCAAATGCCATGAAAAGACCTCCCATAATTTGACCCTTAATTATAATACTTCTTAGCCCATCCTCTGTATAAACCATGCTAATGACTCACCATTTCTGGAATTTTCTAGGCTATCCCTCTCCTGCCTGCTGCCTTTGCCTGTGTTGTTCCCTCTACTTGGAACTACCCTTCTCCACTTAACCTATGAATTTATTCTTCAAATGTCAAATCAAGGTTGAAAATCTGTAGAAAAATTCCTTAAATAAAATTCAGAAATGACAGTGTCATATTGCAGTATCTCTAGAGAAATGGAAGATGTGGTTCTGAACACATCTTTATCTCTTCAACAGCTTTGCCCATGGCCACCTTGCTTAATCTCTGTGTCTCAGTGGTTTCAGCCATTAAATAGGAATAATATCCCTTGTCCTCAGCATTGTTGGAGGTTTAAGTATACGTATATATATATTTTTTCTTTCTCAGCACCATGCTTTGTACCTAGTTGAATCTATGGGGCAGGTGGCGTTGTTGATGACTGGATACATATAAATATCTAGAACATCCATCAATGCTTTCCCAGTATAGGATTGTCGAATAAATTGTTTCCATTGCCTATTTGGTCTTGCTTGCAGAGAAAGTAAAACAAAATTCTATTTCCTGGAGTTAAAAATAATATAAATGTCCAACTTTGAAGTCATTACCCTCCTTGGTCCATCACTACACATCACCTGAGTGCTGGGAAGCTTCCCCAGCCGACAGCTGCCAAGATTTGGATATTAGGATAAAACGTATTAAATGATGATGCTATTGTTGGCAATGCTGCTTTAGTCAAATTTTGCAGGCACTTTTGTGTTGGCACCTGTGATTAGTAGATTGGTCACTGAGTTATGTTTTTAATGTGCATTCTCTGTGTTTTCCAGACAGTTTTAAATGTCGCTCTGTTTCTCTGACCAGGTAGTCGATAGTGACAGACCGGAAGGGTCCAAGTTCCGGCTCACTGGAAAGGGAGTGGATCAAGAGCCTAAAGGAATTTTCAGAATCAATGAGAACACGGGTAGCGTCTCAGTGACACGGTCCTTGGATAGAGAAATGATCGCTACTTATCAAGTGAGTGCCCCTCACCTCCCCACCCTGCATGTATTTCAAAGATTGTTTTCTTCCCACTGAGCTCATTATTTCTGTGCCTCACCAGACCCAGAAGTGTGTGGCTTTAGGGTGTTTCTGTGGGAGCTGAAGGGGAGTTGAACCCCAACAGGGTCACAGTGGGGGTCTCTGTCTCATCAGTGGAGCCCTCCAGGTCTACATCAGACTTTGGGTGCCGGAGACCAAGAAGGGAGACCCGGGGGCATCTCAGAGGAGGTCGGAGCCTCCCCTGTGAAGCCCCCAGGGTCAACTTTGGCTTTCCAGAGATCGCTTGATGATCTAGAGCTGTAAAAGGTGTAAAACCTTGCATCAGATAATTATATGCTTTTAGAAATCTATTCTAAGGAAATAGGGAGGAATTTAGTTTGATTTTTGTACAATCATGCTATAGCAAGACATAGTCCTTAAAATGGAGACAATTGTTAAATATTCAGCAATAGACGAGTGTTTAAATTATGGCACATTTTGCAAGGCAGTTTTCTATAGCCGTTTAAAATTCTTTTGAAGAAGTTTTAGTTATATGGGAAGGATTGAAAGTATAGAATAGAAACAGAACACACAAATACATACGGTATCCTCGTTACAGATTATTTGCACACATGATGTGTATGTTTGAGAAAAATGATAGAAGAAAAAACAAAGTGTTAATGGTTGTGCTTTGGATATTTGATTATTGTTTTCTTTGGTTTTCTTACATACTCAACTGCATGGCTGCGAGTTTCTGGAGAGGAGAAGGTGCTGTAAAGGCATTGGAAGCATAGAGTGCTAGACAGACAAATGTCGTGTGGTAGCAGGATGGTGGGTGGTGGAGTCCTCACCTCTAGCGGATCCCATGCTGAGCAATGTGCTCAAGGGTCCTGGTCCTGGGAGGATGAGGGTGTCTTCCAGACTTCCCCCTTGGAAGCTTTGCCAAAGGCTTTTCTGAGCATCTATAGGGGCATTACCTGTTGGTGAGCACTGAAGAGGGAGCTGTGGGTCCTCTCAGTGTATACCCAAGGGGGAATCTGGTGCTTGTAGAAACTGAATATCGATACCCTCAGAAATTCCCAGTCCCAGACAGCCTTGAGAGCAACCAGAGGTGACCTGGCAGCTATGAAAGTCCAGCCGCTGTAGGAAAAACCAGGAGCAGACCATGAGTGGGTGCCCTCTTCTCTCTCCATGCCTGTCTTGGGACTATCCATTAAGTTTCAAACACAAGGGACTAAGGAAGAATACCATAAATTTTGTAATTTCATAGCATAGTGATTAAGAGCTCTGGGGGTCAGAAAAATGCCATTCAAGTCTCAGCACTGCTGCTTCCTGAGCTGTGTGATCTTGGGCAACTCTCTTACCCTTCCTGATCTCATGATTCTTGTGCATAAAGTATAGCTAGTACCAGCACCTCTAAGGATCATAGACAATGAAATTACTAGATAATTAGCTAGTAAAGTAGAGCTTGGTCTGCAGCTTGGAGTGTCTCATACTTTTTCTTAACATGAGGTCATATTATAGCAAAGTAGTTAAAAGCATGGATTCTATGTGCAGCCAGATTGGCTGTCCTCAAATCATGGCTACCATATACTAGCTGTGGGAACTTGGCAGCGTGTCTGACTCAACTTCCTAACCTGGAAAATGGGAATGATGATAATAATAATAATGACATTATAGGATTTCATGAGGACTAAATGAATTATACATGTCAAGAATTTAGAGCATGCCACAAACATATTAAGCACTGTATAATCTTAGCACATGAGTGAGAGAGATTAATAATGTTAAAGTCAGCCAAAGGCAAATGAAAACTCAAAGGACTCTGAGATGGGGCCAACCTGCTCATTTCACGCATGAACTTTCCTTGAATAATCTCGGGTTTTTCTGATAGTTTCATGATCTACTTCATAGTATATCGATTGTTTGATCAATTCATTCATTCGTTCTGCACATGTTCTGTAGGGTGAGGGCGCGCTCCAAGGCGGTGGGGAATGCAGTAGAAATAGGACATACCAGGTTCCCAGCTTTCACGTATCTTTCATTTTAGTGCCTAGGCTTTGTTTCAAAATAAACTGATTTAAATTCCTCATTATTGTGTGTAGGATACATGCCAGGGAGTTGTGCCTTGCTGGTCATATAGCTCAGTTTACTCCTGGCACAGGGCCACATCCGCCCATTGGAAAGGCTGCTGGTGCTTGGTGGGGAAGCAGTTTCTTACACAAGTACCGGGGCTACAACGGCCAAACTGGGCCCTGGCCCTGAGTCACTCCTCAGGTGCCTCATGAGGATCAGTTTCTAATGTCATTTCCGTCTATGCCTCGTGCCTTTCAGTTCTGTCATCGCCCTGTTTTCTTCAAGTCCTTGCTGGGGAAGGTCCCGGAGCACTCTGTCCTTTGTTCTCCTATTCTTAGACTCAGTGAGAACTGGGTTGCTGTCTTGTTGATACACTTTGGGGACATGAATGTTGCAATTCCAGTCCATTTCAAGCACCTATTTAGAAATGATTTACTCTCTGGTAGGACAGTTAGGTCCATTGTATTCATGGCAGTCAGTATTGTCGGTAGCAAACCTGCTTCTTCAAAGAGCAGAATCCTAGGTCTCCAGATCTCCACATTTAGCTTCTGCTCTTATAAGTTTAAAAAGCTGAGTGTGGGTGAATGTATTGCTATCATAATTGCTCCAATGTTGTTGTTTATTTTAACGTTAAATGCTACTCACATGCAAGTGCATGCTAATGTGTTAACATTTCCCAAATCCGACAGGAAAGCATTTTGATCTACACCTCAGGGATTTTTATGATAAGAAATAAACTGGGATACATTTGTCCTTGGGCCTCTGAATATGTATCATCATTGAAGCTCCTGTTTATTGTACACTCCATGGCAGATATTGTGCTAAACACTTTGTATACATTCTCTATTTAATCCATTTCACACAAGAGACTTAAGAAGTAGGTGTTAACACCATTTTACAGATAAGCAAATAGCTGTTAAACAACTTTTGCAAGGTCTCACAGCTGGTGGGTATTGGATTTGGGATCCATACCCAGCTCCAAAGCCCTGCATTTCCAGTCACTAAGAAACACTTCTTCCTATTTTACTCTCCACTCTATTTTGATACATAATCTGCAAATTCCTTAGCCCCTTTCCTAGGAACTCTGCTTATTGGGCATGGGAAGGGGGTTTGATTGGCCAGATGATCTATTACCTCTTAAATACCCTCTCTTCCCACGACCCATGGCCACCTTGCCACTCCTCCCTGCCCCAGCCCCCAAAAGGGCTTCCCAAGCTTCTAACCTGAAGTGGCACCTGGCAAAATAATTTATCTCTTGAAGTATTAGAAGCTGACATATTAATGCAAAGCCTCCTGAAATATTACTCATTATTATGCATTTTGCCAGCATTTGAGTGATTTGTGAACTCTTCATTGGAATAAAGTACTGTAAATGATTCATGAATGACCAAGTTTATGAAATTCTATAAAAATATTAGCAGGAGGTAATGATTCCCTCACACTGTGCGTGTGATCTGCTGGCTGTAAGTTTGTCAATCCGGGATGACAGCAGTGGAGTAGGAGGCAGAGTCTGTTAGGCAGGTTTGGGGGGGGGTGGGGTGCAGATGAGGGATTTGGGCTGTGCTCTTCAGAGGGTGTTAGGCAGGACCGTGGTAGTGGACAGGTGTCATTGACAGGAGACCTTCACCCTGATGTTGTCCAGTGGGATGTCAGAGCTGGAGGGGAGAAAAGGAACACTTGGGAAGAGAGTGAGGACTAACAGTTATTGAGCCACCTGTTAAGTGCCCAAGAGCTCCCTACACCCCTGACATGCACAAGCCTATGAAAATGGCTTATTATCTTGTCTTCACTGATGAGTTAGCTGAGGGCCAGAAGGGACCCCGAGGTGTTTTGCTGTTATCAATGTCAGTGTCAACATTTCTCGAACATTTACAATGCACCAAGTCTCTGTGCTAAATATTATACTTAAATTAGGATCTCATTTAATCTTTATAAAGATGAGCTTGATACTATTATCGTGCTCCATTACAGGACAAGTTACTGGAACCACCTGTGTTCTTGGCCACAGGGCACGGGCAGGACCTCAGAGTCTCCTTCTGAATATTTGTTCACATTTTCTACTATGTGACTTGCTCTCCTTCAAGTCAGTTTCTTGGTCAAGTTTTGACTTTGTGGTTACGAGTGTTGCCATAAAATTGAAATAAAACTGGCAGTCAGAAGATATCCTTACTCATATGTTTCCTTTCACCAATGTGGCTCTGCCCCACTCCCAACCCATCTGTAGCTCCAAGAAAATTTGGCAGAAAATACATTAAAGTGAAAAATGCTGCTGTCATGTGGAAATAGGTGTATCATAATGTTAGTGATCATAAGACAATCGGAAGATACAGATTTACCCAGATTAGAGAGTCATTTAGGTGATTAACCTGTTTACAATAATGTCCATGTTGTACGTAGATAATGCGCACATTACCTGAATGGGTTTACTATGCTTGACAAGATTTGCACTTGGAATGCTCCCCTGCCTTCAGTGGTAGGTAGGCAAGCCACATAAGTCTTCTTTATCCTGTAGTCCAGGCCCCCACATGGCCATCTTTCTTGGTCAGAATTCTTGGTGGAAGAAAAGTCAACAAAGCCCCTTCCAACTAATTTACAAAGAAATGGATTTATTGAAGATTACAGGTAGAATTGCCAAAAGGGCCAAGTAACCTGGCTGACATGGCCAGAGAAGGTGGCTCTATAGGAAATACCCAGCTATATGTTAATATGGTACTATTCTAGTGCAAGGTTTCTCAACATCAGCACTGTTGACATTTTGGGCTAATTCCTTTCTATGGGGGCCATCCTGTGCACTATAGGCCTGTACCCATGGCCTCTACCCACTAGACGCCAGCAACACCCCCCACCCAATCTTGATCAAAGATGTCTCCAGATATTGCCAGTTGTACTATGGTGGGAAAAAGTTTTCTCATTTGAGAACTACTGTTACAGAGGAATATCTTAGTCCGTCTTGTGCCACTGTAACAGAATATCTGAGCCTGGGTAATTTATAAAGTACAGAAATTTATTGGCTCACCTTCCTAGAGGCTGGGAAATCTAACATCAAGATACCAGTGGGTTCTGTGTCTGGTGAAGGCCATTTTCATCTTCTGAGATGGT
>CM052442.1:95122751-95286714 GCA_028533085.1 Varecia variegata | reverse complement strand
GCTTAACTCTGAGCAAATATCTGAAGTGAACTACTTTCTAATGTCTTTTTTGACACAAGCATTTAAAAATAGGAACGTAGAGGAACAGAATTTGATAAACAAATGAATGGTTGCTTTCTGACTGCATTGGAGAAAAGTAATCGGTCGCAGCCCCCAGCCCCCGCGGCACCTCCACCTGCCTCTTTCCAGCTCAGCTCCTCAGATCTCCAAGCACTTCATTTTGCAGCCTGGCCTTATCTGCCAGGTGCAGCCGCTGAAGCAGAGGCATGAAGAGGTTAAACGCCATTGCCGAGGCAGCCGCGTACCTGGATTATACTGCAGAGTTGCTTCTGACTGATTATTTATTTGGTCCACTAAGCAAAGCCGCTTCCTCACTCAGGGCTATGGAAACATATTTTTCTGAACTTCATTAGCACAAACTCCTCAGGAGAGGTTCAACTTGAATCTTGGCGGGTGGGAGAACCCCACATTCCCTAATTCTCTCTCGTCCACCTCCACGCTGGGCCTGGCACTCGAGGCACCTGGCCCACGTTCGGGACTTTGCACACATTCGTGGAATGAGCAAATGGTGTGATGGCCAAATTTTCTTTTTCACTTTAGTTGTCTGACTACAACCGAGTCTACTTCATCACAGATGCTGCTTCGAATGGCTTGGTGGCATTTGTTTTTTTCAAGGTTCTGAAACATTATCATACATCAGAACTGGAAGAACCCGTAGGCACATTTTATCTAACCCACTGAATTTACAAATAATAACAAGTTTAATAATTGGACAACTGCTCAGGCTCCCAGTACTCAAAATAATTTCCAATATTTATCCTTCGATAACAAGCATTGTGGCCGACCCCTCTGGGACCAGACCCTGCAGATGCAGATAGGGCATCCAATCTAGCTCCCACCATGCACTATTCATTTGTTTGCCCTCATCAATATGCATAAAGATGATTTTCTTTTTTAATTTGGTAAAAATGAGCAGGGGAAGGAAGGAGTTTGTTAGGGGCATGGACTAGGAAGAGTGAGGAACTAAAGAGAAGATAGAGACAGATTATTCTCATACTCTGGCACCTTGAAGTGGGTTTGAGGTCCTTGGGTTTGAGGGTAGAAACTGATCGAAGTTATGTTTTATGAAATACTCTGTAAGATTGAAGGTGAGGGCAAGAAGCTAATTAAACTGATCACAAAAGACTGCATAAGAATCTGGGTTTAAGCACTATGGCTGTGCAACCAGGTGACAAAGGATTACACAGTTGGAAAGAGACCCCCTTTGTCTCTCCTTCCCACATACACACAGACACCTGCAGCAGTGTGGCCGTGGGAAGCTTGGGTTGTTAGGGGTGGATCACCATGGTGATGTTCCCTCCAGTGGCTCTAATAAGGAAGTAGCAGCAGTTGGCATGCAGTATGGAATCTGACGTTGATCAGGGGCCCTTGTGAAGCCAGCCTTGGATCTTCCAGGAAACACCTGGGGAGTAATGTCATGATGGGGACTGAGTTCCCCTTGCGCATGATGGAAGCCCAGGTCCCTATGATCGGGGAGAAATGCACATGTGACCCATGTGTCCAAGGAAAAGAACCCAAACTCTGTAAAATAATTTAAAGAGATTTATTCTGAACCGAGTATGTGTGACCATGGCTCAGAGAACCACGCCCAAGAAGCCTTGAGCAAGTGGTTTCACAGTTGTTGGGTTACAGTTGGTTTTATACATTTCAGAGAGACAGTAATTTTATGTAAAGTCATAAATCAATACATGGAAGTTGTACATTGGTTTGGCACAACAAGGGAGAACGTCTCAAAGTAGGGCGTTACAAGTTATAGGTGAGTTTAAAGATTCTTTGATTTGTAATTGGTTAAAGAAATAAAGCTGTGTCTAAAGCCTGGAATGTTTTCAGGTAAGGAAGTCTATTAATCAGAGACAAGCCACCTGAGTGGCTTGTTAAGATCAAGTGATCTGTTAAGTAAATCGATGACCTGCAGTTGTGATTTAAACTGTCTTGCAGATAGCCTTAGGCTTGCTAATGAGTAACAAAGGATATCTCTAAGAAGGGAGAGGGGCATGACAAGGCAGGTCTGACCTCCTTCTCATGGCCAGCAACTCAGCTTTAGGGTATTTCTACAGTCCCCTTGGCCCAAAGGGGGTCCATTTAGTGAGCTAGGGACTTAAGATTTTATTTTAGTTCTCACACATCATCATCCAATGCTGTGGAGCCCACCAGCCTCAGGTTACCCACCTCCATCTGGCCCACCCGTTGTTTAATGCTTAATTGGAGCAGACACTTGACTGCTACAGATTTGAAATGGGGAGAATCTGTGAGCAAAACTCCAGGTTAACAAGGAGCACGTGGAGGAGACGTGCTTTTGCCAGCTGCAGCTTCTCTCCCAGTGAAGAGAAATGGAGGAAGATGGAGCAGCAGGTGTTGAGGGAGACAGTTCAGACCACAGAGGATGCATCCACGTGAGGCAGGGATTCAGAGCAACCTGAGGATGGATTAATTCAGCAGACGCTGCTTGGATGCCCAGCTTGTGCCAGCCACCGTTTCCAGGTGCTGGGGGTACAGCAGTGAATGGCCAACAAGCCCTGTTTCGTGGAAGTCTGTCAACAAAGATGTATCAGTAGTAGTGTCACATCGGGTGGCAGTAGGCGCTGAGAATAAGCATGGAGCAGATTAAAGACACAGTGGTGTGAGTGGCTGCTTGGTCCCGGAACGCCTCTCTGGGAGATGGCATTGGGGGCTGGGGCTGCTGCAACTTCTCCTGAGGGCAGGAATGCTGTCCGTATGTGTCAGGGACCCTCGACAGCAGGGGCTGTCAATCAGAGATGATTCTGTTTCCTCGGGGACATCTGGAAATGTCTGCAGACATTTTTGGGTGTCACACTGGGGGATGCTGCTAAACATCTGCCATGCATAGGACAGTCCCACCTGTCCACAGTGCACCCAGCGTGGGGGTTGGCCCCTTAGAGGGTCTGGAATAGTTTATGATTTGCTCTCTCAGTATTCATTAGGCTTAAACAGTCAAGTCTGTGTTCGCCTTTGGGGCAACACAAGAGACACCATCCCTGTCTTTTTAAAGCTCACAGTCTAGCTGTGGCTAGATAGGCCATGACACTGGTCAGGGGACAGGAACAGCCCTCCAGAGGACAAGAGGTCAAAGCAAGTGCTCAAGAATGAGAAGTGAGCCAGGTGACAGGGAAGTGGACAGGGCAAGGGTGCTCTGAGGAGAAAGGACAGAAGAATGAGTTTATGGCACCTCCGGGGAAGTGCAGCTTATGACAGCTGGAGGCTGGGGCGTGGGGGGCAGAGGTGCTAAGGAATGAGCTTAGACATAATATCCCTGTGGTGACGGGGACAGATGTTGGAGGATTTGGGGCTGAAAAGTGACATGATCAGATTTGGATTTTACACGGGCTGATCTAGTTGCCATGCGGAGGATGAGTGGCAGGCAGCGACTCCTGTATCTGGGTCTGTGAAGCCAGAGTGACACACATCAGATAAAGGCCATTGTCACCCAAGAAGACCTGGGAGGCAAATGGGGTTAATTCAAACTCATAGTGGAGATATTAAATATACCTTGGGATGAAAAAAGTGGCAGGAATGTGGTGGGCAGGCCATGCCGGGCTTTGCAGGGCAGGGAGCTTGGATTTTATGCTAAGAAAGCAAGCCTCGGCCTCGGAGGAGGGTTTTCAGCAAGGGAGTGACAGGCAATTTGCATTTCAGGAAGATAAGATATATTTTGAGCAAGTCAACAATAACATTCAAATTTTCATGAAATAGAAATTAATTCAAAAATGCATTCATTTGTTGAAAACCCACTACCTACCAGGCACTGGGGAAAAGAGATAAAAGATAAAACCTTTCTTTCCCTGGAGCTCAGCCTTTACATTTCCTTCTAGACATAGTAAACCACAAAACCTTTCTTCATGTCTAAATCCATGTGCGGAGGGATGGGGGGCCATTTTCTGCATTGCCTGGTCCTCACCATTTAGTCTGGCTCAATCTCCGGGCCAAGTAAATATTCTCTTTTAAAATTTCAAATTTCAGTTCTTTTTCTTCTACAGGAGTTTATCAGTGAGTTATCTCAAAATTATTTATTAAACACAGTTGGTCAGAGCTGCTAGCTGTTGATTCGTTGGATTGGTATCTGATTTAAGATCTTTATTACGGAGAAGGCTTATCTTTCCTCGCAGTTAGGTGTCGGTACCAAAAGATCATTTCCATATTATTTTTCTTTCTTCTGAAGGGGCGGATATTTGCATCAGGGATCCTATTATGCACAGTCCACTGTTTCTGGTGTTGCGTTGGAAAGACTATATGCTCATATGCTCACTGTGAAGGACCTGCTTGTGCTCAGTAACTCCAATGGGTGCTCGTTCCCCGTTCCTGCCAACGAGGGCACAGGCGCTCTGGGGCTGGAACAGAGGGAAAGCAAACTGGAGAGTCCTATCCTCATCAAATGATTCATGAGATTGGGGTGACAATCTTTGACAGTTAAGATGCTGGGAGGACAGCCCTGTGCTCTTTTGAAGTTGACCGTGCCCTCCTTCAACTGGTCCCTAATGGCTGGGGGATAGCACAATGAAAGGTGGTAGACCCGAAGCAGAGGTCTTGGCCAGCTGGTCTTCAAGTCTCGGAAAACTGGGTGACAGGCATGTCACGATGGTTGTGAATGCATTTTCTATTCCTTTTGAGTTTTTAATGCAGGGCCTAAGCATGAACTCTACTGAAGTCACATTAGTTCCTGTTCAGTGTTTCTCTCCTCCTGTTAATGTGAGGCTCTGGTAATTAGCAAGGCTGTCTCAGTCCCCAAATAAAAGGAAATACGTTTCCAAAGGGTGCGTGCTAACTCACAAAAGCAGACACCGAGGCTTGCGTGAAGTGGCTTTTTCCTTGCTCACGCAGCCTGCAAGTCAGTGTGGAAGAAGTTCTGTGTCGTCCTGTGTGTCCAAACTGACTGCCACCCCCCACCCCAACCCAAATTCTGAGAAACATCAGGTAATATGGTTCTACCAGAACTTGCCAATGCTCATTTTTTATTTTGTGGAGTTTTTATTTATTTACTTTTTTCTCATTGCAGAAGACAAATTCCATTTTCTTATTCCTCAGGAAAAACTAATTCCAGCAAAGGCCATTTGTCTTTGGTACCTTAAGATCTAGATAATTTACTGCAAGTTTATTTTTATTGAAAATTATGTAGATATTATTCAGAAACACAATTTCCAACTATACGGCACACTTAAGCAGATTATATTTTAAGTGTTAATACATATACTGAGGATATATGCTAGAATGTACATTTCTTGAAGATACTTTTTTTATGACTCACTGCTTTTGAGATCCTCAAACTTGTGTGCTATGAAGTGCTAAAGGATTAAGATATTTTCAAATGGATACTGTGTTATAAGTTATGAGTTGTTACCATTTGACTGCAATTCAAACTCATGATGCTTTATATAGCTTATATGATTAATTCAGAAATAATTTGCATTTAAATGCATTTAAGATATTTAACTTATGATTCCAAATGTGCCTATTTTAAGCCTGGCAGAAGCATTCCAATCTCTAAAAAGTGTGGACACTCTCCTCCTCCTCCCCAATTGTGTGAACCTGAAAAGAATTTAAATATTAATATGAAATAGCTTTTCCAAACTATTTCTGACAAGTTAAGAACTGAGAGATGCCCCCAAACCTACAGAAACACCTGGGAGTTCTCTGCTCCCTTAGGAACATTTGGGAAACATTGAAAACTACCATTGCTTCTTTAAAATTTATAATGCACATTTATACAGTAAGGACATTTTGAAGACCTATAGTCGAGAAACTTGTGTAAGCCAACATTTTACATACTTTTAAGAAAGCTTGAAGCTCTGACTGGGGTGGGGCAAAGGCAATATATGTAACCTAAACATTTGAACCCCTGTAATATGCTGAAATTAAAAAAAAATTAAAAAAAGAAAGCAAATCTTTTAAAAATATTACCCTATAAGAAGTATTAACCATTATAGAAATCACACTTTGGATAATGTAGGTGAGAAAATTTAATTAGTGAAAGCGGAGAGAACTGGTTTGCCTGGAGATTCCTGAGGGGTGCTAACATGCCTTCCTGAGATGCTGCATGGCTCTTCCGGGAAGACAGTTCTGGAAACAGATTCTGGCTTAACTGTCTCCATTAACATAGTGGGACACTAACAACACTTCCTGTTGTTTTAGTAAATCAAGGGGTAAGGGGGGGTCCAACAACTGAAGAATGGATAAATACACGGTGGCAGATCTATATAGTGGAATATTATGCAGCCATAAAAAGGAAGGAGGTGCGGATGCATACTGCAGCATGGATAAACCCTTGCTGACATTATGCTAAGCAAAAGAGGCCAGATACAAAAGGTTACAGAACGTGTGGCCCATTTATATGAAATGTGTGGAATAGGTGAATCCACAGAAACACGAATAGATGAGTGGTTGGTGGCAGGGGCAGTTACTGGGGAGCGAATGCTTAGTAGGTCTGGGGTTTCTCTTTGGGGTGATAGAAATGTTTTGAAACTAGAAGCAGTGATTGTACAAGACTGTGAGTGCACTACATGCCACTTTAAAATGGTGCCTTTTATGTGAATTTCACCTCAATTTAAAAATCATGGAAGATGCAAAGAGGTGAGGGAGGCCAGACTGACAGGGCAGGAAAACCCAAGTGTGAAGACCAGAGGGCAGAGGGGGCGGGGCAGAGCCAGGAGGGATGTTCTGCCGCATTCTTCACAGCAGCGTGGGCAACGAGTACGTACGTGAAAACAATCTGAGGGAATTACAGCCCAAAGAGGTGTTCAGAACAAGAGGGGCCGCTGGGAGAAGAGCAGTGTCTGCTCATCTCGGCAGAGAGCTGAGTGGTTGCCCACACCGTGGTGACCCATGTTTGTCTTTGCCCCCGAGGCAGAAGCAAGGCACCATAAACTAACGAAGCTTACCTTTCAGGGTGCCTTACTTAAAATGTAAAGGATTGGGTGGGGAACCTGCAGCCTTAAGGCCACATGTGTGGCCTTTTGACTGCATCCAAAGTTTACAGAACAAATCTTTTCATTAAAAGGGATGTAGCAGAGAAAGATGAAGCTTTTCTTGCCTCCTTTGGTGCTTAAAAAAGAATAATCTTGAAATCAAAAGGTTCCCCACCTGGTGGTGGGTGGTGGCAGCAGAGAAACCGCAGGACATGGTAGTCCAATGTGGCGACCAGTGAGCGCTTGAACTGTGGCTAGTGCAGTCGCAGACCTGAATTTTTAACTTATTTATTTAAATAGCTTCACTTGGCTGGTGGCTTTTGTATTAGAAAGTGCAAGTCTCCAATATCATGAGTGAAAACTGTCTTTAACATCATGTTTTAATATTAACTTTGCCTCTCACTAGCTACATAATTTGGGGCAAGTTGTTTAACCTGTGAGCTTTTGTTTTGTCATCTGTAGAAGGGAAGAGATGAGAGGATCTGCTTCCTAAAGCTATTATCAAGATAAAATGAGATATCACATGCTAAGGGCACAGAACTAGGCAGCTAATAAAGTGCTCAATAAACACTATTTTTATTTCTTGATAGTGACAATCTATGCTTTACATAGTGGTGCTTTGAAGAAATCAGACCCAGAGAGGTAAAGTAACTATGCTCAGGGTCATATCACCAGAGGCAGAGGAGTGGGAGTTTAATCTTAGGTGTTCCAATGCCAAAGTCCATTTGCTGCTGCTGCATCGTGTGTCTTCCCCTTGGAATCCTGGTTACCAAATTAATCTCTACCTGGAGCATTAGACTGGAACTGAGGAACAAATCTTGTTTTCCCTTAAGCTGGTCCATTAAGTAGGAACTGTTTTGGTCTTTGTTGAAATCCTGGGAAAACATGTGATTGTGTGGGTGGGATTCTGTCTCCTTAGTGGTCTTTGTTTCTTGCCTAGTTTGGTTCTAGGTAGGTTCTGGGCTGGACTTGCAGGGGAGATCCTGGTCTCTGTCATCTCAGGCACCTGAAGGTTCTAAATCTTTCAGACAAACCATTCATTCAACCAGTCTCTGTGTTTCATGGCATTGAGCTTTGCTTTTTGAATGCCGCCTTTTTCATTCTATATAATGTTGCCTGCAAGTCATGGAGAACTTGGTCTGGCATAGACTGAGGCATGACAGTCTTGTTCTGTCTTTAGTTGGAAGGGACATGTGCATCCTGTTCTCCTCACCTCTGGGCTGACAGCAGAGGTTGGGCTTGGGATGAATCCTTTATCTTGACTTGAGAAATGGGTCAGGCATTGCAACGTGCCCTCCACGTCCCAGTTGCATCTAGCGTCTCAATTGCATTCTTGGGGAACATTAAGAAGCCAAGACTCAGTGTGGGTTTAGAGGGTGGTACTTCACTCCCCACTCTAAATACAGCCCCTGTCTTGTCACACTTGCTGTTTAACAGCCCTGCCATGTCATTCTTAAGAGAAATAAAGTGAGGTTTCATTCACGTGAGAGATCAGCAGTAGTTCAGTTGTAAGTTATCACTGCAGAGGGAGAGCAGCAGGTTTAGCTCCTCAAGTCGGAAATAAAAAAGATGAATGAGAGGAGGAAATGAAGTTAGTGATCTACCGCCTGGGCACTTTGTCACGGATGCGAGAGGGGAGAGGGGAAAGCCCTTTCTAAACACAGATTATGTACCAAAAGCAATTAATAATTTTTTAATCTCCCAGAAGAGCCACTTGTCATGGTGAGAGTCGCATGGCTCTCTTCAACACTGTGACTCCAGGAAGGTCTTATTTTGCTACCCACCAAGCTTGGGGCATCACGCTGGCTATTCTCTGCAGCTGCATTTAACTGAAAACCTTTCTCCAAGATTCTGAGGTTCCTAGCATGCCAAGGAGACAGACAGGCATGACCTCATTCCAGTCCATCTACTTCCTTTGAGCTCTTTTGTTCTGGAAGTGAACTTGTCTTTTCCGCCTGCCCCACTCTCCTTTACTGATTCATTAATTCACTGGATACCTATTTAGCTCCCACTATTTGCAAGCACTGTTGAGGGTACTGGGAAGCAGCAGCATATCAGAGTTCCTGCCCTCAGGGAACTTACAGCAGGAGAGCAGGAGGCTGCTGAGAAATGTCCCTGAATAAAATTAGTCAGGACCAAGAAGATGAGGAATGCAGGGGTGAGTGATATCCTATAGGACTGGCCTCTCTGAAGAGGAGACATCTAAACAGAGTACTGATGAAAGAGAAAATTGTGAGCTATACAGATATCTGCAGAGAAAGAGAGCCACACAGGTGGGTGGCCAGCAAGGTGGCTGAGTGTCCTAACTCCTGAACTCAAGCAACCCTCCCAATCCTCCCGTCTCAGTCTCCCGAGTAGCTGGGACTATAGACATGCACCACCACACCCAGCTTTTTAACCATTTTTAACACATTAGCTGCCATGTGAGTTGTATTTAACTTAGGCAAGTTTTGAGCCCAGGGCCTCGTGAAGCGTATGTAACTCACACATGTCTTCACTTTGGGAGCCGTGAGAACTATTTTTCAAGTTGCATATAACTCACGCACAGAAAACAATAAAAAATAATAAATTTTCATTAAATTAGAGAAGATCATTTTGTTTTCAAAGTTTTTACTCTATTTTCGTAGTAAAACACCGTGGCCTGAGAAAAAAAAATTCTAGTGTAGCAGTCAATGTGTGAAGTGCACAGTTCAGCAGTGTTATGTACATTCACTTTGTTGTGTAGCAGATCTCTAGAACTTCTTCAACTTGCAAAACTGAAACTCTATACCCATTAGACACTAATTCTTCCTCTCTTCCCCCCCAAATCTTGGCAACCATTTTCTTACTTTCTGGTTCTATTAATTCGTCTGCATTACATACTTTGTATGAGTAGAATCACACAGTATTTATCCTTTTGTGACTGGCTTGTTTTGCTTAGCATATTGACCCTGAGGTTCATTCATGTTTTCACATATGGTAGGATTTCCTTCTTTTTAAGACTGAATAGTATTCCATGGTATGTAGATATCACATTTTCTTTATTCATCTGTTGATAGACATTTGAGTTGCTCTCACCTCTTGGCTATTGTGAATTACACTTCAGTAAACATGGGTATGCAAACATCTCTTTGAGATCCTACTATAAATTCTTTCAGATGTGTGACCAGAAGTGGGATTGCTGGATCATGTTGTAATGCTCTTTTTCACTTTTTGAGGAACCTCCATACTGTTTTCCCTAATGGCTGTACCATTTTGCATTCCCACCAACAGTGTGTTAGGGTTCTACTTTCTCCACATCTTGTCAACACTTATTATTTTTTTTTCCTTTGATAGTGGCCATTCTAATGAGTATGTGAGGTAAGACTTCATTGTGGTTTTGATATGCTTTTTTTATTATTAGTGATGTTCAGCATCTTTTCATATGCTCATTGGCGATTTGTATATCATCCTTGGAGAATTGTCTATTCATATTCTTTGCCCATTTTTAAATTAGGTTATTTGTTTTTTGTTATTGTTGAATTGTAGAAGTTCTTTATATATTCTGACCATTAACCTCTTATCATATACATGATTTGCAAATATTTTCTCCCATTTAGTAGGTTGCCTTTTCACTCTGATGATTGTTTCCTTTGATAGACACTTTTTAAGTTTGGTATAGTCCCATTTGCCTATTTTTGCTTTTATTGCCTGTGTTTTTGGTGTCATATCCAAGAAATCAGTATACAATCCAATATCCTGAAGCTTTTTAATTATGTTTTCTTCTAGTAGTTTTATAGTTTTAGGTCTTACATGTAGGTCTTTAATCCATTTTGAGTTAATTTTTGTATATGGTATAAGAAAATGGTCCAACTTCATTTTTTGCGTGTAGATAACTGGTTTTCCCCTCCTTTTCCCATTGTGTAGCCTTGGCACCTACGTTGCAAATTCTTTGGCTATATGTGTAAGGATTTTTATTTCTAGGCTCTCTATTCTGTTTCATTGATCTAGACATCTGTCTTTATGTCAGTATGCACAGTTTTGATTACTGTTGCTTCATAGTATGCTTTTAAATCAGATAGTGTCAGAACTTCAGGACTAGCAGATTTTTGTCTTGGATCCAACAAAAGGGACAGATTGCCATTTCCTGAGGTGACAGTGACTGGGAGGAACAGGGCCCAGAAGAACATCAGGAGTTGCCCTGTGCTACATGGAGATGCCATTAGAGAAATGGATCAGTCATCTTCTAGTGCTAAAAGATTTTCCCCCAGATCATCTGAGTTGCAGCCAATATAATCATAAGCCAGGGTTTTCTCAATCAGGTGTGTTTGGAGAGGATAGAATGGCTCAGTCAGAATGGGTTGGGCTTGTAGGTTGATGTAGAAGCCCGTGCAGAGCAAGCCCACTACCACCAGTCATGAGATTCATGGTGGCTTCAGGGAGTTAGGTCAGTAAAAGAGAGGATCCCCACAGAATAGACAGAATTCTCTGTCTCAGGGACAGTGGCAATACTTGGGAGAATTCCCAAAAAGTGGTTGTTTTAGAGCAGCGGTCCCCAACCTTTTAACACCAGGGGCCAGTTCATGGAAGACAATTTTTTTCATGGAAGGCGGCCGGTGGGGGAGGCAGAGCTCTGGCGGTGATGCAAGCAATGGGGAGCAGTTGTAAATACCTGTAAGCACAGATGAAGCCTCTCTCACTCGCCGCTCACCTCCTGCTATCTGCCCCCACCTTCTGGTTCCTAAGTTGCATGGAAGACAATTTTTCCATGGACTGGGGTCGGGATGCAGAGAGCTCTGCAGCCCAGTCTCCAACAGGCCACCGAGGTTGGGGACCACAGTTTTAGAGGATTGTCTTCTTGGAGATCTATGTTGAGGAAGACTCCAAGGCTACCTCCAGACTCAGCAGGAGGGAGAACTACAGTCAATTGACAGTGTCTGTCTCGGGAGACAGACATAGATAACACTTACACACTCGCCCTGACCAAACTGGATTTTCACCTTCCCTGGCTCAGAGGAAAGTATCTTCAAATACAGCTGACATTTTCAGCCACCTATTGAGTGCCAAACACTATTCAGATAGCTTTTCTTACTCTATAAGAATCCAGTGAGGTAGATGTTAATATTATCTTAATTTGAATGTTGAGGAAACTGAGGCACTGGAGGTTAAGTAGTTTACCCAAGACATGGTGGGTAACTGGTAGAACCAGGATTTGAACCCCGGCTGTCCCGCTCCAGGGTCCAGGCTGTTGTTAACCACTGTACCTCCAAAGAGTGGCCTTGGGTCAGGTTCATGAGCTGCCTGGTGCTTCAGGAGCTTTTCCCGTCTATTGCTAAGACTCCACCTGTGTCTCTGGGGCTGGAGGATTCGGTTGGCAATCTATGCTCCTTTTCTCTTCATAGGATTAAACTTGGGGTCATCATAGAATGCATTTGTTGTCCAAACCTGGAGTTCTTTGGGTAGTGAAAAGGACTATATTAATATTTGGGTCAGGACTACAGGTATAGTCTTGTCTTGTCCTGAGCAAACTGGAATATGAGGTTATTATATTATACTCATGGTCAGTTAGTATATGAGATCTTAGCCTTAGTGAAAGTGAAATTTTACTGGAATAAGCAACCTATTGAACAAGTATTTTATCCAGCTGGCTTAGATTTAGATTTTTTTTTTTCTTTGAAAGAGTAACATCACTATTATAAGCATGTTCTTCTTCATTAATTATGAAGTCCTCTCCCATATGGGTTTACCAGTTTTGTATAAAAGACTTTCGTGGAACCATGTAATTCACATCTCTAGAAATGGAGAATTCTGAAGTCCATCGTCACTTCAGCCTCCAAAATTAGAAACATACGTATGTGTCAAGATTTATGCTTGGTGAAGCTATATTGACCACTCTTTTTTTCTGCATCCATTTATTTGTTATTGCAGAGCTTTCTGTCTGCGTTTTCATCTACAACTCTGTCTTTATTGATAGTGTTTATTTTAGGTTTGTGAGCTCCGAGAGGGCTGAGACTGCATGCTTTAAATGGGCCTTACCGTGTTGGCACAGCACTGTGTAAATAAAGCCTTTATAATTCATTCAACAGACATCCAGCAAGTGGTTACTATGTCTGAAGCAGCGTGGATAGCACATGGCAGATATTCTAGTGTGTGGCCAAGAGGGTTCCTATTTTCCCAGAATGATATTATTAGCAGTAAGAATGCTGGAGTAACAGTATTAATGACTGCTCCTTACAGATCCCATCTTATCTGCCAGACCGCGTGCTCAGTGTTTCACATACATTCTCTCAATAAAGCTGTGCTCTTGGGCAGTGTTTCTCTAAGTATGTCCTTGGAGCCTTCATTCTGGCGAACTACTGGTGAATGCCATGTGTGTTAATGGTCCCCAAACCACCTTCAGATTTGGTGATTTGCTAGGAAGACTCATGGACTCCACATATAGTTGTATTCACTGCTAAGATTTATTACAGTGAAAGCAATTCAGGCAAAATCAGCACAGGGAAAAGACACATGGGCGATGTCCAGGCGAAACCAGGCACAAGCTTCCAGAGTGCTCTCTCAGTGGAGTCACTCAGGACACACTGAATTCCCCTAGCAACAAGTTGTGACAACAAATGTAAAATGCAGCCTACAAGGGAAGCTCATTGGAGTCTTAGTGCCCAGAGTTTTCATTTGTGGCTGGTCACATAGGCACCCTCTGCCTGATAGGTACCAAAATTCCTGACTCCCAGAAGGAAACCAGGTGTTCAGCATAAACCGTATTTATTGACACAGTGTAGGCACAGTGAGACAGTTTATGTGTTAGAGAATAGCAGAAATCCTCCCAAAATCCAAGTTCCCAGATGCCAGCCAAGAGCCAAGCCAACCTCACAGGCTGGCTTTACAGACAGCTGTCTCATGTTTGCCACATTAGCTTTTTTATGCATACTATGCAAAAAAAAAATTTTCCCATAATCAAATAATTTTGAAATACCTGCATTGACTAAACTTAAACTGACTTCTTCCCCTCTGGACTCTAAGTGCCCAGGCTTATTTAACCAGGCGTACTCCCTGCAACACCCAGAGGAACTTCTTCGGAGACTTTGGCTTTGCAGTAAACAACTCCAAGAAGAAGGTTTGGTAGGGGAATGGCATCGGTCCCGTTCAACTTACAGTTAAATGCTGAGAAAATCCATAGCTGAAAAGGACAATTTTAAAATTTATGAATTATCTTTTGTTTTACATGTCAGCATTGACAGATAATTGTTACATTTAAGTAATGTCTTAAACTTAAATAAATGTAATGCCTTAAATAAAAAAGTGCTGAAGCTGAACTGGCCTCCTTTGAAATATAAAACCTGAAAAATCCATCTAGACTTAGAATTAATAGATGTGATCTTTATACACCTATAATCAAGGGGTTACCTGTTAAGTAAATAATTAGCTTTTTCATTTGAAATGTAAATTCAAATTGTTTCTCCATGCAGGGGATATTTAACCAGTGTTAGGGCTTAAGCTTTGAGATATAATTTAAATTTATTTTCAGTATATTAAAAACCTAATCAAATTCGTTTTTCTTGTATCACCAGGAAGTTCTGTGTCCCAACCAGAATTAGTTATTATTTATTGTTAAAATCAAGACTTTAGAATAGGTTTTTGTTTAGTTATGCATTTGGACTAGAACTTCTCCATTCTCCAGATGCATTAGTTTTGGAATCACTGATACAAACACGAAGCTGGTTTCCAATAACATTTCCAAATGGGGAGCTTTAAAAATTCACCTGTGGGTAATTCTATGTGAAAACTTGAAAAAGACATAGTATTTTTCTGTTAGTAAATTATCATTTTTCCCCTGTCAGAGGGGTATATGATTATTTTCTTTCCTTACCACTCCTTCCACCTGCATTTGCAAACATCACATTTCTAATCTGAACATCGTCAGCAGCCTCATTTTGATTTTCTACTTTGCTGACTTCTGCCTTCCCTGAGAGTCTGTAACCTCTTAATCCTACCTTTGGCCCAGCATTCTTCCTTGTCTCTGTACTTCTCTATGGTTCATTCGTCTCCGTTTTATTCTCCTAGAATGTATTATAATTTTTAGAAACAATCACCAATTCCTGTTGGTTGGAGCTATGAAATATTTCAGCCTTAGTTCTATTTTCGGCACCACTTTCTTAGTTCTGATTATCTTTGGATTCACCTGAACAGGTGAAACTACTCTTTGGGTTTGAGGTACCTGTATTTACTGTTCCACAGTGTTGCTGCCAGAGGCTTCACACTGGATCTGATCACTCCCTTGCTGAAACTATCAGTGTTTCTCTGCTGACTTCAGGATGAGTCCACACGGGACTTTGCCATCTGTTACCTTCTTCAGTTCTCCTTCCCTCCTGCCCCTGCCATGCTGAACTGCTCATTGTTTCCCTAACTCACCTCTCTGCCTCATTGCCTTTGCACGTTCATCTCTAATGGGGAACTGGGCTGGCTTCAGCATCCCGGGTAGATGAACCAGGAAGGATATCTGATTAGATGTTGAGGTGGTGATGAGAATGGATATAGGAATGTTTGAGTCAGATATGTAGCTCTGGACAGGGGGACAATGTGGATTTTAAGAATCAGTGGTCATTTTCATCTATGCCATCCCAGAAAGCAGGGAAGAACCAGCTCACAGATATAGTTTTGAGCAAAGGAGAGACAAGACTTTAGCAGGTCATTTAATGTAAGCCACTAGAAGGAGATGTGTGGGGTGAGCATAGGAGACAGAGGCTGTGGGTGCATGTTCTGCTCCAGACATAATTTACTATACTTAGAGGCTTGGGGAGAATAAGCTTCCAGAATGGAACCTCAGTGGCTGAGTTGTGAAGAGCTGGAAACGTGAGAAACAGATTTAATGGCTTTGAATGTGCTTCAGTATAGCTCATATCCCACTCTTGTATCATACTCCAGTTACTCTCCTTTCTGCTACACTCTGAACATCCTGAGGATGAAGCCCACACAGTCATCATTTTTATTAAAAAAAAAAAAAAAAAAAAAAACTGGGCAGTGTCTGACACACTAAAAGACTTGCGAAACAGACATGTGATTCAGAATTGGATATCACTCCCCCCACACACTAAATCATCTCTAAATACTTGGATTATTATTTATTTTCTACTATAATACTTTTGGATTTTTCATGAAGCCTGGAGGAAAATGAGAAGTTATTATTTATATCATTTTTAACTATTTAATTTATTTTATTTTATTTTGAGACAGAGTCTTACTCTGGGTAGAGTATAGTGGCATCATCATAGCTCACAGCAATCTCAAACCCCTGAGCTCACATGATCCTCCCACCTCAGGCTCCTGAATTTTTCTCTACTATGTTTAGTAGAGACAGAGTCTCACTCTTGCTCAGGCTAGTCTCAAACTCCTGACCTCAAACGATCTTCCCGCCTCGGCTTCCCAGGGTGCTAGGATTACAGGCATGAGCCACCATGCCCAGCCTATTTGGTTTATTTTAAATTTAGTCATAGATATAGGAATTAGCTTTCACCATTCCAGGGTCCATCCCAACTATAATTCTAAATCCTTTCAGTGGGAAAACCAAATAACACTTTAATATTGGACCCAGAAACCAAGAGAGCCTCAGTGTATCCCCTGAATACCAGCTAGTGAGTCACAGCAAATAATAAAACACGCTTCCAAAGGACAGATAATTGTTTAGTGAGAGTTGCTGTTCTTTAAATGTCACACATGTGCTCGGGTCTTTCCTTTTGCTCTGTCTCCCCAGGCTGCATCTATGAAGTCCGGGAAACACCAGGCTGTTGACTGGAGAGAGTAGGAAGGGGGAGTGAGAACGTGAGAACGCAAGGTGAAGGCAGCGTGGGGGAGGGGTGATATTTTCTGATTTCTGAGGGTCGCTCCTGACCAGTGGGATGCTAATGACATTAGAGGCAGAGGACTTGAACACTGTAGAGCCCACTGGTTGGTCCCATTCATAGCCCAGAATGTTCCCACCAGCTGCGACAAGGGGAGGGAGCTACGGGGAGAGGGCAAAAAGAAGAGGTCAGCAAGGGAGATGACAGTGTGCGTGTGTTTGCACGTGGGTGAGAAGAAAGAACAGAAGCAGGGGAGGAATAAAAGTCCTAAACTCCATGGCCATGTTCTTCAAGAGTGGATGTATCTGCTGCCATTTGCCACCTTCCCTGTGCTCTTAGGCACTTATTAGAGGCTTCACCTCCATCAGCAGCCCCAAATCACCAACAGGAAGTACTGTCCTGTGCAGTGTAATTGTTATTACAGTGTCAATAACTTAAAATGAAAGTAAGGCTCAAGGGTCTTCAGTAGGTTGGTAGATCAAGAACATTTGTACAATGTAGTGAATCTCTTCTCTCTTGGTTTCTGGGATGCTAACTTTCCAGGTTCCCTTTTTGCCTCTCGGAATACTTTTCCCCCAGAAGCACCCATGAACTCTTCTCCGACTAATCTTAAACTGAGACTTTCCCAAGTTCCTTCCCATTCTTTTATTCCTCATTCTGTCCCTGGCAATCTTAACGACACCCATGGCTTAACCCAGCACTCTGTGTGGGGAATTGCCCAGTCTGGCACAGAGCTGTCCCCTAGCATTCAGTGTTGGCAACAGCCCATGTGAATCATCCTCAAATGAACTTCCCCTTGGTGTATCCAAAAACTGAACTCAACACTTACCTTGTGCCCTTAATTTTAGCCAGGAAACTGCTATTAATAATACCTTTTATTCCTTGAGTCCATAACCCCTCACCCTGTTTCTTGTCTTCAAGGACTGAACTGTAAATTGCAGTCTCTTGCGTGACTGTTAGGAATGATTTTGCGTACAGCCCAACTGCTAACACAGCAGTTCACCAGTTATTCTGTGCTGGACCTTGATCTTAGTTTCCCCTGAGTGATTCCCAGTATTTGATTCTCTTTTGCAAGTTATGTGTAATATAGAACCTGTTTTTGATGTTTATTGACCAGCCTGTGAACACTGTGCTCTCTAACACAGTGGCTGTGGTGCTGGAGCCAGCTCATATCAGCTCTCATGAGATGATTGTCAACATCTCTTCTCAACCCACTGTTTGTAGCTTGATATCAGCCATGGAAGGATTGGTTTTTACCACGGGAATGTGCAAACTCTATAAACTCTTACACACTTAAGAGCAGACCACTGTCCCCACCAAACATAGTGTTCTCTATGGTTAGTAAGGGCATTAACTTAGTCTGCTTGAGGCATTCCATTAAAGCTTCACTGATTAATCTCATTTAATCCATAACAACCTGATGAGAGAGGTGCCATCATTCTGTCTGATTTACAGGTTAATCAAATAGATGCTCAAAGAGTTAAATCAAACCTAAGGCAAAGCAAAGACTTGACACCATGTATCTGAGAAAAGGTCCACACCATTTATTTGTAGTAGAAACCTGGCTGGGGGTATTTTATTCAGACAGGGATATCTCTGCTTCTAAATAATAACCTTTTCCAAGACAATGGTACTAGAAATTGTGATGTATCAGACTTCACATATTTTTCATTCTTGGAACAAACAATATTTGGAAACTTTGAAATTGATGTTAGAGGATCATCCACAAAAATTGTTCATGAGACAGGTCCAGTTTTCTGTTTGGATGACAGCTTTTCAGTGCAAGATCCACATATGTTAATTGGATAACATATGAACTTCAAGTTCTTTCTACAAATGTTTGGGTAACAATCTCCCCAAAATAGCACTATTGATAACCAACCAAGTAGTTGTTTCTTTGCAATAGGAGCATAAGAGACAGATCCCAAATTAACTTGAGTTATCCCAGTCGTTTTGTAGCAAGACCTTTAGACGAATGGCCTTGGGGTACTAGAGTGATAGTAATTGTGAATTATCACTGTGTTTAAGATGAAATGATTTTGGTCTAGGTTAGATTTTCTATAAACCTGAAGAAATATTAAGATTTCCACCATCACACACACACACACACCATTCTCATTGATCCAATGAGCATTTGAAAAGTCATTTTTTCTCCTTGTTACTTTTTCATTCATTAATTTAAAAAATATTCAGTGAATATCTAATTTATGCCAGCCACCATTCCAGGTGTTGAGAATAAAGGGATGAAGGAGGTAGACAACATCTCCCCTTTTATGGTTTGCATTCCAGTTAGCAAACACATGGGATGAACAAGGAGCCAGATACAACAGAATTTCAGGGAGTGATGAGCACTAGGAAGAAAGGGAAAGGAAGTGATATGGGAAGCATGCAGTCAGGGGCTCTGCTTAAACAGGGCTGATAAGACAAAAAAGGCATTCAAGCAGAGAACCAAGTGTTTTTAAGGAGCCAGCCACGTGGAGGTGCACAGCAAGACATGCCTGATCAAGGGAACAGTTTGGAGACCCCAATAACCTTGGGGTAATCAAGAATTGGAGAGGTGGCCATGGTGGTAGAAGTGTAGCAGGGGAGATGATGTTGGTTCGCAAATAAATCCAAGAGGAAAGTAAAGCCCAGATGATTTAGGGTCTCAAAGGTTATGATTTGGGATTTATTCTAAGTGTGTGCATGGGCCACTGGAGGATTCCAAGCAGGATAGAGACTTTTGTAACTTCTGTCTGTGCTTAGGAGTCTATTTATAGTACAATAGTCTAAGCTGTACTCTTTCTGTCTTCAAGTGATATGGAACTGACTTCAGTTCTTTGTTGCAAAATCAGTAACATTGTTATGCAAACATGCGGTAATGTAGATTTCACTGAGTCTTGAAACAGGTGTATTGAATTATATGGAAATATTATCTTTTTAAAAACTAGAGGAAGAGACTTTCAAAATATGATTTCTCACCTCTGTGATGTGGTAAATGTTCTTTTCCTGCCCTTCACCCCGCAGGCTAACCATCCCAAATATATTCAGTTACTATTGACTTTGGAGGATAATATTAATAAAAATAATAGCACAAGATCTTTCTGGTGGTGACAGAACTCTTCTGCCTCTTAAATGTATCCCAGTTGGGATTTGTGTTATAGTTTTTCTGGATGTTGCCATTGGGAGAAAGTAGGTAAAAGGTACATGGGATCTCTGGGATCTCTCTGTATTATTTCTGTTTTTGTTTTCGTTTTGAGACAGAGTCTCACTCTGTCGCCCAGGCTAGAGTGCAGTGGCGTCAGCCTAGCTCACTGCAACCTCAAACTCCTGGGCTCAAGTGATCCTCCTGGCTCAGCCTACCGAGTAGCTGGGACTGGAGGTGCAGGCCACCACTCCTGGATGAATTTTTCTATTTGTTTCAGTGCCCAGGTAATTTTTTTTTTCTATTTTTAGTAGAGAAGGGGTCTCACTCTTGCTCAGGCTGGTCTCCAACTCCAGAGCTCAAGCAATCCTCCCACCTTGGCCTCCCAGAGTGCTAGGATCACAGGCGTGAGCCACCACACTTGGCCTCTGTGTATTATTTCTTACAACTGAATGTGAATCTACAATTATTTCAAAATAGAAAGTTTAATGAAAAAAAATAGCTCTATTCATTTGAATATTTTACCAGGTACTAGGCACCATGTTGAGTATTTCACATAAATTATTTCAGTTAATCCTTGCAAGAAACTGTAGGATGAATTCTAGCATTGCCCCATTTTACAGAGGAGGAAACTGAGGCTCTTAGAGGTTAAGGGATTTTCCAAGTCACCCAGCTGATAAATGGTGAGGCCAGAATTGGTTCTGGATGGTCCATCTCCAAAGCTGAGATGCCCAACCACACCCCCATAGGACTCCTGTCTCTTCTGTTCTCACTTTGGTGAGTCCAACCAGGAGGTGTCTGAATCCTGAGCATCAGGAGGAAGTAGGGCATGGGGCCAAATTGGGAGGAGACAAGTCACCTTTCTCTGCTGGGGAAACAGTCTATGGTGATTGGCTCAGGCCTGGTTGAGCGGTCAGGCCTCTGAGATCTAGACAGCAGGACTGGGGAAGGAAGACCTTGTCTTTCCAGCTTGGGGACCACAGCCTGATGGCAGGTAGGAGCTTTGCAACATTCTGATAGAGTCAGGATACCCCATAAAGTCTCCTTGCAGAGGTGGAAGGGCTGGGTCCACCTAGAAGCAAAGAACATTCTTCTTTACACAAAGGCATCTTCCTCTCACAAAGCAGAGCTATAATCCCCAAGGGGGTGCCTCTGTCTAATCCCTACAAAGATCCTTTTAGGCCAGGAGTGCCCTGCATTGACTGATCCATGGGAAGCATTGGATTTTTGAGCTCTGACTATATCCTAGCTTTTACATCTTTCCCTTTGACATGTTTAAGTTGCTGTGCTAAGCATGCCTAGGGAGTCCCCCCTCCCCACCTCAAATACATTTTTATTTTAGGTTTTGAGTGGCATTTTTAAAATTTGAAGAGAAAGTCTAATTTCTCTTGATGTATTTGCTACATCTTTAGGCAAGAATTTATTAGGATATTATAGTTAATATAATCATGGCCATAACTTCCTAATGAATGCAAGTGGGGAAAATAAGGTTTTATTAACCAAGGATGATCGTCTTAAAACCATTATATCCTTGTGCTTATGGAAAACATTTTAGGAGTACATCTGTTTGTTTTCCACTCACAGGGACAGACCTGTTCCTCTCTGGAACTTATTTTCACTTTGCAATAAAAGCTACTTGTGTGGAAGTGCCTCATGTCCGTCTTCACTCCATTGCACCAGCCCTGCTTGCGATTCTTCCAAGCAAGGAGCCAAAGAACCAGGACAACTCTCCCTAACCACATCTGACTCTGTTCTTAAAGGGAATCCTGTTATCTTTTCTTGTGCTAAGAATGGCTGGAGACTAACGTTGACCAAATCACATGTAACAAGGAGTTGTACAATGTAACTTGGTGATGAACATTGTCTCAGTCCCAGTGGGAAGATTAGTATATTGGTTAAAGGGCCAACCTGGGGTGGAGGTGATTACTCACTTGGGGGACATTTGGTCATATCTGGAGACACTTCTGACTGTCATGACTAGGGAGGGGTGCTACTGACATCTAATATATAGGACTGCTGCTCAACGTCCTACAATGTACAGGACAGCCCTCTCCCCCAATAAAGAATTACCAAGCCCCAAATGTCAGCGGCGTCAAGGATGAGAAGTTCAGAGTTAAGGCAGTGGGATCGGGAGGCAGAGCAACTTGTTTTCAAATCCTGCCTCTGCCCTTTGCTTGACCTTAACTCTCTGAACATCTGTGTCCTCATTTTTAAAGTGGGTCCGATCATTATACCTAGCTCAGACAGTACTAAGAGAATCGAGGTAATGCATGCCAAGTCCTTAGCACAGCACCCAACACAGAGTAAGCACTCAGTAAAAAGTGGAAATTGTAACTCTTATGAAGATGGTGACTGTTGTCCTCCTCAAAGGAAAATAACTAGGGAAAACCTTCAAATCAAGCTTAATTTTAAGAAGTTGTAATTTTGGTATCAAAATCCTTCAAGCTGGATTTTCTTTCTCTTTCACGATTCTGTAAATGGCTTCGAGAGGTGTGGTTTGTTGGGGGTAGGGAGCTTGCCCTCTGCTGCTGCCAGTGTAGGGCGCCTGACAGCAGTTACTCCTGCAATGGACTAAGCACATCATAGCTTAGAGTGTTGCCTGAGTGTGACCCTAGGAAGATGCCTCAGCCACTTGGGTTTCTTATCAGTCATCCTGGTCAAAGTGAGAAGTAGTCTGTGTCCAAGACGAGGTCTGTGTGTTTATGTTGAGAGAACCAAGCACATTGCTGTTAGGATACCTGTGCCTTCCACTGGGAAGCAGGTCTGAGAATGTGAGGACCAGCTGAGCTGGGGACATCAGTGAGCCATCAGCCTCAGGGGCTGCTCTGCCTTCACTGGGCTTCTCAAGCCTCCCGTGTCATTTTGTCTTGGCTTGACAGGCTACTGCCCTCCCCCAAATACCCTTAAGCTCACATGAGTTCATACATAGGACATGCTTAGAACAGAGCCTGACACACAGTACGTGTTCTCTTTGCTATTAGTATCATTATTTTCACACAGACTTGCCATTATGTATACAAATGCCTATGGACATGTTCAGGTACATCTTATATGTTAGTATAATTAAGAAACTAGGGGGCATTCTGCACTTTACAATACGTGAATACACATGAACATACACAGTACATACAGATAATAGTGGAAACTGACGCTCCCAAACCTTTGCAGTAGTAACAGTCTGCCCAGAGTCAATCTTGGATAAGATCCAACACCCCGAGACCAAGAGAATGAGTGGCTTGTGGATCTGGTCAGCATTTCTGAGAGAAGGAGGGGACACCCCAACATCTTCACTCAAATATAGAAGAGAGATAAAATTCTGAAGTATGGAAGCAAGCCAACCACCTTGGGAGTTGGAGGCTTAAATTCAGATCAGCTGGTTATTAATCATAGGACCCTGTGCAAATTACTGTGCTTTTTTGAATCTTAGCCTTCCCACCTGGGGAATGGGACCCACGACAGTGTCACTAGGATACTATCTGATACATAAGATAGTGTGTGCAGCTCACTGTCTACCATTTGGTAGGTTGTTACTTGAAATGGAATTTAGGGCCCATAGTGCCAAGGACCTCTTAGAAGACTCACGCACAGAACATCTTCCGACTTAAAAATCAGAAATCCCTTTGAGAAAGTGCTGTGTCTTCTCTTTCACCACCATCACCATGAGCATTTGAATTGTTTACTGACCATATTTCTCCTTTTTTATTTTGACTGACAAGACACACAGGATTAAATTTGTGGTTCAACTGTGATCACTATCTGGGAGGATCACCTGTGGCTGGCATGCCATCTCGATCTCCTGCTTTTCTCTTTTCTCTGATCCTTCTTGTCATCTGCTTGTAATTCCACATTGTCATGCTTTAGTTGTGTAACCCACTTCGGAATCCAGTATGGATTGATGTAGAGCATAAATTTTAAAAAACTCAAACCTTGAATCTGTTCAATAATTCTACAGGATTTTGCTTAGTTTTATTGTACTTCTTCAGTTTTAGATACCCCAACCTTTCCTATTGGCTGACTACAACTATAAAGATAACTGATTCCTATACCCAGTCTAATAGGATCAATTAAACTCCTTATAAAAATGTCCTGAGTAGGGGAAATGCCGGATGAGATGCTAAAACTTCTCTGTCCAAAAACAAGAGGCCAGCTCTTTCTTGGCTTTTTTTTTTTTTTAAACAGCTGATCAAATGCTCCTCGTGCTTTTTGTAGCTTCTTTCCCCAAGGTGTCTGTGACAGATGGCTTGTGAGGCAGCAGGAATGCACAAAACCTCTGCTATTATTTTTAATAAAAAATACTATCTATAGAAGAAATTGACTATTGAAAAGATTGAGGATTCGGTCCTTGAAACTAATTGTGCAGAAGCTGGGCACATTATGACTTTCTCAGCTTGGGCTATGTGGCCATGATGGTGGCTTACAATTAAAAAGAGAAGTGGAGAGATCCCCCAAACTGCCAGGCCTCCTGCCCCCTTCCCCAGCTTTGAACTAGGGCTGGTTGCAAGGTGTATTTATATTTGCATTAGAAAATTAGGAACACATGCAGAAAATGGCTTTCCCACAGATAAAAGACAATTAGGCCTCTTAAATGCTGGAAAATGTCTTCGTGAGCATATTCAGTGATTTGGCACTTACTCCACATGAGAAAGTCCCTGCCATGACGCCCAGCAAAGAATGGATTATGTGTCCTACAGACTTGATAACCTCCCTGCTCCAGCCTGGCTCCTGCTGCAAAGGCAGTGCTGGTCCAAACCTTAGCGCCTCATTTAACCCTTGAAAATCACCCTCTTGGCATCTAGTTCATTTTGTCCTGGTTCAATAGTAGGATGAATATGGAAATCCAGCATGACTTTTGTTGCAGGCTTTTTAATATTCCTAATAAAGTGGCACTATGGTGTGGACAGGACTGGGCTCACATCCTAACTCTGCCTCTTGCTGGTTGAGTAAGCTACATAGCTTTTCTGTCTCCTTACCTGTAAAATGAGGATGTGGGCTCTTATTTCCCAGATAGGTTGTTCTGAAGATTATGTGAGGCAATGTTGGTAAAATACCTAGCACTGTGCTTGGCACACAGTAGGCACAGAAAAGAGGAAGTTGGCAGCCTGATTACGGTCAAATGTAAGGGAATTTCATATAGACTCAACCTTATAGGGTTGATGAGGATTAAACAGGTATATAAAAATTAGCTCAACATACGTGATTTTTTAAAAAAAATTAAGTACATATTTATGAGAAATTAATTCTCTGAGATCATCAGGACCTAACCTTGCTTTCATTTTAAGTATTGTCAACTCAGAGCTCTTGCAGGTCACGAGGGCATTAGGGACAGTCTTTCACACTAGTAAGAGAAAAAATTCCCAGGCACCTGCAATGAAGGGGACATGGCCCCTCCCTCAAGCGGTTCCGAGCTCTTCCTGAGCCTCTGGCTCTGCCCCTGGGAAGCCGTGGTGTGGCCCCTGGTATAGTCCATGCACCCTCACTTTCCCTGTTTCCTACAAACATCTGTTCTGTCTCAGGGCCTGTGTGCTGTGGGGGAGGGTAGCGGTGGGGCTTCCTGTCTGGTAAAGAGGCACATGCTGAACACACAGCAAGTGGTGGGTGATTTTGAAGGAAAAGTACAGGGTGCCACAGGAATACAGAGTTGGGATGTCCTGGCTGAGTCTGAGGGTGGAGGAAGGCTTCTCTGACAAAGCAGCATTTGATTCTTCTAACTCGAGGGTGACCAGGAGAAAAGAGAGTGGGGCTTTGTGGACAAACGAACAGAATATGCAAAGGCTAAGAGGAGGGGTGGGCTTGACAAAATTCAAAGAAGCCCTGTAAGCTGCCACTTAAGTAGAACTCATCTTTCTTTTCTTTTCTCTTTTCTTTTTTTTTTTATTAAAAGGTAAAATAATGGGGTAAGAAATGTGTATAAGGAGTAGAAAAAGCAGACCCCAAAGGCCAAGGTTCACACATGTTGGTTTCCTCCTCCCGTTCCCCTTCAGCTTTTTGGTGTGTGCCATGCTTTGTCTCCATCCTTCCCAGTTTCCCAGTGGTGGGTCTGTGATGCAAGAAATTCACCCAAGAAAGTGTTTCGGGGAAGGTCCCTCCGTGAATCTGGTGGGAAGACAAACCCCAGTAAGGCCACACACCAGCCACACTGATCATTTTAAAGATTTATTCCTGCATACTCTTGGTTAAATGTGTGAGGTGATAAATTAAACTGGGCCTTCATAACCAGGCACAAATTGGTGGTTATTTGGGGGCTATATTTGATGGAGACAATGACTTACAGTAATAGTGTTCATTAAGATGAGTGACGACGTTGATTTAGCTGGAAAGCACAGCTCTATGGAGGCATAGCCAAGGTTTGACTATTGAAAAAAACATTTTACCACAAATATTTTCAGCTGAATGAGCCAAATAAGGTTTATCTTATCTGAAATTACAACACCCTATTGAAAATGTCCTGCTTTAACAGTCCTGGTTCCTGATTATGATTAAGATGAAACTTCTTAGTGTACTTCATAAAATTAGACTCACGGATCACTAGTGATGTTTTAGCCAGTTTCAGTGACTCAACTAGGAAAAAATAAATAAATGCCAGTAAAATCTTAGCACTGAAAATGGTGCTGCTGCTGCTGACCAAGAGGAGAACAGGGCCGTCTGCGGAAGGTCTGGCACACGGTGTTCTGTCGGATGTGTGGCTTTCTGGTGTTGAATGTGCACCGGGGACCGTCAGCCCGTCTCAGATGTGAGCAACACATAGGTGCCAGGGACAATTAACAGAGCCACGGTGGCAAACCCATTAACGCAGGAAGGGAATCTGCCATTCGGAGACATTAATTTAACATGACACCAACAGGGGTGTTTATATGTGCTCATTGTGGTGTCAGACATTCTGCTCTAATTGAGTTAATTAAAAGTTAATGGCAGAGAGCACATCACGATGCTATAAATGACAGACACGTGACCAGTCCTCATACTCTCTCGTTTGAATAAACCTTTCACTCACCGTCAAATTCCACCTCTGAAAGATTCATTCCACATCACTGCTTCTCCTTCTCCCTTTGAAGAGAGTGAGTGCTGTTCCATTTGATATATAAACAAAGGGAACTGGAAAAGATAAAAGCAGGCTGTGTGCTATGTCATAAATATCACCCAGCATTGCCACCCTTGTACCTAAGTGTGCCTTGCTGGGAAGGGGGCGATGCCTGCTCCTAGTCGAGGCTGTGGTGGGACAGGGAGATGGTACACCTGCTGCTGCACGTGGTGGTCTGGGTACGATGGGTGGTTGGGGCAGGAGGATAGGATGGCACAGTGGCTAAGAGGATGAGGTTTAAGTCAGATTGGTACAAATCTTACGGACGGGGAAACCACGTAGTTTCTCTGAGCTTCAGTTTTTCATCCATGAGACGGAGCTAGTGAGTATTCAGTGTCCACATCATCGGACGCTTCTCTGGATGAAATGGGGGAAATCTTTAAAGCACCTGACACAGCCTTAAGCACGTGCCGAGTCTTTGATAAACGTTGGCTGATGCTGATTGGAGAGTCTGTCTCCTGAGCATGGAAAGAAACCCCGGGCATGGCTTTGCAACCATCTCCCTTTCTCAGGATCTTTGGGTGGCCAAGGAGGTCTGGACATTCATTTTTTTATGTTGGTTAGGTTGATTATTTTATTCTACAAATGCCTCCAAAAAAGGAATGTGCAACACATGACTACACACAGAGCACAGGCAGAGAAGCACTTGAAAATCATTCACTTAAGACAAGGCAAAGTCAATAGAAAAGTTTTCAGTCTTGCATCCTGACTGAGGAAACTCGGTTTGGTGTAAAACTTAAGTCTTATGTGCCGGGGAAAAGAGATCTACACAGCAGCTTACTGAGTTCCTGTGTTTCCAGCACTGTGATCCATAGCACCTGTGCAAATGAAAGAGGCAAACTTCTTTTAGGGCCTATAGTATCAGGTTAATTTGGGGTTGGTCATCGTAGCACCTAATGAACACAATTCTTGGGTAATTTTAACAATTAAAAGACAGAAAAGAAAAAGTAATTCTTACATGGCTCTTTCTTGGGACGACTTTTGGTGAAGGTCAAAGATGACTTTCAAACTTTTTTGACAGGGTCTTACAATGAAAAATAGGCCTTAAATTATAACCCTGTACCCCCAACACACACACACATACACACACACACGAAACAAAGTTTTATAAATAATACTTACTATGTGTGGTGCTTTCCAGTTTCTATTCTACTGTTTCTCATTATTTAAAATGCTAGTCATGACCTATAAATTGATTTCATGATCTAAAAATGAATTGTGATTCCTAGTTTAAAAATGCTGATCCAAGATCTTAGGTAAGAACATATTTCTACAAAAGTACTTACGTGGAGGGACAGGAATGAGTGGGGCAAGGTGTCTGGTGTTCTGGAAAGAATTACATTTTTTATTAGTATCTATTTCTCATATTTCTCTGTCTCTCTCCAGCACAGTCATTTCTGCGTGGCCCAGCATCCCAGCAAGGGGAGCCCGCGGGAGCAGGCTGCTCGGTTGCTGTTAAGCTCAGTCTCTCCGTTAGTGCCACAACAACTGTGTGCATTGAACCACCCGGGATCCTAGCGGGTCTGGGAGGGGCATCTCTAACCAGCTCCCAGGTGATGCCGGTGCTGCTGGTGCCCCAAGTAAGCCGGACCACACTTTGAATAGTGAAGGGGGAGAAAAGACAAGAAGGAATCCTTGGGTTTCCAAGCAGCCACCCCATATCCCCTTTTCTCCTTTAAGGTCATCTTATCTCATCACTCGCTTTTGGAGAGTGATTATGTCATTTAATATGTCTTTGACGAAAATGCTTATAAACCACTTGGATGAAGTTAAAAATCAACAAAGAACGTGTTTGAAGGGCATGAGTATCTCCTAGAACTGACAGTGAAACTGATGAACCAGGACTTAGGCCGTGAAGGGGACAAGCTCTGGGCTTTGGGAATAGGAAGTGGGTGAGGCCATTGGAATGAACCAGCACTATGGGTCCCTGGGTCCTTGCAGTTGACACCCAGATTCCAAGGAGCGTGTCCAAATGGCCACTTGTGTCTGAGGTCAGAGGTCCTCCTTTGATGCCAGGGAGGACAGGACATCTTGACTGGCAGACCCACTGAGACTTTGTTACAATAGGATGGTCACGATTCCGTTATGATCCAAAGGGGTATATATGTGTGCTGGGTGGGCAGACGCAGCAGCAGCACACTGAGTTGATGAAAATCTAAATGGCTTTGAGAAGGAGAGAAGTGCTTTTGCTGAGTGCCAGCTTTGTGACAAGCACTTGATAGATGTGTTAACTCAATCCTCCAATAAGCCAATTGTTCTCAACCAGGAATGGTTTTGCCCTCCAGGGTACAGTTGGCAAAGTCTGGACACATTTTGGGTTGTCAAAACCAGGTTGGGGGTGCTACTGGCTTCGAGTGGGTAGAGGCCAAAGATGCTGCTGGATATCACACAACGCACAGGACAGCCCCTGCGACAAATTATCCAGTCCAAAATGTCACTGGTGCTGAAGTTAAGACCCTGCAATAAACCCGCAAGATGGTGATGGTTTTCTCTATTTTCCTCATTTTGTGGATGACAGAAGGTTAGGTAATAGTTATAAGGTCAGAAAGCTAACAAGTAGCAGAGCCAGAACTTGCGTACAGATCTGCATGGTTCTGATACACCCTGCCTCCTTGCCGTACCTCTAAAAACTAGCCTCTTGCATGTACCTGCCAAGCACGGAGGGTTTGGGGGAAGCACTCAACAGGAATCTTATAAGCCTCATAACAAATGTGTGAGTTCCCCCATTGCTAATCAGATTTGTTCTGTTCCATTCCGGAGTCACGCCAACCTACCAGGTTTTAATTTAACAGTAACATGTGGGAAGGCTCTGTGTCTGAGGTTACCTGTTACAGCTGTCTTCACGCCGGCACAGTGAAAAGTTACCAAATGATTAATAGCCTTGGAGTTTCCCAAAACATCCAGGTGGAAGACACACAACCGGCTTATTCCCCTTTAATATTCAGTTGTATATATTGAACATAACAGGGTAACAGCAGGCACCCCTGGAGACATGGGCATGAGGTTTAGCTTCATGTGACCCCCTTTAAGTGTAATTTCACCAGACCACATGGTGGGTAATGGGCCACCATGTCTCTGATTTACCCCTGGGGAAGAGGACATTAAGTCTGCATGGCTGTGCTATAATCAGATGTACAGGGAGACTCTGCAAGCTGGAGGAACCACTTTTCCACGCTGTCTCACCTGAAATGCTTGTCAATAAAAGCAGCCTTGGGGAGGTATTTTATTTGAAAAGAGGAAATTTCACTTCATTTCAAATAGTGTATGGTCCAGGTGAAGAGCCTGGGGTTTTTCTAATTATACCGTGAGCATTGGGAAGTATAAACATGTTTTACACATTAAAAGACCTGGATTTTGTCGCAGACCCTGGGGAATGTTCTCACTGGAGTCCCCCTCCTTTTACCTTGGGAAGAACTATTTGAATTAAAAAAAGAAATCTGAAGCAGGAAAAAAAGTATAAAGAAATATGAAAAAAATTTCATAACATTCAAGTAAAAGGGTTTCCTAAAAAATTCATGAGATAGGCTATAATAAACACTGGAATAACTTGTAACAAAAATATCAACAATTTTTCTTTTGCAGATGTGTCTCAAATACTTGGGGGTGGTTTCAATGGTTTTAAAAGCTCTCTCCCATCATTTTTATGTTGTCTATTTGTACCAGCAATTGAGTAAGATTTTTGCTAATTAGTCTAAATTCATTAGGCTTTAGCATAATTATATTTCAAACTAACCAGCTAAATTGATATGATGGTGTTTGTCCTAAGAATGACTACATGACTGATAGCAAATATTCTTTTAAATTTGAAATCCTAGAGCTTGGCATACTGTCTGGTATTCAATAACGTTTTGTTAAATAAATGGATAGAATTCAAGCAATAGATATAAATAACTAAGGAAGGAAAAGATGGATGGGCTGAGTGTGATTATGCTAGAAAAACAGGAGTCAGAGCTCCTAACAAGACCTAGCCGTCGTTTCTATGAATTCAGTGATACAGGTGTTCATATCAGCTCTCAGGTGGGAAATAACAACAGAAAGCAACTATTCCAACTTTTTTGCACAGAGCTTCCTTTTGCTTGATTTGGTTGTTCACTTTCTATTTCAAACATTCAGAATATTTCTGGGATTGGTGAATATATAACAGTAACCTTTCATTTTCAGAAAATCAGGCTGGTAATATTGTATTGAACTCAAATCTGCCTTTTAGAAAATATCTGTTTCCTCCTGTTTCTTCCTCTTGAGATATGCAGAGATACCAGCCATTCCACATGACAGAGCTCAGATAATTGAGGACAGATTTCTTGGCCGTACTTCATACAAATCGTCTTGACTCCTTCCTACCCACTCTCCGCTGGATGGCGCGACGTGAAAAAATAGCCTCTTAAAATATGATCTTTAGGATGCTATTTGGCCAACATAGAGAATCTGTGGGCCCATTACCTCTGCCACTCCTGCTAATGAGGCTTTTCACTGGCTCTTCTTGCTCTGCCTTCTGGCATTCTCGACCCCCTGGATAATTGTGCCAGCAGGGAGAGTGGTGGAGGCTGTGGCCTCAGTCACAAGCCACGTGCCACATAAGGCAGCACTATCATTTTCCTGCCTAAGTCTACTACAGGCTGATGGCCAGAGCAAGGAGACATAGTGAAAGTCCCGACACTTGCTATTGCAGCAGGGTTTTTTAAAAAAATGTTATCAAGGCCAGGCGCGGTGGCTCATGCCTGTAATCCTAGCACTCTGGGAGGCCAAGGCCGGTGGATCGCTCGAGGTCAGGAGTTCGAGACCAGCCTGAGCAAGAGCTAGACCCCCGTCTCTATTAAAAATAGAAAGAAATTGTCTGGCCAACTAAAAATATATATAGAAAAAATTAGCTGGGCATGGTGGCACATGCCTGTAGTCCCAGCTACTCAGGAGGCTGAGGCAGTAGGATCGCTTAAGCCGAGGAGTTTGAGGTTGCTGTGAGCTGGGCTGACGCCACAGCACTCACTCTAGCCAGGGCAACAAAGAGAGACTCTATCTCAAAAAAAAAAAAAAAAATTGTTATCAAGAGTACCCCAGAAAGTCTTTCATGTAGAGGCTCAATTTAATAATTTTTTCCAATGTCAAGATCTCAAGCTGCCTAGAACTTTTTCAAGGTTCCAAGATAGAACCATCCAACTTATTGTGGCTATACCCCCAATTTCTATTTTCACTAGCATGGTATTTTCTCAACATACAACCACCATAAGTTGGAGACACCCATTTTCAGGGCAGCTGGAATGGATCAGGGTTAAATAGCAAACATAAGAGTACAGACTACTGCCAGCTAACCTTGGTATGTCTTCCCCATCCAGTGTGAACCCTCCTGATAAATACCAGCCATTCAGTGGGAACTTAAGACAGGTTGTCATTTTAACAGCCAAACTTTCCGTTGGATCACATTGAGTTTATGGTCAACTTGAACTCTCAGATCTTTTTTATGTGAATTTTTAGCAGTCTATGACTCTCCCCTCTTTGCTGGAGCAATTGCTTTTTGAAATATAACTTTATATTTAACTCTATAAATAATATATATGTATGTATACATACATGTATACATATACCATGTACATATACTGTATATATTATGCCATTTATTTCAGACTAACAAACTAGTAAAATTATTCTTAAAATTATTTTTGATCAAAGAAATATATTTATGTAATTAATGTCAAATCATATTCATGGCTTGAAGCCCACCTGTGCCCACTCCTAATTTCTATTTCCTAAAGGCAACTCCTCTTTTTCCTGTTACCAAGAAAAGGAGCCAAATAGTATCATCATACTTTTATATTCTAACTTTGAATTATAAATATTTACTTTTTCATATTGAAAGTGAATATTTAGCTCTTAAACTATGCACTCAATTCATTGCCCCTTCTACCTACATTCTGAGTTTATGTCACTGTGGCTATAAGAATCTCCTGTAAGCAGTATTTATATAGAATACAGCTATAATAGTATCTTCTTTATTGTATATATTTCTGTTTTTCCTGGTGTCATAATTGTCTTTTTGTTTTGTTTAGTTTTCTGTATATTTGTTATGAGACCCTATGCCAAACATCCCAGCAGAACTATAAAACTCCTCCCAATGTCTTTAAATGTATCAAGCGATCTGTTTGTTTTTAGGTTTCCTTGGAATTCTCTGTATTACCACTCCAGTCTCCTCTTCTAAGCCTGCTTCTACGTCGTTGCCCTGACTGGCCAGCAAACTGGGGATTCTCTTTGCCTCTCTACTATCTTGAATCTCCTCTTTCCTAGATCTCTTATCTTTTTTCTTCCTAGTGGACTTATAAATTGCTCATATATTTTGGATGCCTGAAAAATATCCTTTCAGCCTTCAGACTTGCAAGTTTGGCTAGCTATAGAACTCTTAAGTTGAACACGTTTCAGTAGTTGATGGACTTGCTGGATTAACTTTCTAGTTTTCTTATCCTTCATCTCTTTTTTACATATGTCATGTAAACATATGTCAACATTTTAAAAATGTTTTATAAATGTCTTCAACTTCATCTTATGACCACTCTGTTGATGTATTATTGTTTCAATCTTTTCTATCATAATTTAATGTCTATAGCTCCTTCTCGTTCTCTCAAAGTTCATTTTTATAGTAATCTTTCTTGTTTTGTGACTACAATAGCCCTTCTCATTTTTTCAAGGATATTATTTACAGGTTTTTTGGTTTTAAAGATTCTTCTGTTTTCTGTTGCCTCTAAATTCTCTTTTCTGTTTGTTTTTTTGTCTCTGTCATGTCAGGAGCTTTGTGTTGCTTGACGATCCTTTGCTGTCTGTTATTCTTTGAGTAAAGCACTAAAAGTCTCTTGAGTTCTGCATGTCAACCAATGAATCTTGAAATGGATGATGGGGCCTGAACTCTAATGCCAGCATCTGTAATTATTTTCTCTTTGGGACAGTCAGTTTCTCTGGAGAAGAAATCTCTAATCTTCTACCTAGGGGTATCAAGCCTGTCTACCAGCATTCTGAAAGTGGGCAGGGGGCATGTGCCTCACCGCTCAGTATGTAGACTTCCCCTAATCCCTTTCTGTGCAGCTCTTCTATCCTGGTGTGCTCAAGTTCAGAGCCTCTTTGGTCCACTCCTTCCAGAGAATAAATCCTCTGTCTCTGATGTGGTGGGGGGAGGGGCAGGTATGTGGATCTGTGGTCGGGGGGAGCCATATGAGAGTCTGTCAGCCACAAATACCAACTCTAAACAGCCCTTCAGTTTCAGCCCCCCCTCACTCTTCAGTCTTCAGAGCTACTCTTAGCTTTTCCAGGGTTCTGCAGGGTAAATCCACGGCTTTGTTATTTTCTTCTCTCCTTTCTCTCTCTTACTGGATCTTAGCTTGAAGTTTTTGATGTTCTGCTGAGTCAATTATCCCCTGTTCTACTATCCTCTATATTCCAGAACTGTGTGGACATCTCTCTTCTGCTGCTGACCCATTTCCCATTCTTTTTCTTGTTATGGATTTATATCTTTTTGTCTCTGAAATTTCAGGAGAGAGCAGAGATAAATGTGAATCAATTGACCATGTTTAACCTGGTTACATATGGAGATTTAAAAAATGTTTTATGAGTTGCTTTATATATTTTAATTTTTTCTAT
This sequence comes from Varecia variegata, assembly GCA_028533085.1. Lineage (NCBI taxonomy): Eukaryota > Metazoa > Chordata > Mammalia > Primates > Lemuridae > Varecia > Varecia variegata. The sequence goes on along the minus strand of CM052442.1, from coordinate 95,252,124 downwards.
TCAGTGATGTTATTCCACAAATATTTATTTATATATATATATATATACATATATATATATATATACATATATATATATATATCTCCCAGGTGCTGTCTGGATCCTGGAGGTACAACAGGGAACAAGACAGACAAAGCACCTGTTTTTAGAAGTTTTTAGGATCCTATTAATATATTATGTCTTGAAACCTTAGAGAATAATGATTTTGTTTTAATTTTTTCTCTGTTTCTACTTACCATAGTTTTTAAAAGTCAGGTATCATTATAGAGGAAGATCTAAAATCTAAAACTGGATCTTGAATCAAAGTAGGATTCTCTCAGGTTGTTAGAGAGAATACCATTTAGGAAATATGTAAGTGGCTAGCATGTGAGAATTCAGCCCATACCTATCTAGTATTCTAACTACCTACCTATGTAATAGTGGATGTGTAGTGTATGTAGTGCCTATTAGGTGCCAGACACTGTGGTGAGTACCTCACATATACATTATCTTACTCCATTCTCAAAACAACTCATGATTACAGATAGCAGACCCATTTTACAGATCATAAGACAGAGGCTCAGAGAGGTAAATCGACTACTGCTAAGGTCACACAGCTAGAAACAATTCATGTTTCTCTGACTCTGAAGAGAGTGCCATTAACCCTCACTCACCTATGCCTATATTTTCCTTACCTCTTCAGCAAGAAAGCAATTTCATTAACACCCAAGGACAGAGGTTTCCTTGGATTTAATCACTGGCCTGAGGCAGGGCCATAGCTCCTTGCATGGATATATGTCCTTTAATGTCCATTTTAATTTATGTAAATTCTACCGCAATGGGGGGGAAGTTAATTGAAATTGTGGTCATTATTAAAATTGAATTCATCACTTAATAGCAGTTACGTATTCTAATTATAATGGCCATGTCAGTGTATTCATTCACATGTTCCCCCAGAAAACCCCTTTCTAGGGGAAGTCCTCGGCTGGCATCATGTCCCCTCTCAATTCTCCTGAGAATAACTAAAAAAAAAAAAAAAAAAAAAAAAAGAACAGGTAGACTTTGCCCTTTATCAAGCCTCATAATTAAAAGTGAAGAGTCTAAGTAAGGGAAAAGTACATGGCAAGCATTAAACTGGTAATTCACAATATTAAAGTTCCCAGCACACACTGTGGCTGTCTTTTACCTCATTCATGAAGGCTGACAAAGTGCACTTTCTTCTGGACTCCTCTCTTTCACCTACCCACTGGAGACTGGCTCACCATTCCCGGTCTCCAGTGGGAATGTCTTCTCCTAACCCTCTGTGTCCCAGGGGCAGCTCTACCTCTCAGCTGAGCCCTCAGCCAATTTTCCTTTTAATATTCATGCTCTGATTGCAACTGACAGCAGTTGTGATCGTTCTTGCCCCAGATATCATTGTCTACTTAAACATCTTCATCTGCCTGTATTCCAGCCTTGCTTTTCTTCTCAGCATCAGGGATTTGTTGGGGAGCAATTGGGGAAACCCAGAAATGCAACAGAGACCTGTATGCCTCATTCTTTGCTGCAACAGTTAGAATGCCTTCAGAAGCAAGTGACAGAAAACCCCAACCCAACTGTTGTAAACAATGAGGGAAATTTATCATCTCACAAAACACAAAGCCTGAAGGTGTAGGGAAGCTCCAGGGATGGTTAATTCAACATCTCCCCAGCATCAAGGATTGAGATCTTTCCATCTTTCTGCTTTGACATCCAGAGCCTGTGGATTATCCTCAGGCTAACTCTCTCCATTTGTGCAGAATAGCTGCACAGCTAAGAATGTCAAAGGCAGGCACATCAGCTTACAGTATAAGAAGAGAGCATCTCTCCCTTTGTATGTCTGCTGTGGTTTGAATGTCCGTTCAAGACTCATGTTGAATTTTAATTGTCATAGTGATGGTATTAAGAGGTAAAACCTTTAAAATGTGATTAGGTCATGAGGGCTCTGCCCTCGTGAGTAGATTAATGCCATTATTGTGGGAGTGGGTTAATTATGGTAGAAGTACATTCCTGACAAAAAGATGAGTTTGGCCCCTTCCCTCTTGTGCACTCACTTACCATGTTGCTCACCATGTTATTTAGTAGCAAGAAGGCCTCACCAGATGAGGCCCCTTGATTTTGGACTTGCCAGCCTCCAGAACTGTGAGCAAAATAAATTTTTTTCTTTGTAAATTACCAAGTCTGTGAAATTCTGTTGTAACAGAATGAAATGGACTAAGACAATCTCTTTCATCACTGCTTTCACAAAAGTTCCCATGCCCAGCAGATGTGCCCTTGTACCTCATTGGCCAGACCAAGTAAAGTGTATACTGAGGGAAATGGAATGACCATGAATGACAGGCTAATCAAGATTTACCCCTGAGTTTGGATGGGGATACCTTGTCTGGCCACATGACTGAATGGGAAATGGTGGACACTCATACACATGAACACCCACATGTGGATATTAACACAGTGGTAGGTCCAGAGTAAACTCGTGATAATAGTAATTGGTATAATTGTAACTGTAAACATTAAAAATAACTGCACTGCAGTTTGACATCAGTACAATGATGTATATGTGTGTGTATACATGCACATATATATGTGTATCCATGTCCATGTTATATATAACCTTCATAATGCATAGGAAAGTTAGAAAGTTCCATGGAAATATAAACAAGAGACCAACTGGACGGTTACCCTACTCATAGGTTTGTGCAACCTGATGTGTCTGGCACATCCTTGGTTATTTTCATAGAAATGCTACTCCCAGTTGGCACAAGCATGCCAGGACAGGGACTGCAGCTGTTATTACAGTTACCACAGCTTTTCCAAACTAACAGGATACACAATCTGATAGTTCTTTTTTCTTATTTGTGAGTTCATTTATGTGATATGAATTATAAAAAATTCCAGATCACATTTAATTATATGTGTTATATGTTAATTATATGTTATATACAAAGTATACATTTATACATTTTTGCAGAGCATTAATGACATCTAATGAAATACAAATTTCAGTATGTGCATAGCATCCTGGTCTCAATAATTTTCCCAAGTATAGACATTCCTCCTACACTAAAAAGCTGTCAAAATTTGAATTGAACGTGAAGTGATTGACTAATTAAGAAATGATTTTTATTCCATGGACTACTATTAGGTATAACCATACATGGGTTCCTAAGAAGTTAGTGTCTGAGAACACCACAGAGGGCCTAGAGTTGCTTTGCTCACCCATCCAGTTCTTAGGCTCTGCTTGGCATTCTCTGGTTCTCCATTGTTGGAGGTAAACTCTGCCACAAGCCAACTGCAAGGACAAGGGCCAGAGAAGAAAGATGGGCGGGTCATCAAACATGAGGGTTGGTCTTATTCCATTTTGACCAGCCAACTTCCTCAGCTTTAGCTTTCATTAATGAAATACATCTGTAAAGATGCCTTTATTGTTGATGTTTTAAACAGAAAAATAATGACTTCATGAGTCTAGAATTCTCTAGCATCTGCTTTTCTATCCCCTTTTTTTAAAATATGAAGCTTCTTAGAAATTCAACTATTATATCATAGCCTAACATAGTTTGCACCATTGAAGAGAACTCAGTGGATGGCATGTCCCATCTTACAAGTCCCTTTCTCAGAATCCCCAAGAAGGTCTCAAGTACAGGACAGATCCTATCACCATGATTTGTGTTATGACATTTCATGAAAATATTATATAATGTATTACTATATGCATAATAAATAGACACACTATCCTTCATGTCACAATATTGATTATATAAACAGTGCCAAGTCATCTTTTTGGACCTGAGTATGTGAAGATGCAGTCTGGTGGGAGAATAAAATTCCTAAGCAGTTACTAGAATAGTATGGGAAGTGCTATAGTAGGGTACAGAGTGTTGTGTAGCTCTTCCATAGCCCAGCAAGAATTCCAGGGTCAACACTGCCCAGAAAGTCTGCAGGGGAAATATGGAAGTGAGCCCTTGGTGATTCTGGTGTCATAGTGCTTGCTAGTCCACAGGTGCCCACTGATCATGATCACCCCTGTCCTAACTATAAAATGGCTAATTTTATTGGAACCAGGAAGATTCTTGGGGCCTTATCAGCCAAGGTTTCTGCCTTCAGTTAATCCACCACCATGTGTGTAACTTGAGTAACTGGCTTTTCTTCACAACACACCGTGGCTCTGTGTCTCCACATCTTTTATGATTTTAGGGGAGAGGAACACTGTCTTTATCGCTATGCTTTTTATTCTTGTACCAAAGAATTACTTTCTTAGCTTAAGCCCTCCAAGCCCACCTTAGTTGTAGTAAATCCTTACCCAGGAGTCCCAATTCATGGTTTATGCAGTAGGGGTCTGGGGTATGCCCCAGAAAATCCTGCATGGGCACTTGACAAAGTGAATGTGATATGTTTCAAGAACACGGGATCTGGAATAAGTTTTGAATTTGAGTCCCAGCTCTTTAATTCACTAACTATGATCTTGGAAAAATTTCTTGATTTCTCCTATACCTTAATTTTCTTATGGACAAAATGAATTTGTTGATCATAATATACCGCTCCTAGGTACATTATAAAGAATAAATAAAATAATATATGTATAAAGCAGTTTGTAAAAGAATAAAGGGTATGTTAACCTTAATAGGAGGAGGTGGTACTTGTAGGTTAGGTCTTACAATTTCACACATTGCCCATCTCTACCTGATAACCCAAATGCAGTGTTCCGTAACCTGATCTTTGACCTCTGACCAACTTCCCTTTTCCTAGCCTAGCTTGTTCCTCACTGGATAGTCCCAGATACATCCACAGATCACCATTCAGAAGAGTTGGCCACTGAAGAACAACTCAGGCCGGGCGTGGTGGCTCACACCTGTAATCCTAGCACTCTGGGAGGCCGAGACGGGCGGATCGTTTGAGCTCCGGAGTTCGAGACCAGCCTGAGCAAGAGCGAGACCCCATCTCTACTAAAAAATAGAAAGAAATTATATGGACAGCTAAAAATATATATAGAAAAAATTAGCTGGGCATGGTGGTGCATGCCTGTAGTCCCAGCTACTCAGGAGGCTGAGGCAGAAGGATCGCCTGAGCCCAGGAGTTTGAGGTTGCTGTGAGCTAGGCTGATGCCACAGCACTCACTCTAGCCCGGGCAACAGAGTGAGACTCTGTCTCAAAAAAAAAAAAAAGAACAACTCAGTCACTTCTGCACTTTGGAGATGACCTAATCTGATTTGTCTGTCCTGCTTCCTTAAACCCCCTAAAAAACATTTCCATGCTAAGTTAAACAAAATTGATTGAGGCAAGATTTACTAAGTCCTTTGAATTGGTTCTATTATTTTGAATGCAAGAAAATAATGTACTACACCTCCTGAGAAATATATCTTCTGCAACATTTTCATTAATCTCTTTATTAAACTAAACTGGTTTCTCTTTGGAAATTAATTACTGAAGTAGTATTGAGAATTTTAATTTCCACAATATACCAGCCAGAGATACTGCTGTTTCTTTATACACTGTTACACAGCAGGGCAATAATCTATTGAAATAAACCCGAAAAGGGGGCAGCTTGTAATTAAAACAGTATAACATGAGTGTTTGGTAACTCTCTTAGTGCTAAAATGGCCCTGTCATGCTGTGTTTGGGCGGAATAAAATGTATATTTAGGAAACAGCTCTATATGGAGAAGTCGCAAGACTCAGGTTTTACATTGGAATGTGGCTGTGTTTCACTGCAATAATATGCCCACAAGGAAATATAGTTTGGTTTTGGCATCTGAGAATTACAACCATTGCTGTACAATGGGAAGCTTCCCTAATTAAGCCACCCCTATTGAGAAATTTAAAATATTTAAATCATGAAGTAGAGAGCATAAATTATAAGCATCATTATCTATGGAAAAGATGTATGTAAATCCTTGGATATATGATAGCACACATGTGTAGGCATGAACCCATGGATGGATACAGATCCTGTCTATATGCATGAAGACACTCACTGATGCAGATTTAGCACTTAATAATTCTCCCTCGTGTATAGAGGGTGCTTCGTATTTTTCAAGACACGTTCCTATCTATCATCTTCTATTCTCCCAGGCGTGTTTTCTCATGATAAGAATTATTTACACATCATTTACATTTGTAGATTTGTTTCTTTTCCTAGTGCCAAACACATTTTTGCAGATGATGTGCTTCTCTCCTCTTTTTTCCTTCCCTCCCTCCCTTTCTCCTTTCTTGGCTTCTTTCCTTCCTTCTTCCCTTCCATCCTTCCTCCCTTCTTTTACAAGCACAGTAATTATGAATACACTTTCCCTTTACCTGTTTCTTTTTCTCTACCCTGTGCGTCAACTCTGTCTATAAATTTTCTGCAAACAAAGCCCCCTATATTCATGGAAAGCTCTATATTCAGCTCCACCAAATTTTTTAAATAGGCAAAATAGAACTGCCTAAAATTGGGGCCCTGACAAGACAAAGCAACCTCTACTTCTCCTGACTCACCGAAAGGGACTTGGGGCAGGCCCTCAGCAGAACCTCAGCATAAGGTTCCTTCACACTGAACCAACCCAGGCAAAGGGTGGCCCCAACCTAAGTCACCTGACTCTACATGTTTCATCTATTCCGTGGGTGTGTGCAGTGGGGTTTGGTGTAAGGATTAATGCTCTGGTTCCCTAGTATCAGTCATTCTCTTTCTAACTTCGTGATTTCTCTTCCATTTGGGTGCCAACCTTACCTCATCCTAATTCTATAATATTATTATCCATGTAAACATAGATTTTGTGTAATACTGTTGTTTACTATATATCAACATAATAAAACTCAAATATTCATCCTTATACCATCTAAAATAATCTTGCCTATCACTGAGAAAAAGTGTTTGATTATAATCCACAAACGTCTACTAGAATGGTTTCCTTTGAGCCTAATCTTTAATGTTTGGCTCTAGAACTCTGTCAGGGATCACCATGAAGTCATGGATCCATCCTTTTTCTGTTCTTTTTTCTGTCTGAAAATCAAGCCAACACAGAGCACCTCCAGAGGATCTGGAAGAGGTAGTGGCTTCTCTTTGCTAACCAGGCCCCAGAACACAAAGATATGGCATTGAACCAGATTCCACATGTGCAAAAACATGCACTGAATCAGGAGACTCTTGCATTATCAGATGATTCACTTTTTATCTATTTGGGAGGAAAACAATTAGGCTCTTAGCCTATCAGATCCAAACAGTAGTTGCTGGTTGCAGGAACTGATGAACTGGTATTAGGCAAATGGGATTGACTAGAGCTGTCAGGACCTTGGACAGGCTCATCATTTGGTGTCATAGCAAACTGATATTCTTTAAAAATGTTCAATATTGGTTACAAGGGAGCAGGTGAGTCCTGCATGTGAGAATGAAAGGGAAAACTCTCATGATTGTCTTTACCCGTCCTTTCTGGCCTTGGGTTCTACTCTAGCCTTGAATTTACATTCTTTCTACAATTATCTGCTCTGTGCCTACAATGACCAGGCCCCAAGTGCTAGGAATACAACCTTGAACACCACCAAGTCCCTGCCTGCAGGGGACCCAAATTCTTTCCCACTCAGCAAATAAAATCCTATTTTTGGGAGGCAGTTCATTGATTGTCACTACTGACACATGCTCCTTTGAGGTCTGTGTCCCATTCCAATAGCTTCTCAAAGACAGGGTGGTATAACTGAATCACGTATCATTCTTCCTGGATGAAGTCTATTAACTAAAACTTTGCTCACCTTATTGTATTTCCAGTGAGACAGTTTTATAAATGAGTGCTCAGGGCAGTTCCCAAGCTGGGCCTCTTCACATCTTGCCTTAAGACCACACTGGCAGCATCCTTGAATTGGATCTAGACAGTAACTGTGTCCTCCCCATTGAGGCAGAGTTGGTCAAAAAAATCATGGTTTCTGTTTAAGTCCCAATCCAACACAACAGGCTTCTTTTAAAAATGTGGTACCTAATGTCATTGTCTAGGAAAGAAGGATGTAATGCATACCCAAGACCATAAATCCTGGAAACCATAGTATTGCTCGTTTCTCAATGAAAATAAGGAAATCATTCATAATGCTTGAGGGGAATGTAGCACTTACGAGCCAGCATTATTTATGGAATCCTTCTTTTATCTTTTCTTTGCAAAGTCTTTGACCAGAATTGTTTACTTAGGATAATTAGAAAAAAAAATTCTGTAGTAAATTTTTCATGAATATTAACTACAAATCAATTCCCATAAAAATGCTACTGTCCAAATCATCTGTGCCACTACAATTGGGAGGAAATAATTTATGTTCAGGCCTCTTTAGCTGGATTAATCTCTTCAAACCTAAGTGATCCATGTGAAGATCTTGTCACTGAAAATTACTTTTGATCCAATGCATCTCACATATCATAATGGTAATAAATAAACATTTGTGTTGTGCCTTAGAGTTTACAAAGTGCTTTCCCATCCATTATCCCTCTTAATTTTCATATTGATTTTTATATAGTTAATTCATTCAGCCAATATTTGAGTGCTTCTTGTTTATTTATTCAACAAAAAATTTATGTGGTACTTCTCTCTGTGCTAACCACTGGGGATGCCATGGCAAATAAGGCAAAGTCTCTAGCTCTAAAGAAACAACTTTCTAGTTGAGGGAAACAGAAGGTAAATTTTGAAAGTACACAAATATATGACCCGGTGTCAGGGAATGATAAGGCCTGTGAAGTATTAAGAAGCCAAGGGGTAGAGATTGACAAGAAATGCCTGCTGCCCCTACATAAAAGGCTGGCAGCCCTGGATGGCGTGGCAGGGCAGGCCAGCATTCTGGGCAAAGGGAATACCTGGTTCGTGCCTCACATAGAGTACTACATTCTGCACTTACAACTTAGTACCACAGGAGTATTTTACCATGTTGTTAAAACTGGAATTTTTAAAGGCTGAAAAATATTCTGCTTTTGGATGTTCTTATGGATTTACAGATGTCCAAGAGCTTCAGTCCAGAGCTCATCAAATTTATTCACTCTTCACTAAGCTTCGAGCCCACCAGGCTGCAGAGAAACAGCCAGCAAACCATAATCATTTGATTAATAGGTCTGCGTGGCCCCTAAAGATTCTGTAAGCTGAAGAAACTACCCCCAATTCATGGGGATTGGGCTGGACACACAAGTAGCTTTCCTCAAAAATTGTAAAAAAAAAAAAAAAAAAAGAATAAGCCATGGAGAAGCCAATGTGGGAAATTTAGTCTATTGAATAGTCCCAGGAGTTTTAAGCACAGTCATTCTGTGCAGATCAATCACCCATGTGGGGATTTTAGAAGTGGATTTTGCTGTCAGAGCTAATAATGAATTTGCTGAGAAACAACTTTTCTGTTTCCATACCCAATTGTTAATACATGACCGCAAGCATACTGCTGCTCAGATAACCAAACCTCCAGTGCCATTGTTTGTGCTCTATGCTTGTGGCTGGTGCTTAAGTTACAGGTTTTTGTCTCATAACTTCAGCACTTGTTTTGGGGAAGCACCACGAAGATGATATTTATCGAACCATCTTTCACCCCAGTTTTGGCACATATCACTTCTTAAATCAAGCGAGATGGTTCTAAAACAATATTAGTTCTTGAGAAGCCAACAGGGTGGCCTATTTAAAAGCAGCCACATAGGGCTACATAAAAGTGCAGACGTGCTTTAATGATATGGTTTCAACTACTGTGTGTTGGTCTCTTGTGGTTTCCATGGGAGGAGCATTTCAATGCTATGGAGCTATACTGTTTTTATTTTGACAACTATGCTATGAGGCAGGTTTAGTTAACTCCGCATGCAACAGATAAGAAAATTGAGGCTCAGAGGGGTGCAAAACATGCCCTCAATCAGTCGGTACAGAACCTGGCTGTCTAACCCCATGTGCAGGACCTCAAAGCTCTTACCCATTAACCTGTATTGGGCCACCATATGTCACTATGCAAATATCGCCTCTGACTACATTGCTCACATTTTCCAGTCTTTCTCCCCATCCCTTACCTGGGGTTAGGCCCTGTTTCCTCCAGCCTGTTCCTTTACAACAGCCTCTTCAAGCCAATCTCATACCCTCTGCCCTTTCCCCAGGCCAAGCCACCTTCTGCAACACAAACACCAAAGTCCCTCAGAAGGAGAGACCGATTAGGTGTTAACCCTGCTTAAAAGCCTCGGTGACGACAGTTCTGGTGGGCAGGACTGCAAGCCTCAGGAGAAAGGCTGGTTTCAGCTGAGGCTGGAGATGGAGAGAATGTTCTAGAAAGTCCTTGTTGATGGAAGGCTTTGTGGATCAGAGACCCTCTCATTATCTCAGGCTCTTGCTGAATGTTCTTCTCTCTGTGTCTAATGTTCTCCCTCTGACTCATCATTTGGCTCCTAGACCGAGTGAGGCCATTCTTCCCTCTCTGCCAGTCTCCACTTCCTCCCTCCAGGCCCCCTAAAGCCCTCACTACAGTTGGAACTTACATTCCTGTGGCTGTCTGATTAATATCTATATATCCTACTAAACAGCATATTCCATCAAGAAAGGGATTCTGTCTTTTCCCCCAAAGAAATCCCCACACCCAGCATAAAGCCTGATTTGTGAAACTTGCCAAATGTACTAAAAAATAAAAATAAATTAATGATTATGTAAATTTATTCAAAGGATCCCCAGCTCCTAAAACTGTGGTTGCCAAACACCCTGGTGGCAGGGAGAGTTTGTTCAATATGCATATTCTTGAGCCCCACCCCAGATCTACTAATAAGAAACTCCAGGAGTGTGAATGATAATTTGTAGGCAAAATTGTCTGCCCCCCCCCACCTCACACTATTACATAAGCTGTTGAGGGTAGGGCCCTTTGTCTGGGTTGCTCCTGACATATTCCATTCCGGAGCACAGAGCCTGGCACACAGTAAGCACCCAGTAAATGCTTGAATTAATGCACAGTTTGCCCCATAGAGCATTGCAATGTTCAAGGCAGCTGGGAAAGGGGAAGTGGAGGGCCACTATAGCTTGAGGTAATGTTGACATTCTTGTTCTTTTTTTTTTTTTTTTTTTTTTTTTCCTTTTGATTAGATGACACTTGAGAAATTAGGGCAGCCATCATACTTTCTCTCCAAATGCTGTTGGGTCATGTCCACCTAATAGAAAGGCAATTTTGGCTGCTAATTTCCTGTCTGATCAGATTAATTGAATTCAGACGGTGAGCACAAAGAGCCTCCTTCAGAGTAAACAAGACGACGCTGATATTAATGCTCATTCAGGCTTCTTCACTTTTCTCTCGTGGGGAGCTGTGTTTTACCTTCTTGTTCTGTTGAATTTACCAGGAAAGAGAGAGAAGACACCAGGGACAAACAAAGCATGTGGGATGGGCTCCCAAAGCGTGGAGCCATTCCCTCCCTGGCATCACAGAAAACTCAGGGGTGAGCCTCATGGCTGCAGCTTGGAAGATAAGGGGTGCACACTTTGTCGATTGTAGCAACAGTATTAAAGATTTGGTTAAATGTCATTTCTGAACCCGTGGGGTCTACTGCACACTGTGTGAATTAGGCCCTTTATTCAGAGCAAATAAGTCCTCTGGGTGCTGAGCACAGGGTTGAAGGGGGTGGTGAGGAGGGTAGAGTGGTGAGGGGAGGGTCATGAATAAGACACAGCCACTGCCCTCAAGAGCTTACAAACTAGTGAAGCACTTTCAATTTTATGCTTTATGTTCTATATTAGAAAACAATTGAGATGGGTTATAATGAAAACCACTGGTTCATTATGAACATTTAAATAATCATAAGAAAAAAATGCATAAGGAAAGGAGTTCAGTAGACCCTGAATACCCAGGCCAAGACTAGTTAACAGGAATAGAGAACATCAGGTTGATAATGAGCACTTAGTTCAAACTCCTCCCCACACTCTCCGTCAGTTGTTGTCTGAGTCCTTCTGAGCAGTATCCCAGTTCATCCCAGTCACTCCATCTCTGAAAGCTCTGCTTGAAATATTTCCTGTATCAAGCTGAGATCTGCTTTTCCTCATTGGCCCCAGCCTCGTTCGTTACAAGCCACCCAGAGCAACTCAGTCCTTCTACAGTGTGGTCCGTCAGTGCATGCCTTGAGAATACCCTCCTATTCTCTCACTGTCTTCTCACCACCTGTCTTTGGTTTCCCACATATGACTTGCCTGCACCTCGAGCCAGTGATTGTCTCTCAAGCACCTTTGAGTTTCCAGAGCTATGACAGGACTTGTTGCATAGCAGGTGCTCAATAAATATTGGCTGGGTGGGTGCAATGGTGCCCTTCTTACAAGAGGAGATGCACGTAAGCAGTTGGAGGTTTTCTTGCTCATGGTTATGACCTTGCACATAGATGGGAGCTCATCTAATCTACAAATAGGTTTTAGCCTTTATGCGGAGGCTGAACAAAGACTGTCTGAAGGTTGTGAGATAAGTGTTCCCCAGAGTATGGGCAGTTTTTTTTTTAAATGCAGATGCCTAAACCACACTCCCAACCTACTGAATAAGGATCTCTATCCGTGGGGCCCAGGGAATCTGCATTTTAACAAATTCCCATGTACAATACAGTTTGCAAATCTTATAAAGGCTTTAAAAAGGCAAAGATTTTTTAAAGTGTGATCCCTGGAAATCCCTGAGACTTTTTCAGGAGGTTCCGGAAGTCAAAGCTACTTTCATGACGATACTGCAATATCAGGTGCCTCTTTCCCTCTCATCTCTCACATGCGTTTGTGGGGTTTTCCAGAGGCCGCCTGGTGTGTACCTTCAAACCAGACTAAATGCTGATGTAGCTAAGAGAATCCACCTGTCTTCTTTTGACCCAGATATTAAAGCCAGGCAGTAGCCACTGCATTCTCTTTTGCTTAGGAAAATATAGTTATTTTTCATTAAATACGTTGTTTATGTTAAAAAGTGATGGGTTTGTTATTTTTAAAATTAATTAGTAAATATTAATATTTTTTAGGTTTTATAAGGACATAAACAATCCTGAGACCAAAAAGTTTGACAAGTTTGTTTGCTATTGAGTGACAAACCAAATTTATTTAAAAAGTAATTTTTTAATCTTTATTCAGTTAAATGCTATGTCAAATAGTTGATCCCATATCTACTAAAATTGTTTAGAATTATTATTACCTCTGTTGATATGAGGTCTGATATCCCCCCTTCTCCAAGAAAGCCGAGGTATTTTTGTAGTATTCTTGCATGAGCAGGCATCGGCCACTAAGTATTGTTTTCCTTTTCTAAAAAAAAAAAAAAAAAAAAATACTTTATAATATTCCCCAGACTTCTGGTAAATTTTCAACTATTGAATTTTAAGTTATATGTATGAGAGAGGAAACCTGGCTAGATTTAAAAAAAAAAAAAAAAAAAAAAGGTAAAACAGGGATTTTGTGATCATAGATCTGTCCAACTCCCTTTATCTGTCATTCCCCAAGCTTAAACCAGATCCAGCCCAAAGTCATCACATGGTTTCTTTTTTGTTCTTCCCCATCTATCATGGGCCCCTTGAACCAAAAGAACCTTCTAGCAAAAGGCAGCTCCAAGACAACTGGAAGTAGTGCTTCCACCGTGGCGTGGTGGTAAAGGTTTAACAAGTGGCTTGGAGGAGGTGAAAAGCAAAGCCCAATTTGAGGCATTTGCCAGTTTCTGTGGTGTGAATATTCCTGTTATGGTTGACTTTAAGCTGTCAGTCTGGCATCACTAAACACAGTGTTGGGAAGGGATGCATACAGCAGGCTCTGGAGGAGACAGCAGGAAGGTTTCGTAATCCCTTCACTCCTCCCACCAGAGAGTCTACTCTGGATCCTGGCAAAGACCATGGATGTGGCATTCATTATTCCAAGGTAGTTTTTCATGTATGAGCAGAGAAGAAAAGGGTACAAGTGTAGCCGAATATGTTAGGGGCTAGAGCAAGCTCCATGAGAACCTCTGTTTCTCATTGTGTCAAGAACCCACGCTCACAGCAAGAGACAGGGCTGAGCAGAGAAACTGAGACCCACAGAATTTGGAACCTGACCCTGCCTTACCAGGAAAGGGGCAAGGGCGAGGCATCTAGGCTCAGTTTCTTCATCAGTCTTACCAGAACAGCAGTAGCCAGCGGTGAAGACCAGACATAAATAGAGAAAGCACGCAGAATTCTGCCTGGCTCATAGTATGATGGCTCCCTTTTCCTCTTAATTTGTTTTAAATTTTTTATTGTAAGGGATGTTCTTTTTGGAAGAATGAATCAACTAATTCTGAACTCAGGTTCTGACTACTTTTATGCAGGTTCAATTCATGTTAACGTTTTTTTCCCCCTAACATCGTTAGATTTGAATTGAATATTTGGTCACAGGAAATAGCTTTAAGTTCCCTGGGAGGCTAAAGGTAAGAATTCTGTGTAATAGATACAAACGAGTCTAATATCAGGGCAAGATTTATTCTAATTAAGTCATTGTAAGTCGACTATTTTTATAGATCCGGAGTAAAAGAGAAAGTAAATATTCCATCCCTGAGGATTTGTTAGTAGAGATTTACAGGCCTCCTTTCCACTCTTGACTTTGAATTTAAAATATTCCCAATGCCAAGGGGCTGCTGGATGCACACACAAAATAATTGTTTTAAAATTCTGTTAGATGAAAACCACAGCCCAGTGTCTGAAACACAAATGCCAGAGGTTAGGGAGAATGTTAACATCATTCAAACACTGCACATACCTGCCACATTCTGGAAACTATTGCTAAAAATAGGCGTTAAATCTCACCTTAAAGGTCAGGGGCAATTTACCCATCCTTATTAATGAGTCTAAATTACCCTGAAAGGAAATGGTTATTAAATACATAGAGCCGAGACAATTGGATATACATCTGGAAAAAACACCATTAGCTTCCTGTCTCACAACATACAGTGATGCACATTTTTAAACAGATATGAGATCCAGAAATGAGAAACCACGAAACATAGCAAAAGGTAATACAGGCGTACCTTAGAGCTATTGCAGTTTTGGCTCCAGATCACCACAATAAAGCAAACGTCACCACAGAGCAAATAACATAAATTTGTTGCTTTCCCAGTGCATGGGAAAGTTATGTTTACACTTTAGTACAGTCTATTAAGTGTGCAATAGCGTTATGTGTAAAATGTACATACTTTAATTAAAAATGTGTTATTGCTAAAAAAAAAAAAATGCTGATGATCATCTCAGCCTTCAGTGAGTAGTAATCTTTTTGCTGGTAGAGGATCTTGCCTCACTGTTGGTGGAGGCTGACTGGTCAGGGTGGTGGTTGCTGAAGGCTGGGGTGAGCTGTGGAAATTTCTTAAAATAAGACAACAGTGAAGTTTGCCACATGGAACAACTGTTGCTTTCACAAAAGATTTCTTTGTAGCATGCGACGCTATGTGAAAGCACAGTAGGACTTCTTTCAAAATTGGAGTCAGTCCCCTCAAATCTTGCAGCTGCCTTATCAAGAACATTTATGTAATATTCTAAATCCTTTGTTGTCATTTCAACAGTGTTCACAGCATTTTCACCAGGAGTAGATTCCGTCTCCAGAAACCACTTTCTTTGCTCTTCCCATAAGAAGCAACTCCTCATTTGTTCAAGTTTTATCATAAGATGGCAGCAATTCAGTCACATCTGTAAGCTTCATTTCTAATTCTAATTCTCTTGCCATTAATACATCTTCAGTTCCTTCTTTCACTGAAGTCTTGAACCCTTCAATGTGATCCATGAGGGTTGGAATAAAATTCTTCCAAACTCCTGTTAATGAAAACATTTCCACCTCCTCCCATGAATCATGAATGTTCTTAATGGCATCTGGAATGGTGAATGCTTTACAGAATGTTTTTAATTTATTTTGCCCAGATCCATCAGAAGAATCACTCGCTATGGCAGCTATAACCTTGAGCAATGTATTTCTTAATAAGACTTGAAAGTCAAAATTACTACTTGATCCATGGGCTACAGAATGGCTATTGTGTTAGCAGTCATGAAAACAACAGTAATCACCTTGTACATCTCCATCAGAACTCCTGAGTGACCAGGTGCATTGTCAATGAGCAGTACTATTTTGAAAGGAGGATTTTTTTTTTCTGAGCAGTAGATCTCAGCAGTGGGCTTAAAATATTCAGTAAACCATGCTGCAAAGAGATGTGCTGTCATCTTGGCTTTGCTTTTCCATTTATGGAATACAGGCAGAGTAAAGTTAGCATGTTTCTTAAAAGCCCTCAGATTTTTCAGAATGGTGAATGAGGATTGGCTTCAACTTAATGTTGCATTAGCCCCTAACAAGAGAGTCAGCATATTCTTTGAAGTTTTGAAGCCAGGCATCGATGTCTCTCTGGCTATGAAATTCCTAAATGACATCTTTTTTCAGTAGAAGGCTGTTTCTTCTACATTGAAAATCTGTTGTTTAGTGTAGCCACTTTCATCAGTGACCTTCACTAGATCTTCTGGATAACTCGCTGCAGCTTCTCCATCAGCACTTGCTGCTTCATCTTGTGCTTTTATATTATGGAGGTGGCTTCTTTCCTTAAACCTCACAAACCAACCTCTGCCAGCTTCAAACTTTTCTTTTTTCTTTCTTTTCTTTTCTTCTTCTCTATCTAGACCACTAGAACTTTGCCCACATCAGCAAGAAGGCTGTGTTGTTTCACTTTCTTATCATTTTTGTGTGTTCCTTGGAGTAGCACTTTTAGTTTCTTCATGAAACTTTTCCTTTGCATTCACAGCTTAGCTAACTGGTGCAAGAGGCCTAGCTTTTGGCCTATCTCTTTTCAACTTGCCTTCCTCATTAAGCTTAGTCATTTCTAGCTTTTGAGAAACAGTGAGAGACATGTGACTCTTCCTTTCACTTGAACTCTTAGAGCCCATTGTAGGGTAATTAATTGGCCTAATTTCAATATTGTATCACTGGGAATAGAGAGGCCTGAAGAGAGGGAGCAAGATGGGGGAACAGCCAGTGAGCAGAGCTGTCAGAACACACACAACATTTATCAGTTGAGTTTGCCATCTTATAGGGGCACAGTTCATGGTGTCCCGAAACAGTTACAACCATAACATCAAAGATCAGTGATCACAGATCACCACAGTAGATATAATAATAATGAAAAAGTTTGAAATACTGTGATAATTACCAAAGTGTGATACAGAGACAGGAAGTGAGTGAGCATATGCTGATATACTTTCTCAAAGCAGGGTTGCCAATAAGCCTTCAATTTGTTAAAAGAAAAAAAAAAAGAAAGAAAGAAAGCTATTCCCCGTGAAGCACAATAAAGCTGAGCACAATAAAACAAAGCATTCTTGTATAGGAGATGCTAAAAATGCAATTGTGGACCATGGAAGGCTAGTAAGCAAGGCTCTAAGCCCAAACACAGTAAATTAAAACATATAAGGAACTAAAACTCCTATGTATTTGAGAGATCATAAGATTACAAGATAAATGACAATAGGGTGGAAAAATTTAGCAACATATGTAACAGATAGCTATTGTTCTTAATAAAAAAAGAGCTTCTGTCAATCAACAAGAAAGAGACAAATATCAAAGAAGAAAAGTTGGCAGAGAAATAAATCCCTCCAGTGCCCTGAGAGAGTAAGCCTTCCCTTCCAGCAGACCTGGACGATTACAGGGGCTTCTGAATCCCTTATTTCCTCTTTGTTCAGGGCTCCTGATGGATGGATTTTCATCAAAATATATTTTCATCCTGTCATTGTCTTGACCAGGTGGCCTCCATGGGCCTCTGTAGTTGACAGACTAACATGTAACCTCATAAATTTGGTGTTCAATTAAATGAGATAATTTGTGTAATGCTCCTAGCACAGTTTTAGGCCTAGGCAGGCTCCTGATTAATTCAGTTCTTTACTCCTTATTCATAGTATTGATGACAGAATTAAGTAAGATTCTGTGTATTTAGATGCAGAAAAGTGCCCACGTCATGATGGGGCCGCTCAGTAAATGTTGGTTCTCTTCCCTTGAGACCCTGCCCCATCCGGCCTAATCCCTTAGATCCTGATGGATTTTTGAACTCCCTAAATCAGGAAGGAGTCTGCCCTCCTGGCTGAATGTTTGAATCACCTGTGGAGTTGTTGCGTCACACCAACACCCGGACCCCCTCCCAGACAAGTTGAATATGAACCTCTGGGTGAGGAGTGCAATGTGTTTTAAAAAGTTCCACAGCCGGGGGAGACATCTCCCTGAAATGTCCTTTAGAATTCTTTTTTTTTTTTTTAAGAGCCATCCTGGTGGTCTTTTATTTTGTGTGTGTGTGTGTGTGTGTGTGTGTGTGTGTCAATTTTTATTTATTTATTTTTTATTTCAGCTTATTATGCTGCTGTGGTGCCTTTATCTTTGAGGTTCCTTCTCCATCCTACTTTGCCATCATCTGCCTCTCTGCCTGTTGAAATCTTAGTTTCAGTGGTAGAAATAATCCTCCTTTCCTTGGAACCCCTGCAGCATTTACATCTGTGCTACACATTTATAATAATGCATACTTGCAAATTATCGTCCTGTCTAAAATTGTAAGCTGCTGGAGGCTGAGGATGTTATTTTATTCATCATGAAATATATCTAATGTCTGTTCCAGCACTTGACACATAGCAAGTCCTCAAAGACTGTTCAATGAATAAATGAATGTAAGTGAATGAGGACAGATATTTATCTTCACATAAGCTTAGGCCCAAACAGCCTACTCCCTGAGATCTGAAACCCTGTAGTCTCTGTGTTATCAAATACAGTATTTATCCTCACAGACAGCCTTATTAGCCAACTCAGCCTACACTTTTCAAAGAGTGCAGAGTTGTCAATTATGTAGTCTAATCAGGTTGACCGTAGTTCTGGGGAAGTGTTGGGCCTTTGTAAAACCCTCACTTTTGGCTTCTTGGTTTGGATTTTCAATCCTGAATGAAGAGACCACCTAGGAGGAGAATCTGAGTAGTCAAAAGCAGGAGTTGGTACTAGATGGTGAAGTCACTGGCTGTTTGGCCTTTGGCAAGTTACCTCTTAGCCTTTAGTCTCCTCATCTGCAAATGGGAATACTATTACCTGTCTCACAAGTAAGAATAAAACGAAACCACTCATCTGAATATATTTATCATAGTGCCAGGCACATAGTGAACATTCAAAAAGTGATGGCCCACAGGAAATAAAAATGGGATAAAGATTAAAGAGCATAGGCCTCCATGAAGAGAATTGAGCATTTTTTAGTGGAAGGAGGGAGGGGAACTAACATTTCCTACCTGCCAGCTGTGTCCCAGGCTAAGAATTTCTCTGGTTAAATCGGTGCAGGAAAAATGGCAAATTATTTAAATATATAACAAAACATAATATAACGTAGCATTATATAACATAACATAGTAAATATAAGGATAGTGAATATATTTCTAATTAGTGTGATTAACATAAATATGATTAGTATAATTAATATGATAGATATAATTAATATATGATATAATATAAAGTAACATAGTATAATATGACATAATGTTCTGTGTATGTACTTTTTAAAAAACCTTTCAGAAGTTGAAGGAAACAAAGGCCTAAACTTGGTAGGGAAATTATTTTTATAATAACATGAATAAACTGCACAGGTTCTGTTGAGCTGGTTGCAGCTGCTTTCTGACTGTATTTTAATTATGAAAGATCTGGCCAACTCTCCCACACACTGTCTGCATAAATGTTCGCTCTGGTTCAGAGACCTTTCTATAGCCAGTTATTCTCACACATGATTTCTTTTTCCTTCAGTTTTTGTTTTATTTTGGAATGGCTTCCTAACCTTTAGAAGCAGTACATTTTGTCTGGGGGACCAGGGTATCGATGCGCTCCTATCTGTAGACTCTTGGCAAGAGAGAAATGTCTTTATTAAGGAGTAAAGTCCGACACAGAAGGAAGAAAAACTCTCACTGAGAAAAAGTCATTATGCAGTTTTATCTGGGCTCATGGTTGCCTAAAGTGATCCTGGCCAGTTTCTCATTGGTGCTTTCAATTATTTTTGTCCATTAGAAGTGAAATCTTCCAGAAGTAATTATGAGGTTGTCTTAGGGACATGAATGAGCTGACTGCTCTGGGGGTGACTTGCAGATGGGGTCTACCCACTAAGTCCAGTTGTCCCTCCACATCCACAGGTTCAGCATCCTCGGATTCAGCCAACCAAGGATGGAAAATATCTGGGAAAAAAATTTAAAAATAACACAACAACAATAAAAAATATACATAATAAAGCAATATAGTATAACAAGTATTAACAGAATTTACATTCTTTTGGGTATAATAAGTAATCTAGAGATGATTTTAAGCATACAGGAGGATGTTTGTAGGATATACACAAATATTAACACTATGCCATTTTATATAAGGGACTTGAGCACTCCTGGATTTTGGTACGGGGGGAGGCCCTGGAACCAGTCCCCTGCAGATACAGAGGGATGACTGTAACTGGATTCTAGAATGTGTTCTGGGTTTTTTGGCAATTTCAATGACCAGATTTGCACTAAAATACCCAATGTCAGTTACATGCCATACTAGAGTTGGCTTTACTTTGACAAATATTTTTTTCCATATTTATGGGTGAACAGAAAGGGTACCGTCCCGGGGCCTCTGCTAGCCCCTATCTTTGTGCAGTTTTTTAAAGGCACCTCTGTGATCAGATGCTGTTTCCCTGATGTGCAAATTTGGGCTACAGAAGGTGCCATTGTCAAAGTTAAAAATGTATCTTCTTCTTGTGGGTGGACTCAGGCCTGTGCCACATGCAAAGCAAAACAGAGACTGGGTTCTCAATTCCTTCTTGTCCCCTTGGCATCCTCTGCTCCTGTGCGCATTATAACCTGTGCCCCCGAGAGCACCCCTTCTTCTCGTCTGGGGGATGCTGTACGTCCATTTTAGCATCACCTACATGAGACCAAGCTGGCAGATGAAAGTCCATGTGTGAGAAAGCCACACATGCTTGAAAAGCCTCAACTTACTTTATAGTCCACATTCACTTAGGAAACGCCGGCGAAATGCTCTGGAAGCCCAGCCTAGAGACAGGCCCCAAGAAGGCTGGGGTGAAATCAGAGACAGCCTGTAGGGCCTGGTGCCCACCAGCAGAGCCTGGACTAAGACAAGCAAATGAAGCCAGTGAGGCACTCACTTCGGGGCAAAAAACCTCGGCCATCGAGAGTAAGAGTATTGCAACTCGACATTTTAAAAACTCAAAACTGATACATGAACGTCTGTGAGGAACAAAATTTTAAATAAAGACAGGATCAAAATTAATGCAGAAAATCCATAATGAACAAAATATCAACATTTTAAAAAGACAACATTAGTGTTACTGATTTTCTTTTTCCTTTTGCCTCAGGCTCCAATATGGCTTGTGTCAGCACTGTGACTGATCCTGTCTTTATTGAAAATTTTGAGGTTTTACGCGTTATGGCTTTTTTGCAGTAATTGTGATTTTTTTTTAAATATTGCATTAAAGTGTTATTTTATGACTGAGTTTTCTTGGCGTGTCCTTTCAGATGGTGCAGAAAGCTCCTCACTCACCCTCCCCAGTCTAGCCCCACTGACTATTACTGCCTGCCTCCGAGCTCTTTGTGAGGAATTTGCATGAGGAATTTTGCATTGCACCAGCTTGTTTTAAGTCCCAACAACTTCATGCGATGGGGTCTGTTAATAATGGAAGAACAGAGAGGTTAAATGACCGTTCCAAGGTCTACACTAGATGGAGCAGGAAGAAATCAAATTAGGTGTAAAGCCCATTGCTTGGACTGTGTTGAATAACAAAGAGGAGGAAGGTTGGCAGAGTCTGTGCAAAGTCACAAAAGCCAAGTGCAGGGCAGAGACAGGACAGCAACTCCCTCAGCCTCCTGGAAGCCATCCCCTCAACTTGAAGGGGTCACACACGCTGTGCATGCAAAGCCTTCTATTGTGACATTCACATGGCAGCGAGTTACCAAGAAGAAACCACGCATCCCAAGACTTGTGCTTGGAAGCTAATTGCTTAACCTTTTCCCAAAGAATCTTCGATAAGTATTGCACACACCTCCAAAAATTATTTTTCCTCTCATAAAACTCAAGTGGACACATCCTATGTCTTTGCAAAAAGAGCAGCTGCAGTGCAATCACTTGAAATGTAGGATCTAAATGGAAATTAATGCTGTTGATGAAACCAGCAGTCTAAACCATTAAAGGATATTGGACAGAAAAGACAATGGTATTTGCATCCTTTTGAACATTTGCCTAAGTTTGCATAATGGAGATGTCAGTTGTATTGCAGGAGAAAAATCAACCTACCTGGGCTCACATTTACTGCCTGCCTGCTATAGCTCCCTTTGGGGTTGGAACACCACTGTGGCTTGCCCTTTGGAAAGAGAAAAATGTGAAACTCCTACATTCATCAAGTGAGTCTTTAGTGAAACAGGAGTGAACTGCGTCATGGGCTGTTGCCTGCTCCTGACCTGCAAGAACCTAAAAGAAAAATTCTTGCTGAAAGCAAGGACCAGGAAGAATTCACTGTCTGCATAAGAATGTGCATTAACTTGGTCATCAGGAAATGGACAGTACATAACCCAACGTTGGGACCTTTTGGCCTGTACTGCCTAGAAATCATAGCACCAACTTTGGGACCCAATTATGTTAATCTCATTATTTTTGGTGTCTGCTAAGAGCTTCTCTCTAGGCTTTTGTTTGCAGCAGTGTTTTGCAACCATAGATGTACATCAGAATGACCTGGGGTGCTTTATGAAAATGCAAATACCCAGGTCCACGTTAGTGTCAGACCCAGATAATGATATCTTTTCAGTATTTTTAAGGTGATTCTAAGGCACAGCCAGGGTTGAGAACCACTGCACTATAGGGCCTCTGTTGAATTACATCCTTTTTCTTTTTTCTTTTTTTTTTTTTAAATTTCAGAGTATTATGGGGGTACAAAAGTTTTGGTTACATAAATTGCTTTTGTGCCATTTGAGTCAAAGTTGTAAGTGTGCCCATCACCAAGATAATGTGCATTGTGCCCATTAGGTGTGAATTTACCCATCCCCTCCTCCCCCCTCCCACCTGCTTGGTTTCTGATGAGTTTTACTATTAATACCATAAGTGCACATGAGTGTTGATCAATTAGTTCCAGTTTAATGGTGAGTACATGTGGTGTTTGTTTTTCCATTCTTGCAATACTTAGAAGGATGGTCTCTAGTTCCATCCAGGTTGTTATAAAGGGTATTAGTTCACCATTTTTTTTATGGTTGAGTAGTACTCCATAGTACATTTATACCACATGTTATTAATCCACTCATGTATTGATGGACATTTGGGTTGTTTCCACATCTTTGACATTCTGAATTGTACTCCTGTAAACATTCAAGTGCAGGTGTCTTTTTTTAGTAAAATATCTTTTTTTTTTCCTTTGGTAAATACTCAGTAGTGGGATTGATGGATCAAATGGTAGGTCTATTTTTAGTTCTTTGAGGTATCTCTGTACTACTTTCCATAGTGTTTATACTGGTTTGCAGACCCACCAACAGTGTATAAGCATTCCTTTCTCTCTGCATCCACACCAGCATCGATTGTTTCGGGACTTTTGGATAAAAGCCATTCTCACTGGAGTTAGGTGATATCTCATTGTGGTTTTTATTTGCATTTCCTTGATGATTAGAGATGTTGAGCATGAAACTATAAGAATTCTAGAAGAAGAGGTTGGAAAAACGCTTACAGATATCGGCCTAGGCAAAGAATTTATGAAGACCCTAACGGCAATCACAGCAACAACAAACATAAATAAATGGTGCCTGATTAAATTAAAAACCTTTTGCACAGGCAAGAAAACAGTCAATAGAACGAATAGACAACCTACAGAATGGGAGAAAATATTTGCATGCTATATATCTGATAAAGGGCTGACAACCAGAATCTACAAAGAACTCAAGCAAATCAACAAGAAAACATCAAACAACCCCATTAAAAACTGGGAAAAGACATGAACAGAAGCTTTTCAAAAGAAGATAGACCAATGGCCAATAAACATATGTTCTTTTTCTTATTTGAGGCTGCTTTAACGTAGTAAACATTTAGGATTCAATCTCCTAAAATTCAGAAGTGTATAAATTTTAATCTCAATAATGCCAGGGACACCTAAGGACATGTTTACCCAACTGTAGAAGCTAGGAGTAGGGATACTCTAACTGCATTAATTACCAGCTACTTGGCCTTGGATAAGTTGTTTAGCTTCTTGGTGCCTTTGTTTCATCACCTTTGAAATGGGGATAATAATTCCTTTTCTGGTAATGCATAAGAAGGATTTATGATAGTGTCTATCATAAAGTTAGCATGTAAATGATAAATTCTATTTTATGTAAACATTACAAAAATTTCTCTTTGTGAGCTATACTTCAACACAGGGTACAGCTTGATGAGTTTAAACCAAGCCATCACACCTCTATAACCAGCACCCAGATTAAGAAACAGACTAGGACTTGCCCTCCTATAGCCTCTTCCAATCGCTGTGCTCTCCCAAGGTGGACCACGCTCCTGACATTTAACTGCACAGAACAGATGGACTTTCTGTTCATGGAACCACACAGTGTGTACTGGAGTTGGCTTCTTTCAGCCATCATGGTCAGTAGGATTCATATATGTTGTCGTATGTAGCTATAATTTTCTCATTCTCATTCTCACCACTGTGCAATATTCCATTACGTGAATGTACCACAATTTATCCCAGACATTTGATTCTATTATATTTTGTTAATGTCTGCAATGACTTCCTAACTGGGATATCTCTCCAAACAATGCACTCTCCAGCCCCTCTTACTGAGTTACCTCAACACAGTGTGAATGAGATCAGGCTCCTCTTCCCTGTAGAATAAAATTCGACCTCTTTGGCCCTATGTCCAGGGCTCTTCTCACTGGGCTCCAAGCCCCTGGTTGTAAACATCACTCACCATCCTTGCACATGCCCATTTTTTTTTTCTTTCTGGCCATGACTCTTTCCTCGGGGCTGCTCTCCTTCTTTGCTTTTCCCAACAACTGTTCTCTTTACCTAGAATGCTTTTTCCCATGTCCACTGGAGAACACCTATATATCTCTCAAGATTTGGAGTTCAATTTGTCTCCCATGAGAAGCCTTCCACTGTTTTGCCCTTGGTAATCCATCCTGCCTTCTGTTCACTCATGCAGCATGTCATATAACAGATTTCTGTTATAGCCCTTGTCAGATGGTATTTGAGGGTGCAGGTCTATTTCTCTACAAGACTATGCATTGCTAAAAGCAGCAAGCCACCAACCTGATCTCAGTCATCTCTGTACCCTTCAACTATCACAGTGGTTGGCTCTTCTCAATTAATGAATGGAAGAACTGATGGGTAAGTGGATAAGTCAACTTAATTAATTAATTGGAAATCTTTCAGATATTTCTTCTTTTCCTTGAAGAATCATTCCAGTTGGAGGTGACATGATGAACATCTGCAGGGGATTATACTTCATCTTCCAGGGAGAATTATCATTTCCCTCAT
The DNA here is from genome assembly GCA_028533085.1 of Varecia variegata. Taxonomy (NCBI): domain Eukaryota; kingdom Metazoa; phylum Chordata; class Mammalia; order Primates; family Lemuridae; genus Varecia; species Varecia variegata. The sequence continues at coordinate 95,226,721 of CM052442.1, read as the reverse complement.
CTACCTCTTCCACTTATTGTTCCTCTTCCCCTACCCAGCTCTACTCCCAGCCTCTGGGGACCTCTGGCCTGGCAACCTAGCTGCAGAACTGTCCCTTCTCCCTTCCATCACAGGATGATGAGGGCAACAATAAACTCATTCATCATTAGACATACATAGTTGGTAGCAAAATGTTAGAAATCCTCAAAATAGCATTTGCATTTTCATATACTGCTTTGTTAACCCAATGCAAAGGCAATCCAAGGTCGAATCTTAGTAGATTTATTTCCACAGGGACAAAGAAAAGTTTCCTAGTGGGCCTCATAAGTGTTATAACTTAAAATAAAAGTAGCCCTGACTACTAACTTGAAACCAATGGAGGTTATAGTAAGGGAAACGGAGACAATTCAATACCAGCTTACTTTGACCTGAATTTATGCCAAGTGGGAATATTGCCTGAATTATTCTGAAAAATGCCCTGAGTTGCCCTTTAATTCATCTTGTATATTCAAAAAGTGTTTTCTATGATTATTTTCTATATAGCTATGTCACCTTGATCAGGTCAAAGTTCCCCAAAGTTATTTTTAATATACAAATTTATTACATCACTTTTAACCATACCTGCTCCCAATGGTTATGAGTGATTGAATTCATCTACACAACTGAGAGCTAATTCATATCCTTTAGGTGTCATTTTTCACTGCTGGCCTATGTCACCACTTTTGTTTACATTTAGTTCAGAAAGCGCAAATGTAAGAAGTGGCAGGTTCTAACAAGATGTAAGATCAGTGCGGTTGGCTTCTGTTTAAACTTTAACAACTTCAACTGAAGCATGAACATAGACATTGGTAAAATCCAATAAATATACAGTTGTAATCACGATGGGAGTTAGTGGTGTTTTCTCCCCTACACAGTGAGACTCTTAGAGTGGCTTCATTACTATTACAATTCTGGTTTGGGTTCTGATTTTCTTCTCATACTGCCTACTTCTGGACCTTTCTGTCTTCTGTCCTGGGGTTACTTTTCCGTGTGAGCCTTTGGGGGAGCTGATAGCTTTTTAGTATCTCTGTTGTCCTGCTACCTACCAAGAACCCTCTTCCTCCCTCCCTTGATTGCTTGGAGTGCATTATTAAAGGGAGAAGCTTTCAGCCACAATGACAAAAAAATTCAGGTCTATCTTTGTTTTGTGACATCTATGTCTGTTTTGAACAGGTTGTCCAAAATTGAATGGCAGAAGCTGTACCTTTTCTGGATGGGGCCCACAAAATACTCTCACCAAGTGGGCAATTTCTTTTGAATGACAAAAATGATTACAAATATTTTAATTGAAATTATTGGGACTTTCATTAAAAATAACAACAATAACAACTATCAATTAGCACTGCATTTCTTTGAATTTCCTCAGGGTATATCAAGATAATCAGTATTGTAAGAGCTTGAACAGTTACATTAGTTTAGCTTAATTATACTCTACTTCTTTTTATTTATACTTACATAGCATAGTATGTTAATAAGAATTAAGTAATTTTTTTATGAAACAAATGAATTTGCTTTCAAAAAACAGTGTTTTACAATTCCTCTTGGGCAATTATATCCTAGTACTTGATACCATGGTTTCTGGTATTGGATAAATGACTGAATTTGTAATTAAACACATCCTTTGGACTGAAGTTATTAACCAGATACTTGAATCAATTACATACCAGCAGTGAACACTGTATTAGATGTTATCACAACAATAATTATTGTGCAACATTATATTGTATTTTGAAGTGCTCTTTTTAAAAGATGGGTTAACAGCAATGGAAAATGCATTGAGCTTTTATGACATATTTTTACACTAAACATATCTGATAAGGACCAAATCCTCTGATAAGAGGTTAGAGACCTACTTGGCCATCAATAAAGAGCCTTCATTCAGTTATTTTTAACACTAAGCATTTATCAAAAGCTTACTGTGTTGGGGCTGAAGGTACACAGACATCTGACCTTCCCCATGCCTTATGGAGCTCTTGTTCTAATTTGGAAGATATGACATGTGCAGAAAAAGATACATGAGGTTGCCTTCCTGTTGGAAGAAAAGGGAGTTCAAATTCCCAATTGTTGCTCACCATGGTCAGTTGTCATTGGGGATGGTCAGTTGTTTTGTGTGCCAAGCTGATTAGGAGCAAGACCTTATCTGTGTCAACAGTCTAGGATATTGTCATCTAGACTCAGAACCGCCCCAGTAGTGACCACCATTCTACTCTCTACTTCTATGAGATCAACTTTTTCAGATTTCACATGTAGGTGAAACTATGTGGTATGTGTCTTTCTGTGCCTGGGTTACTTAACTTAACCTAATATCCTCCAACTCTATGTTGTTATAAACTACAGGATTTCCTTCTTTTTATGGCTGGATAGGAACTTAAAAATAAATTTATAAATTCTAGAATTCTAGAAAAAGAGGTTGGAAAAACTCCTATAGATACCAACCTAGGCAAAGAATTTATGAAGAATACCCCATAGGCAATCACAGCAACAACAAAAATAAATAAATGGGACCCAATAAAAAGCTTCTACACAGCCAAAGAAACTATCACAAGAGCAAGCAGACAACCTACAGAATGGGAGAAAATATTCACATCTGATAAAGGGCTGATGACTAGAATCTATGTAGAACTCAGGGAAATTAGCAAGAAAAAAATCAAACAACCCCATTAAAAAGTGGGCAAAGAACATGAACAGAAACTTTTCAAAAGAAGACAGAAGAATGGCCAACAAACATATGAAAAAATGCTCATCATCTGGGAAATGCAAATAAAAACCACAATGAGACATCAATTAACTCCAGTGAGAATGGCTTTTATCAAAAAGTCCTCAAACAATAAATGTTGACGTGGATGCAGAGAGATAGGAGCGCTCATACACTGCTGGTGAGACTGCAAACTAGTACAACCTCTAGGAAAGTAATATGGAGATATATAAAAGAGCTAAAAGTAGAACTACCATTTGATCCAGCAATCCCATTACTGGGCATCACCCAAAGGAAGAAAAGACATTCCATAAAAAAGACATCTGCACTCGAATGTTTATAGCAGCACAATTCACAATTGCAAAGATGTGGAAACAACCCGAGTGCCCAGCAATACGTGAGTGGATTAATAAAATGTGGTATATGTATACCACAGAATTCTACTCAGCCACAAAAAACAATGGTGATCTAGCACCTCTTGTATTATCCTGGATAGAGCTGGAGCCCATTCTACTAAGTGAAGTATCACAAGAATGGAAAAACAAGCACCACAGGTACTCACCATCAAGTTGGTATTAACTGATTAACACCTATGTGCACATATAGCAGTAACATTCATCAGGTGTCAGGCAGGTGGGAATGGGGAGAAGGGGATGGGTATATTCACACCTAATGGGTGTGGTGCACACCATCTCGGGGGTGGACAGACTTGAAGCTCTGACTCAGGTGGAGCAAAGGCAATATATGTAACCTAAATATTTGCACCCCTGTAATATGCAGAAATAAAAAAAATAAATTCAAAAAACAAAAAATAAATACATTTAAGAAAAGAGATAAAAGATCTCTATACAAAAAACTATAAAAAATTGATGAAAGAAATTGAAGAAGAATTGAAGAAATAAAAGGAAATATATTCTGTGTTCATGGATTGGCAGAATTAATAATGTTAAAATGGCCATACTGCCCAAATCAATCTACAAATTCAACATAATCCCTATCAAAATACCAATGATATGCTTCAAAGAACTAGAAAAAATAATCATAAAATTTATACGGAACCAAAAAAGACCATGAATAGCCAAAGCAATCTTGAACAAAAAGAACAAAGCTGGGGATGTTACACTACCTGGCTTCAAAATATACTACAAAGCTATCATAACCAAAACAGCATTAGAAAAAGACAAATAGACCATTGGAACAGAATAGCAAGCCCAGAAATAAATCTATACGTCTACAACCAACTGATTTTCAATGAAGTTGCCAAGAACATGCAATGGGGAAAGGGCAGTCTCTTCAATAAATGATGGGAAAACTGGACATTCACATGCAGAATAATGAAATTAGATTATCATCTCACATGTACACAAATCAACTCAAAATGGGTTATAGACCTAAATGTAAGACCCGAAACTACACTACTAGAAGAAAACATAAGGGAGAAGCTCCATGCCATTGCTCTGGGCAGTGACTTTTTGGTTATGATCCCAAAAGCACAGACAACGAAAGCAAAAATAACAAACAGGATTGTATCAGCTAAAAAGCTTTTGTACAGCCAAGGGAACAATCAACAGTGAAAAGACAACCTACAGGATAGAAGAAAATATTTGCAAACTATACATCTGATAAAGAGTTAATATCCAAAATATATATAAAGAACTCAATAACAAAAAGAATATAACTTGATTTAAAAATAAGTAAAGAACATTAATTGATATTTCTCAAAAGAAGACATACAAATGGCCAACAGGAATATAAAAAATTTCTCAAAATCACTAGTCATCAGAGAAACGCAAATTAAAACCACATTGAGATATCACCTCACACTTGTTACAATGGCTATTATCAAAATGACAAAAGATAACAAGTGTTGTCGAGGATGTGGACACTGTACACACTATTCTTGGGAATGTATCTTAGTACAGCCTTTATGAAAAACAGTATGGAGGTTCCTCAAAAAATTAAAAATAGGACTATCATATAATCCAACAATCTTACTACTGCGTATATATACAAAGGAAATGATATCAGTATGTCAAAGAGATATGTATATTCCCATGTTTATTGCAGCATTATTCACAATAACCGAGATATGGAATCAACCTAAGTGTCCATTAATGGATAAATGGATAAACTATTTTTATTAAATAATTGAGAGAATTTATTGTATCTGGCTGAGTCTATTAATCTTTCAGAAAACTAAACTCTGGTCATTGAGTTGCTCTGGTCTCTGTTGCAGAGCTCTTATAACCTTCTATGTACAGATGATTTCATAGAGTTAATTTCTCTGACAAGCAACTTTCTACATTGTTAACATTCTTTTCTTAGTGACAGTGTGTTTAGTCCTTACTTGGGACCATATTTTTGAAATGTGCTTTTCCTCCTGTTCTTTGTGCTTCTCTCCCCTCAATTGCCTTTTCTCTTTTAATTTTCATAATTTCCCTATGACTAAAATTACACCTCCATTTTACAGATGAGAAAACTGAGTCACACTGCTGAGCAGTAACCCACTCTAGGTCAGATAGGCATTGGCACAATCAGAAGTATACACTGTGGTCGGTGCCTGTAAGATAATTGCCACAAAATGGTATCAGTCATAGGAGTTCAAGGTGGGGAATAATAAGCCTGGTGAGTAGTGAGTCTGGTTTAAGGGCAGAGGTATTTGGAAAGGAAAGGGACATAGGACATAGGATGGGAGGGTGAGAAAATGGAAGAATTTGGTGATCTATTAGTGCTGTCTGCCTAGGAATGCCAGGGGGATGTAGCAGTAAAAGCATCTGCATATATCCTTCTAGCTATAAGTTGTCAGTTCTTAATTAGTACAACACACAAACACACACACACACACACACACACACACACACAATACTGCTGGTGGATATCAGTCGTCTACACAGGGCACACAGTTTTCAAAACAGCGGTAATAATTTCATAATGACATACTATCACCAATCTGACTATAATTTGAATATTCTGCAACTTACTTCAACTGTTAAGTACAATAGCAGATGTACGTCATCCTGGGTAAAAAGGGTGCTCTGAATTTAAATCACGGTGCAACCCAATTTCACAATGGATTGGAATACTCCATAGACTGAGAACAATTACTGTAGAAAATGCAGAGCCATTGGAGCCTTTCTATAGGAATGATGAAATTAGATATGTGTTTTGGAAGTAGCTCTGTAGAACATGGAATGAAGGAGAAAGCAACCTCCGGAAGGCTGTGGATCTATTTTCATAGCAATAAGTGTAGGGGGGAGGAGGAGAGGAGAAAGGTAGCTGAATGGGTACAAAGTTACAGTTAGATAAGAGGAATAAGTTCTGGTATTCTATTGCACAGTAGGGTGACTATAGTTAACAATAATGCATTGTGTATTTCAAAATATTTAAAACAGAATATTTCAATGTTCTCACCACCAAGAAATGACAGGTGTTTGAGGTGATGCATACACTCCTTACCCTGATTTGATCATTACACAATATATACATGTATGGAAATATCACATTGTACCCTATAAATATGTACAATCATTTTGTGTCAATTAAAAACAAAATAAAACTTTACAAACAGTACCAACAGTAGGTGAAGAAGATGTGAATAAGAACAGGGAGATGGGGTAGGGAGCGGAGAATGGATGCAGGAAATGCGGTTCTCCGGTAGTTCTAATTTATCTCCCATGCACCAGTGCACTCTGTTTTCCCTTGAACACTTTTGAGTGTCTACGATATGCCAGGCACTGTGCCCAGTGGTCTTGGAAGTTAGATGTCTTTGCCAACATGTTGGAGAGAGCCCTTGAAATATAGAATCTGACATGGACATACTTCAACCAGTCAAGGAGATTTCAATGTCAAATAGGGTTTTAGTGTGAACAATGCCTGGCACATAGATGCTTAATATGTATTCTACGAATGAATAAATGAATAGGAGTCCAGAGGGATGGAGTAAGTGGACTAATTGAAAGACATGCAAGCTGGACTTTTAAATGCCTAAAACTGTTTCAAAGTGAGATTCAGACCCTTTCGGGGAATCCTATTTTTTTCTATTCTGATCTGTGCAGCTGGTGAAAATAAGGGAAAAGATGGGTGACATAAATACAGATAAAAATATTATTTATCTTATAATGTAACCAAGGCAGCAAGAATAATAACTTCTGAAAGCAATATTTCTCCATATGTAGTCCTTCGACAATAGGCATCAAAATTTTTTGAATGTATTGTGTTAAAGTCTGGATTCCTGGACCCTACCCCAAACCTACAAAAGGAATCCCACACAGAGGGTAAGAGAACTTGAAACAAGCTCCTGAGTTCATTTTCTTGCACTGAAAAATTGTGAGAATGATTGGTTTAGAGTTAAAACCAAGCTTCCTGAACATTTCAAAACCCCAAGAAGTAAGGATCTGCTACAGAGGTAGTGAGTGTGGACTAACTGGATCTCCCTTGAAAACCTTCAAATCAGCAGTGGCACTGATCACTCTCGACTAACCTTTGGACCTGGAAAAGCCTATGGTTCAGGGGCTCAGATGGCCCCAGTACAGAACCCCTGAAGTATGCCTGCTTCACTAAGCATTGCATAAAAATGTTCCCCTACTATGATCGTTAAGTAAAAAGAGCTGTGAGGATTTTCACTCTACACATTGTGATGTCTTTTCCAATAACAGTATTAATAGGAAAGTGTTATATTTAGGGCATCTTCCTTGTTTTATGTATTTTGCAATAAATTTATATACCATTTACTTTTTCTGAGTGTAAAAGTAATGCATGCTTGTTGTTTAAAAAATTAGAAAATACTAAGAACCATAAAAAGTAAAAAACCAATAGTCCCACCACTGAAAGATAAGCAATGCTGATATATCTCCTGTGAGACATTTTTAGTATGTAAATATGCATATAATTTTACCAAAATAAAATTATGCCATATACACTGTTTGGCAACCTGTTTTATCCAATCTGAATGGAGATAGTATCTTCTTAAGTCATGCATATCATCATTTTTAATGGCTGCAGATTCTATCAGAGTACGGATGTTCCTCTTTATTTTATTCTTCCCTTATTTTTGATGTTTGGGTTAAGTCTCCACTTCAGGCCATGAAAAAATAAGGTGAATTCCCTAAAAGATTGTAAGGTAAAATAGGTAAAGATGAGACTGCCCTACTTCCTGGCTCATGTGACAGACTGGCAGATACAGACTCCACATGGTTGCAGTGCATACACTGTTGCTATTTTCATTCTCTATGGGAGCCACCATCTTCCCTCCAGGTCCCCACTACTCACCTACTTTTCCTTGGCATGTGATTCAGCTTCACTAGAGATCATCTTGCTTCACTTGATTATCTACCACTCATTCCACAAAAATGTATTGTGTGCTTCCTGTATGTCAGCACTTTGCAAGAGTCTGGCTTTATTCAGTGTTGATTAAAGCATCTATTATCTTGCTTTCATTAAGGTTACAGACTAATGATAAAAACAAAATCACTGACCAAAAAGGATAACTTGGAAAATACCAGTCATTATTACTATAATCTGAAATACTGGGAATTCATGGAGCTTGCATTAGTTAACTATTGCTGCAAAACAAATTTTTCCAACACTTAGTGGCTTAAAACAATGCATAATAATTCACTCATAGCTTCTTTAGATCAGGAATCTGGGCATGGCTTCGAGGTCTCAGGCTGTAATCAAGGTGTTGACCAGGGCTGCAGTCATCACAAGGCTCAAATGGGGAAGGGTCCACCTGAAAGTTCAGCTGTTTGTTGGTAGAATTGAGTTCCTCGTGGGCCATCAGACTGAGGGCTTCAGTTCCTTGCTGGGTGTTGGCTGAAGGTTACTGTCCACTCCTTGCCATGAAGGGAAAGCTTCATGGCACCTTCCCTAAAGTGATAAGCTAATGAGGCAATAGACAGCACCAGCAAGATGGAAGCCACAGTCTTTTGTAACCTAATCACAGGAGTGATGTCCCATCACTTTTGCCATATTCTATTCATTGGAAGCAAGTCACTTATTTTATCCCATACTGAAGGGAAGGAGATTATGTGAGAGTGTGTGTACCAGGAAGCAGGTGTCATTGAAATCAGTGCTACTTTTGTAGACTTTATAAATAATTATAAAACCAGAAAAACTGACCAAAAAAGGTTAACTTGGAAAATGCCACTTTGACAGCTATCTCCCTTTTTTAGCTTCCATATATGAGTAAGAACATGCAGTGTTTAACTTTCTTTGTCTGGCTTAGTTCGCTTAACATAATATCCTCTTGTTCTATCCGTGTTGCCATAAATGATGGGATTTCATTCTTCTTTGTGGCTGAATAGTATTCCATTGGTATACATACCATGTTTTTTTATCCATTCATCTGTTGTTGGACACCTAGGCTGACTCTGTATCTTGTCCATTGTGCATAGTGCTGCAATAAACATGGCGGTGCAGATGTCTCTTTGATGTACTGATTTCCTTTCTTTTGTATAAATGCCCAGTAGTAGGGTTGCTAGATCATGTGGTAGTTCTATTTTTAGTTTTTTGAGAAACCTTCATTATGTTCTTCATAGCGGCTGTCCTAGTTTACATTCCCTCCAACAGTGTGTAAGAGTTCCCTTTCCTCCACATCCTCAATAGCATCTGTTATTTTTTGTCTTTTTGATAATAGCCATCCTAAGTGGGATGAGATGATACCTCATTCTAGTTTTGATTTGCATTTCCCTGATGATTAATGATGTTGAGCACTCTTCCATACATTTGTTGGCCATTTGTATGTCTTCTTTTGAGAAATATCTGTTCAGATCATTTGCCTATTTTTTAAATCAGATTGTATTTTTGCTGTTGAGATGTTTGAGTTTCTTGTATATTTTGGATATTAATCCTCTATTGGACAAGTAGTTCGCAAATATTTTCTATGATTTTGTAGGTTGTCTTTTCACTGTTGATTATTTTCTTTACTGTGCAGCTTTTTAAATTTGATATAATCCCATCTGTTTATTTTTACTTTTGTTGCCCATGGTTTTGAGGTTTTATTCATAAAATCTTCTCTTAGACCTATGTCCGGAAGCATTTTCCCTACATTTTCCTCTAGTAGTTTTATAGTTTCAGGTCTTACATTTAGGTCTTTGATCCATTTTGCGTTGATTTTTTAAAGGATACAAAATCACAGCTAGATAGAAGAAACAAGTTCTAGGGTTATATAGCACTTTAGGATGACTATAGTTCACAATAATATATTATTATATGTCTTCAAGTAGCTAGAAGGAGGATAGTGAATGTTCCAAGACAAAAACATGATAAATATTTGAGATGATGGATATGCTAATTACCCTGATCTGATCACTATGCATTATATGTATTGAAACATCATTATCTACCCCATAAATATGCACAATTATGTGTCAATTAAAAATAAAATTTTTTAATTTTTCAAAAAGAAAACTGGAAATTTATCGAGCTTCACATTTCAACTCACTTTTAAGTTTAGGAACATGAAGAAATAGGTCAAAATATTTATACTTGCTAAATGTGTACTTAATGTTATTTATATAGTGCTTTGTGGCTTACAACACACACTTCTATGAAAATATTTTCATTTCATGTTCTCAAACCTGAGAAGTAGGAATGGAAGATGTTATATCAAATTTAAAGACAGATGAACTGAGTCTCGGCAGGTTCAGCCAAGCTGAGTTGGCTACATCTTGCTCCCAGTTCATCCATTGGTTCCACATACACATCTGAGCAAGTCTTATGTGCTTGGCACCACACCAGGCAGAGTGCTGGGATGAAATGTTTGACAAAACCAATGTGGCTCTACCCTCCGAGAACCTAGTATCTAGTCGGAATGAGATATTAATCAAATGACCTCAGGAAAGATGGGTCATTTTATAATGACCCATTATAAACTTTAAACATTTTATAATGGATGGGAAGGTTATATATCATGATTTGTGTGCTTACCTGTGCATGCTTATATATTTAGAAATCACCCACCTGCACCCTTAAGATTTGTATAGTTGACCATGTATGTGATGCATTTAGAACACCCTAGGAAGGAATGCTACATAGTGATGAGATAGTTCATTAAAGAAGAGGTGGCTGAAAGCAGGGGACTAGGGATTTAGATTGTGGCACATGTGTCCTGAAGATGTTAAACTGTGGTCATTTTATTGTACACATTGAGCTGATACACATAACTTAGGGTTTCATTTCAGAACCTCTTACTCCCTCAATAAATTTATCCACTCTGCCTCCCTCTCAGTGATTTCCCTTTTCAGTCATGCCATGCAGGTTTTACCCAGCACCCTAATTATGGAGCTCATCATTTCTGAATTTTTCTTTCCGTGTGGCTGCCACATGGGTCAGGGCTGTCTGGCTGCTACAGAAGAGGAGGCACGTGGGGATGGGGGTGCAGCATGGGACTGATGGACCAGGCAAGGCTGGGGCAGAGCCGGGCCTTCTCCTCGGACATGGGAGAGGTTGCTCTAGGGAAGCCATCTGCGTGGCACTGGGAGGCTTTATGAAGAATTTTTTAAATCTCGAGCGTGGAACTTTACTTTTGTAATGGCCATACCTTATCTCATGTTGCCTTCTGCTCTCTGCAGGGTTAAGAGCTCAGGATCTGTAGTAAAACTTGCTAGGGCTGAAATCTCAGCTAGTCATTACTTACTTTTCTTATGTGAAAGTAAGTAAGTGATGACAGTACCTACCTCAGATTGTTGTAAGTATTATGTGATGTGATGTAACACAGACAGGCTGCTCAGCACAGTTCTCAGTGCAGAGTAAGCACTTCACATAGAGTTATTGACCACATGACATCATAGAAAATGTCCTTAACCTAGAATCGAAAGCCCTAATTTTAAGCCTAGGTTCTGCTTACTTGATATGCATTCTTTATTGGTTGCTTTTAACCACTTCTTGCCTTAGTTTTCTAAATCTGTAAAAAGGAAGTGCAATACTGACATTATAGATAATGCCAGGACAACCAAATCAGGGAAAATATGCAGAAGTTCTTGGCACAAAATAGATGCTCTGTAAATATTTGTCGAATCTAACTCCTAATGTTACCAAGACCCAACATTTATGTCAAGAAGACATTTTTCATACTGCACAAATGGGACTCCTTGTATGCTAGCAAATAAGTTATAAGAAAAGATACAACATAAATATTCTCCCACTTTGTATCCCTTAATTCAGAGCTATTCAACAAAGTCAATTTTGCAAAATGTTACAGACATCTGCTATTTACCAAGAAATAGAAGAGGAGAGATTAATAAGATCACAGTCCCTGCTGTTCGGGAGTTTGTAATCTAATGGTAGAGGCAGACAAGTCAACAGGATTACAAAATAAATGCTGTGAGAGGTAAAGGTAGGAGAACAGTGAGGAGGAGGGCGCCAAGCCAAGCCTTGGTAGGAGCAGAGATGACAGAGAAGGTGATGAAGTGAGGATGCTTTAGCTTCCAGTAACAGAAATATCTAACTCAAACTGAGCTAAATGTAAGTGAGAAAAGAAATTTCATCAAACTGGGAGGTCAGAGGAAGGGCACACTCCCAGGGGCAGTCACTACAGTGGCTTAGAAATCTTATCAAGGTCTCAGGTTCTTTCCATCTCTCTGATCTATCGCAGCCACTGTCACTTCCAGTCCGATGGCAGCTCTTGTTCCATGTCAAATTGGCTCCAGCAATTGCCAACATGATCATCAGAGAGAAGAGGGGATATCTGTTTGTCTGTCATTTTGGGGAAAAGAAGGAAGGGAAAAGGAACCCCCTGCATACTTTTCAGCACAGGCAGTGTAGGGGCTCAGGGAGAGCTTCCCCTCTGCCCCCTGAAAAGGAACTGACAATAGGCAGATTAATAGGAGAAAAAGGCATACAAATTTATTTAACAGGGATAAGCACAGGGGAATCACAAGAGGATGATTACCCATTAACCCAATGAGGTCCAGGTGCTTTTACACACTTCTTCATAGGGGAAGGAGAGATTGGGACAATGTGCCAATTTGGGGTAGTAAGTGATTTTTAGGGGGGAATGAATGGGCCTAACCCTCAAACAATGGGTAGTAAACAGTTCTCATTGGGATTTGAATGGGACTGAAGACACAGTTCAGCAGGGCTCCAGGTATGGTGTTTAATTTTCAGTCTCTTTCTCGTGATATGAGTTTTAATCTTCTCTGGTTAATGAAATTTCAGGGAGGGGATGGAAGGCAATTGTGTTCTTTTCTGGTGTGTCCAGTTTTTAGATAGATAAGGGAACTTCAGATAATTGCCTCATTCTGTGTTCGGGAGAGACAGAGGATTGAGAGACAGAAGTTGGGGGAGGTCAGAGAGACCTTGAGGCTGCTGCATCTTCAGCCTGTCAAATCACCATATTTTGGGGGGTGTCATTCTCTGCACCTACCCACCCTTAAACCAGACCTTGGCAAGAGCACAGGATTCTCATGACAGGATGAGATGGGCATCTCAGGTGGGAGGGGCATTGAGGGGTAAGTCCCTACAATGACCAGGAAAGGTTTTCCCTGAGGACTTCAGACCTGGCCTGTCTTGTAGAATGAATAGGAATTTTCCTGGTCTAAGTGTTAGGGATGGAGAGAAAACTGTCCTAGGGTGTGCAATAGCATTGAGCATGAAATATCATAATTGTACAGGAAATTCCAAGTGCTCTTATCTGACTGGATTGTAGGGGTGGCATAGAGACCAGACTAGTGACTGGAGATTAATCTAGAAGAGAAGGTAAGAGCTGGATTATAAAGGACCCCATAATCCATGATAGAAAATGTGGGTTTTGTCGTGAAAGAACTGGGAGCCCACTGAAAGATCTGAAGCAGAGAGAGCATGAGATTGGATGTGTCAGTTCCATCACGAAGAATCTACTAAACACAATGGAGAGTGAGGTGAGATCACAGTCTCAGAGAGCAAGATTGTGTTGGAAGTTTTAGGAGGAATCTGGATGGGATCAGGTAGCTGGTTAGGTGGGTGAGTTGGGGGAAGGAAGGGAGCTCAAGGTGATAATTCCAGTTTCTTTCGGAGTCTCCAAGATTCCCCAGAAATCTAGATAAAAGTGACAATACATCTGGGAAAATCAGAATCTAAGAGCTGGCTGCTCAGATCTGATGTAGTCAATTTAGAGCAATGGTCATATAAAAGATACTGGCCCTCAATGCATGTGGGATATTGGCCAACTGGGTAAATAAATGAATATCTTTTATAAATGCCCATTGGCATAAGTTCTTGACTGAAATGAGGAATAATGATAATATTTGTGTTGTACAAGGGAGAGAGTGGATAAGATATTTATAAGCAAGGCATCAAGCAGATGTCCTGTGGGTTAATAGGCTGGGGGGTAAATTCATATGATTTAATAACCTTGGTGAAGCTGCTAATAAGGGTGAATTAGGATTCAGCAGCAAACTCACAATCTCTCTCTCTCTCATGTGTGTGTCGTTTTCTAAGTCTTTAAGCATTCTATTCATGGAAGAACTTTCCACTTTGCATATTTTGCAAAGGAGCCTTTTCTTTAAGCTTAAAATACCTGTAATCAGAATGAGCTGTACATTCCTCCAAGACCAGGAAGCTTTTGCCACCTAAAATAGAATGTTCTCAATGTAAGGTCAGCGTGTAAAACCAGAGCTGACTTGTTTTCAGGCATCCACATCCCGATGTTAAAAGTCTGTCCTGCTGTTGATGACTTCTCACTACTTAAGCATGGTTCAAACAGAAGCAGAGGAGTGAGGAAATCCTTGGACATATTTACCAACATCTGTTTCCAGGTATCCAGCTGTGTGTAGGAGGGGACTGTTGACCATAGAAAGTCTGCTTGGGCACTTCTGTCTGGTGTCTCTTCTCTGGAGGGACCTTTTAATCTACTCGTGAAGATTTGATCTAATCCCAGAATATGTACATACCTGTCATGCACTTTGGAAGGGTTTTGTCTTTCCTTGTATGGCAACATGGTATCATGGAAAACATCTAGAAGTTGGAATTACACCTCTTGAGTTTGAATCCCAGTTCTGCTCCTTAGCAGCTATGACCTTGATGCAGTGGGATACAGGAGAAAAGGTATATGATTTGGAGCCAGACAGATGGGAGTTTGTATCTTAGTTCTGCCAGTTAATAGCTTTGTGATCCCGGGCAGCTGATATTCCATGTTCTTTCATCTGTAAAATGGGCTTAATACCACTTACCCTGTAGGGTTGGTGATCAGACGGTATATAGTAAAGCTGCTTAGTAGACAGCCAACCACAGAGTAGACACTTAATAAATTATAACTATTGCAGTTATTGACCTCTTAGACTCTGTGTCCTGATCTGCTACATAACAAAAATACCTAACTTTCATTTTTGATGTGAGCACTGCAGTGATAATTCTATTCTAGAGCAGGGTTTCTCAACCTCATCGTTGGCACTATTGACATTTGGAGCCAGACAATTTTCTGTTGTGAGGGGGCTGCCCTGTGCATTACAGAATGTTTAGCAGCATCCCTGACCCGTGCCCATTCGGTGAGAGTAGCACCCTCTAGCCCTCATTGTAATAACAAAAAATGTCCCCAGACATTGCCTAATATTCTTCTGGGATCAGGGGGATAAAACTGCCCCTGGCTGAGCATTACTGTTCAAAAATATGGAAGAAAGTACCTGACACATAGGAAGTGGTTCATAAACAAGGGTAGTTGCTATATCTGTGCTATGGTTTGTATGTGGTTTGTTTGTTCCCACCAAAGCTCGTGTTGAAAGGTGACCCCCAGTGTATTGGAAAATGGGGTCTAGTGGGAAGTGTTTTGGTTATGGATGGATTCCTCAGAGACTGGATCTGTTCTCATGGGAATGGATTGGTTCCCTCAAGAGTGGGTTGTTACAAAGCAGAACACCCCTCAGGTTACTTTTTTTTGGCACGTGTCCACTTCCCCTTTGACCTTCTCTGCTGTGGGTGAAAGCCCTCCCAGCAGCCAGGACCAGGTCCTTGAACTTCTCAGCCTGCAGAACATGAGCTAAATAGCCTTCTTTTTTTTTTTAAATAAATTACAGAGTCTCAAGTATTTTTTTTATAGCAACACAAAATGGACTATGACAATCTGGCATCTATAAAGCTGTGGAAAGAAATAGAGAAAAAAAAAACATGTTTGTTTTCTGAGCCTCTAGATAGTAATGCACAAATGAGAATAGTGGAACAAATTAAACCTTTTTCAGCATGAATACGCTCTTCAGAGCTCAGCTCCAGATCCATACTACAGTTGGGTGGGGATGCCAACTCTCACAGAGAAGTTGTGGTGACATAACAGGGTTTACGGTCACTTTTGCTATAGCCAGAGGTGTTCTGGAAGTGAAAATGGTGACACTCATTCCCCTGCCCCACTGGGGAACGCCAGCCTGCCCCAGTCCTCTTTGGATGGTTGTGGAGATTGAGTTCCATGAGAAGCACATCTGAGATTCAGCGCCATGTGTTTTGTTTCCAGCGTGGTTACTATCCCTCTCCATTTTCTTTCGCCCTTCTGCCCGCCTCTCCCAGAAAAATGTCAGCTCAGACCTGGGCTCAAGGCACTGCTACATCACTTTCTCTTCACTTATCAAATCTTAAAGCAACAGGAATGTTCTAAAATTCCTCTACTCAATCACGAAAACTTAATTGCACTTGTCCACAGATGTGTGGGTAGTTTTGAAGTAGCTCGACCTCACATTTTAAGGTAATTTTACTAATAGGAGCACCTAATCCTTCAGGACCAGAAAAACACTATTTAACCATGAATTTCCTCCCTTGGAGTTTCATTATGGTTGATTAAAAAAATAAGATAAAAAGCCAACACTGCTTCAGAGTCTGGAGAGGCATGGGGGCATATTCAACCACTTTAGTAATAGAAATGGACAAGTATTGTAAAAGATATTTTTGTTAACCTTGAAGAGAAAGGAAAGATACCCCATTACACACACACACACACACACACACACACAGCCCTGCCCTTTTTTGGCTGAGACTAAATGAAGAAGAAATTTTCATCTCCCCAGAAATGTTACTGTTCAGAACAGCATTTTAGCAGTATTATCATGCGATAACATCAGAGTAGGGGAGTAATTATTTTCCGATAATACATGTGCTGCACTTTAGCTGGATGTGGCAGAGCTTCCATGCTGAGATCTATGAAGTGTAGATTATACATTTCCACATTTATTCAAAATATGTGTATTTTTATGATTGATGAGGACATTGTAGCATGCCACCTTCATAATTTGCATTTTTAAAAAAATGGTTCTGTGTGTAAATCATTGGCATGTATTATCTCAATCAGAAGTCAAATGAGTCTCATTGTAAGAGCCTAAAATATGCCTTTATTAAATATATTGTGGAGAAATCAGAGATAAATATGGCTTAACACATTTTTGTATTTCATTACTATTCAATATGTATATTTTTTGTTATTGTAACAAAGAAAACCTCCAGCTCTTACAATACCAATACTGTCAAATTAAAGATTAGCCTTCCTTTTTCCAAACATATATATTTTTTGCTTTGTTGAAAACCAGGAATGACCTTTTAGGGGTTTCATTAGCAAGATACTTGAAGGAAAGGAAAAATTCTCCATTTACTCAGAGAAAACATAAATGAGAAGGCTAAACTCAGTTTTAATATGTGCTGGATTTTTCCGGTAAGATTTCAAGGTCCAACAGGGGATTCTAATCTTTCTGGAGAAATCCTACATAAAGACCCTCAAACTTGAGAATTGTATCTAGTCTCCTCGTAAAGGGAGTAGGAGTTTTTCAGGATAAGGCAAATGGCAGGAAAAATACACTTGGGATTACAAAGCCAAAGACACTATTACTTTTCAAAGGCTTTAAGAAAATGCTAATGCTGAGCCCTGGTGATTTAAGAGGCAAATCCAGGAAGCCTGCCTAAACCAGCATTTTAGCTAGGGCTTGCTGGGTGGAGAAATGCAGCCCTGACTTCTTGGGGGCTCCCCACTGGCATATGGAAAGTTCAGAGTTGAGTAAAAACCAAGAGGGAGAATCAAGTCACTAGAAACATATGCCCACGAGGGAGCCTGGGCATCTTTGCAGGAGTTGAAGCTAGAATGGATGTTTACTAAGATGCTGAACCTTACAGAATGAAGTCCGTGAACCAGAGGAGACCAGCCAGTTCACACTGGGTGGGTTGCAGAGGGAAGCCCCTCCCTCTGTCCTGGATCATTCCCTCCTGTCACCTGGCCTTGCCTGAATCCGCAGAACCACACCTTACTCTGTCTTGGTGCTTATCAGTCCATATTGTAATTCCATTTTGTGTTCTGTTGACTCTCCTGTTTCTGCTGAATGCATGTGAGCCCGTTGGCATTGAGCTTGCGTCTGTTTTGTTTGTAACTTTATACCAAGTGCTTGCCTATCAATAGGCTCCAAAGCAATTTTGGAATGACTAAGGTTGAGATGGAGTTGGAGATACTATGAGGTTCTGGAAAAGATCCCTATCAAAGTCAAATCCACATGGCGAGGGCACTGTCTTCAGCAGATGTCCCTTCAAGGTCCAAGTCGACCTCTCTCAGGTGGCACCACCTTCCCTTCTGAAAGTTGGCAAGTGGTGTGTCTTATTTCATTCCTTAGAGTGCTGGGGATATGAAATGACTCATTAGTACATACGCTTCAGCCCTCTGGAAAGAAGGATGTTTCTCTAGCTACAATTCCCGTGGAATTTTTTTTTTCTTAAAACTTTGCCTTTGTAGACTCCAGAAATCCTTCCAGACAAATGGCTGCTTTATTTCTGAGGTGTGGTGATTTATATCCCAGGCAGAATAATCCTCAATGAAGGTGTCTCTCCTTTATCATAAAGGAATAACAAAACATTTATAAGAGGACAGAGCTTCAGATGAGTTGGTATAAAAGTTCTGCACAATATCAATGGTTGAAAGAATATGCATATAGTAATTAAGAATTCCGACATACTTCTTTTACAAGGTCCCTTATGAAAGATAGACTATTTTCCACATTTACTTTGCGTTGGAAGTGACAGATGAAATTAATATGCTTCATAAATTACCGTCACAGAGGGTCAATTAACAAGTGAACTAACCTTGTGAAAGTCATTTTGAAAGACTAGTTATGTCTATAATATTCCCTGTCAAATTAGGTAAAAGTGGGAAAATTAGAAGGCTGTCAAATAAATAGCAGTCTAAGATACTGAGTAATTGCATTTTTGATAAGGTAAATTAATTCCTGCGACTATTGGTTGAGAAACAGGAAATGAATAGTGGAAATACTAAAGATTTTAAAACCCTGCATGCGTATGTATATGTGTGTGTACACATACATATGTAAGTATATGTAACAGATGTATTGTATATATACTTCTGGGCACACATGCATATAGGGAGACAGAGGGACAGCCATATGAAGATTCAAACTGGAAGGGAGACAGGTCCCCTCTCCTTAGCCAGACCATTGCCTACTCCTCCACTGAGGCTGTTCCCCTCGGGTACTTCCCACGTACCTGGCCAGCTCCCACCTCTCTGTCTTTGCTCACTTGACTCCCCTTTTAGTTATTTCAGCCTCTTTCCTTCAGTCATTCAAAATTAAGCCTTGTGCATGTACAATTGGCTGGGTACTGTTTTGGCCATGCATGAACAAGCACAATTGCCCCTGCTGCCCTGGAGTTCACATCCCGGTGGAGGGAGCAATGGTCTACCTGACTCTGAAGCTGACTCTTTCCTCACAAGGTATTTGCTTCAGGCTGCACAAGGACCAGAGAAAGCAGAGCCCCCTAACAAGCCCCATCTGAGCCTGCTTGGGGGCTGAAGGAGCTATAGCAGTTAGATGACTATTTTCACCCCAGTCCACCTTACAGATGGTTCCAGAAAGGTCACACAACACACACAAAGAGCTCCGATGGGAAGATTATCCTCTGCTAGGGCAGATGCAGCTGTAGCTGCACCCCTTCCTTCCTCCCTGTTGTAAGGGATACTGCATGGAGCATCACTCCTCTCTTTCCTCCTCTGACACCTCAGTTCTGTTCTTCAAAACTCTGTCATGTCTGTGATATAATTAGGTCCTTGACTGGGTCTCAAGCTCCTAGTTGTCATATGAATCAGTAGAGCTTAAAATTCATCTGAAGTCTTGGTTGCCTGTCCCCATTCCTCCATGACCTTCTGTGGCACTTGGAGCAAGTCAACTCCCTTATCAGGCTGTGCATTCTCTGTGTGTGAAATGAGGCTGCTTTGCAGCAAGGAGATCTGTTTACAAAATTAAAGAGTAAAAGTTGTTATATTTTTGTGTGTACTGGAGCCCAGTTACACATGTGTACATAGAGCAAGTACTTTGTATCCAGTCCTGTTCCTTTCTCTGGGTTATCTCTTTATGTCTTCCATTGTCAGCTAATCCCCAAAGGCATATGTGCTGAATCTCTGGGTGGATAATGGATATCCACGTATATTCACACAGGCATACATGTAGTTTTGTTTTGTTTTTCATGTCATCTCCATGTAACAGAGTTAGAAACTGAATGTCAGTGAGGGGAAGAAAATTGTGTGTGATCATGCAGTTATTAATAGTAAGGTATGGCATTAAGGGTCGAACCTAATCAGCTTGACTCCAAGGCATGTACTCTCTGTGATATCCAGAATGCTCTTTTCATCACAGTCCATTTCCTCACTTGGACAAATTATACATCTCTTCCTAATAAAGGAAGAATCTTGGGAAATACTATGCCCCCACTATTTTTTTCTTTCTGTTGGCTGACTGATGTATTCATGTTCCAAGTTCCTTTTGGTATTTTCCACCTTTGATTGCACAATTCATTTCTCTTCCTGGTCTGTCCAGTGCACCTCAATGCAGATGAGCTGGCTGGAGTTTGTGTCCATACAGATGTGGACCCGCTTAAAGTAATGTTCTCATGTGAGCTGCTTAGGGTTCTGTGATTGAAGGACAGATAGGAACTGGCTAACTAAAGTAACAAGAGAATCACTAGATGAATGCTGGCCATGGTTTACAAATTTAAAATCTAACAGCTGAGTCTCAGAAAGGACAGAAACAAGCTCAGTTTAGGAACCCCAGCCAGGAACTCTTGGAGATTGTCTTAAAGGCAGAACTGGAAGAATAAGTTCTCTCCACTCACCTTCCATTCATGTTCCCTTTGCATGGTGATTCCAGTCGCCAGGAGAGAACTTCTGGTTGGCTTAGGTTGGATCATGATCCTGCCTCTCTTGGGAAGGGTTGGAGGAAATAATACTGTGATTGACAGTCCCACCAGGACCACAGAGAATGGGGGCAAGTAATGCCCCAAAGATAAGATGAGAGCTGTTTCTCTTGTTTCTCTTAAAAGGCAGACAAGGATACTAGGAAGTTAACATCTCTCACATCATATGATGAAACAAAATAAAATTTTAAAAAAGCTCAATACCTTCCCTCTTGCCTCCAAACCTAAACTGCAAATGTGCATGCAAAATTTGGCAGCAATAAAGGCAGCAGCTTGTGGGTGTGGGGGAAGCCAACAGAGTTCAGCCTCAGAAAATCTACAGTTAACTTCCAGTGCTGGCACCATAGCTGTGTTACCTTGGTCTTAGGTGCAACATTCCAGAACCTGCCGTAAAGCAGGGTTATCCCAGTATTTATCTCAGGGAGTCACTAGAACACTCACATGAGATGTAGATTCTACAAGTGCATGGAGAATCTATACCCATCACATCTGAATCTTCTGCAGAAAGGATTGGCGTTAGCATCACAAATAACAAGGGAAGCCCATGCATGTGCTCGTGGGTTTGCAAATTGTTTTTACACACCTGTAGGTATCTCCTCTGAGCCATTTGTTTATGTATAGGTGAGAACATTGAATATATGACAGCCCTATTTTAAAGGGGGAATCTTTGAATTCTGAATGGTAGATTTCACAGCTATTGATATTTTGCGAGATGTGTTGGTGACTTGAGATCTTTGACAGCAGTTATCTTTGAAATTGTGAATTCTGCAAAGGTAGACATTGATATCCAACTTGATATATTCAACCTTCTCTATATACCACTCAAAGGATCACAGCAACCCTTTGTAAGCATACTGCCCCTAAACTTTCAGCTCACCAGAAATCTAACAACTGCCTTTTCAGTACGATCATTCCAGACTAATAACCTAATAAAGCAATAAGACTCTTCAAAACAGATTGAGAGTGCCATTTTAAAAGTTCTTAGCCCAAAGTTGAAGGGCCCCGGGCTATCAAAGATTTTTTTAAAGAAATTTTGACATGGAGAGTTAGATGGGAAGTGCCAATAGGTGACTCTCAAGGATCTTTGCCAACATAAAATGTTTGGAGTCCTTGGTATTACCCATTTAAAACACATAAGAGTTCTAGAGGTACACAACCTGTAATGAATTACAGTTGCCTTATTTGCCATTATTTCAGTTGATGTTGTTACACAATAGTGTCTGGAATTGGCTAAGGAAGAACAGTTACTTGAAATATGTGCTGTTTTGAATAAACTGATCCTGACTTAATGAGCTTTTACAGGGTTTTATGCATGACTTACTACCCATATTACATTGCTAAGGTAAGCTACTTAAAACTATGGCGCAGTATGATGTTTTTCAGTTCATTTGTCTGTTTCATTAATGATAGAATGTATTTTCCAGCACACAAATCCTATTTATGATCAAGACATTGTTGTTCTGTAGATCAACTTAAACCCTTACACTGTGTAATTTACCTGCTGTCAAATCTCATTTGAAGAGCTGTTGTCTAGCATTGCCCTAATCAAAAATATGCCCAAGTGTAATGAGCTATGCATGTTATGTCTAGTATTATTTATTTTTAATAAACTTTTGTTCACCCCCCACCACACTTTGGGAAAGTGACAATCTATAATATTTTTTTGTATTTTTCCTCTTTTTTAACCAAATATCTTCCCAACTAGAGTAATGATTCACAAAAATGTGAATTTTTTGATTCTTTCAAATCTATCTTAATGGGTAACAGCTGATTAGAGGAACATACAGGAGAAATATAAAAATGATTTGATATTCAAAACAAGAGTGATAATGAGAAAATAATATTCTAAACTAAGATAGCTGGAATAATATGTAAAGTTAGATCAGATGACTTCCAGGAAAGAGAACCCTCTCAGGTTTGGGGATCCCAGTTCATTTGTTAAATATGATCATTGTGCCCCATTATGGGCAGAATATTCCCTGAAAGTGCAAGTTGATGTGGTCAGCTGCCCAGTTTATTGAAGCCATTTCCATTTGCTCAAATCTCATGGCTGCCTATAGATGAGCAGATAACATCATAGATGCTTTTACTGCCTACACGGCCCTTTCTAACAATCTATGCCCAGTGGATGCCATCTACCCTTCTTTATAGGCAGAAAATCCAGGCCCAAGTTACTAGGGTACAGTTACATTGTATGCACATTTAGTTTCTGCAAAGGCAAATATTTTGCTTTGAAAAATGTCACGAGAGAGAACTATTTAAATCGTGTGGGTGGTAAGTGATTCTTCTCCCTCTCTACTCAATAGGCACATGCCCTTAGTGAGGGAGAAGCAACCTGAACAACTGCTATGGTTTCACAGTGAGAGTGTATCTCCAGCATTCAAAGATATGCTATTAGTTTCTTTTTTTTGTTAACCTACATGCTGTAAAAGAAGGCCACAGCTTCATCTGGGGCTCAGCTGAAGGCCAGCCATCTGCTCCAAAACAAGGGAAGAAAATGGCTGTGTTGGACTTACTGAGAGAGGGTTCTGTACTGCACTGCACGGGCGATTTTACTGCTCTCAAGGGTACCTCTTGCTGTAGTCTTCACTCACATGTCGTCTCTACATTCCAAGCTCCACGTAAGGTGCAAGCTCATTCCAAGAGCTTTGGGATGCTGCACCTGAAATGGGTTTTGTGCACAGCTCTTTCACAACACACTCTTCTCTAGTCAGTGGTTCCTGTGGGTTCTCAGGCATCCGCCTTCTTGTCTTCAGCCTCTACTCTGAGCAATGTATCATATATCCTTGAAAGGACTTGGGAGTTGGGCAGAACAGAGTTTGAATCCAGCTCCACTTTGAGTGACCTTGGGCAAGGTACTTACACTCAACCACACAGTGGGCACTCCTGCTGACATTGCAAAGTGGCGGTGAGGAGTAACAGAGTTAGAGAGTAGAATAATAGACATTATTAGACATTGGAGACTTGGAAGGGTGGGAGGGGCATGAGGGATGAAAAATTACTTAATGGGCACAATGTACACTATTTGGGTGATGGTTACACTAAAATCCCAGACTTCATCTCTATGCACTATATCCGTGTAACAAAACTGCGCTTGTACCCCCTAAATTTACAAAATTTTTTAAAAAGAATGCAGAAGAATGTCCAGCATAATAGTAGCCTCTCTGTGTATGATGCTTACTATAATTGCAATCATCACTCACCCTAAATTCATACATGGGAGCCCATGTAAGGTAAGCATAGCATCTTACCTGCACTCTCCACTGAACCCAAGGCAGACCCTCAGGCCCTCTGGCAAGGTGAGGTTTGTGGTGCTGAGAATTCTACTGCATGCGGAATTTACCAATCTGAAGATGAACTGATTATACTAAACTTTGATGTCATAGCTTATGTAGGGGGCAGGATGCGCAGCCCAAACAATAGTGCAAAACCTTGGAGTTAAAGCTATGCATGTTTTTCAAACCTCACCTCCAACCCCTGTGCATATACTAATCATTTCCTGTGAAATCACTGCTTCCTTTCCCTGAATGACTAAGTATGATAGATGTTGTTTGGTATAATAGTACTACATACTAACAGACACATATTTCATCATCAGTGTATGCTTTGTGAAATATTTTCTTTTGGGGGAGATAAAAGAATCACCAAATATGTTGCAAACTCTGGATTAAAAAAAAAAAAAAACCTAAGCTCTAAGAAAACTTTTATCCTATTCTGAATGTAGTCTCCTTAAGTGTTTCTTTCCATATCACTTAGTGGCATATTCTCTGGATAACCCACCTGGATCTTTTGTGATTTAAAAAAGGCTCTAGGTGACCATCAATTTATATCTACATTATCGGTGTGCTTGATATGATGGGTGAATGTTCTTTCAGTTCACTCCTCATTCAGCCATCCATCCCAGAGGATTCCATGCCAGGAACTGTGCGAGGTTCTACTGTTATAGAGAGGCTAATATATGAGTGCCATATATTAAAATGCATGTACACAACTGCTGAATAATTGCCATTGTAATAGGTGTATTGAATAAGTGTAGTTTAAACTCTTCCATATATATCAAGGCTCTAGATTTTTGGCATCAAACACCGGGAGAAAGGGGAGACATGCAAAAGACAATCAAGGTTACTACCTAGAGCTGGAGGAAATCAGCCTGGCTATGGATGCTTGTTCTGGAACCAAGAGTGGGGTGAGTGTAGGCTACTGGGATGCAGTGGTTGGACTGGGAGGTGTGGTCCAGGGAGCACAGTAGTGAGGGCTGCTGAGAAGGTGCTGGGGGATAATCCTGCAGGGGAAAGGCAGGATGCAGCACAAGCTAGCTCACCTGAGGCGATCTACAGAGTCTAATGTTAAAGGATATCAGCAGCGAGTGCCTCCAGTGTGCTCATGCACTCTGCGTGGCATCCTACCATGTATTTGACTTTGTCCTCACAACTAGAATATAAGTCAGGGTTATTTTTGCTATGAAACAACCAACTTCAAAATCACAGTAGCTTAAAGTAACACATATTACTTATATTTCGCATCCACATGTCTATTGGTCAGCTGAGGTTCATCTGTGCTGGGCTGGGCTCCAGGTTGGTTTGGGTTCTGACATATTTCATGGCTTCTTTTTTCTTCTTGAACAAGTGACTACCCAGCTGCGAGGACATAGCAGAGTGGTTCTAACCTGGGCAGTTGTCTTCTCCGGGGATTATTTGCCAGTTTCTGAAGACATTTTTGGTTATCACAACTGTAGGGGAGGGGCTGCTATTGGCATCTATTAGGTAGAGGCTGGGGATGCTGCTAAACATCCTACGGTGTTTGAAACAGCCCCCCATAACGAATTATCTGGCCCCAAGTATCGGTAGTGCTGAGATTGAATAAAAACATCACAATAGATCCAGAAATCCAACAGCCCAAGCCAAACCACCTGAACACGTTTAGAGCCTTTGCTTATGGCACACGTGCTTGAATTTCATTGACCAAAGCAAATCACATGGCCAAGCCCAAAGTCATGGAGGCCGGGCTTTCTTCCCTGCCAACCTTCCTGGAGACATTTCAAGGTACGTGACAGTGAGAGCCAGCCAAGAGCTGCAAGTAATGTTCTGATCTACCATAGCAATGCTCTCCTTTCACAAATGAGAAAATTGAGGCCCAGAAAGAATGCATAATTTGTTTAAGGTCACCTAGCTAGTGAGGAATAGGGCTGGGGCTGGTACCCAACCTTTGTCCCAGATCCTCCCCAGGTAGTTAATACTGCTTTTGTTTGGATTTGGGCTACTGGAATTTAGCCAAAGGAGACATCACTGAAGGAAGCTACAGTCAGCATCAGTTTTCTCTCTGCAAAATGGGTTGATAATGATACTTAACCCATAGAGTAATTAGAAACAGTGAAAAGATAAAGTATTTGGGACAGCACAGTGTCTAAAACATATGGAGTATTTAATAAGCTTAATCTGTTGCTACAGCTGTTGAGAAAAGACGAGGTTCTGTAGGGCCCATTTCCAGTGAGGAGGTTCTTATTGTTTTTTCTTGGGTGTGTGTTATCTGGGGAAATTGGTCCACCTTCTCTCTCATTTTTTTAAGTTTAAATGACATCACTCCATTTCTCATATGTTCTTGGTGAACTTTAGTATTTGGAAGCTGTCTGCCTTCAACTGTTGATTAAAAGTCATTTCTGCTGTGAAAACTGAGTTACCTAGATTTCCTCTTCTATTAGCAATAAGCTGGGAATTCACACAGAGTTTAGACAGTCATAATCTTCTGAGGTTTGATTTTGAATGAAAGATACCAGGTGAAACCTTCTGATTCTATCTGTTTAACACAAGTCTCTGCTTTCATTCTGTTGCTCAAACTTGGCCTCTGGGACATTCGGAAAGGAATCTCACTGTGGTGCCCGGATGCCTACTTAGAGGCAGCTCTTGGTCCCAGTGAGTCTGCTGCATGATGCACCCTCTTCATGTGGCCTCATGGAAATCAAAGAGGGGATTTTCTTGGTGAGCTCTAGTATTGTCCTTCTGAACTCTGGAATGTCTGCCGGGAACAAATGGCTAGGCACCCGTACTCTTGGATTCAAGCAGTTTCTCTCTGAGGGCAGACAATGGTGCCATCTTCCTCTTGAAGTCACATCTGGGATTTTATGGGGATATTCAGTCCAACTCTGTGCTGGGCACTAGAAAATCACAGCTAGGTAAAATCTTGTCCCTGACTTGAAAGAGCTCACAACAAAAAGAAAAGCCCCCCACACACCAAAAAAGATAGTATTTAATCATTATTCATTAAGATATGTATGAAAAAATAAAGATATTATATATACACATATATGCAGTATAATAGACTTCCAAATGATGCTTAGGCATGGATTGAAGGATGGATGAGAGTTCTGTGGGCAAACATCTTACAAAGTAATACTCTTTTCTTGCCTCTTGTTGTCTGCCACTTGACTACAATGGAGAGGGACATTTTTTATTGTGATGCTCATGGTTACCTACTAATATGATAACTTCTGTTTTTTAAAAATCTTGGCATGTTTGTTTATCAAGGTCTTGATGTCTAGGATTCACTTTGACATTCCTTATTTTGGCCTTTATTCCCTGGCATTTCACTACCTGGCAAAGGTAGCATCCCAGTTTTACTGTTTGAGATGTAGAGACCTGGAAGTTACCAAAGCCAGTGAAGGAAAGCAGGTGCAGCTATGTCCAGTGAGCTGGTTTCTCTTATCCTAGCAGGAGAAGCCTTGGTGGTTGTTGTTCCCGGGCATACGGAAAACAGACTGAATTGAGTATCAGAGAACAGTAAATCACTACTTCACAACCACTTTTTAGACAGAGAAATATAAAATATTGAAACTCTCAATATTTTTCATTTAGAACAAGGAGAATAAGATTTAAATTACTAAACAAAACTAGCGATAAAGGAGTGAAGCAAGTTTCATAAAACATCATGTCATATATGCAAAGCTGTGACAGAAATAGGAGAAGCAAAGAAATATGCCAGGTAAGGAAGAAGACAGGTGAAGAGAAAGAAACTGTGCATGGCATTAAGAATAAAAGGTCAGGGAAACCTTGAATAGGCGCTAAGTTAAAGATCAGGGCAAGGCTAAACCTCAGGGCCTAAGTGAATAGATCACTGTTTCTAGGTCTTCACCTGCTCATTCCTAACCTTCAAAAGCCCTATGTAAATGAAGTGGTTAATACAGCCCACCTGCGGTAAAAGCTAGGCATCATAGGAAGTAGGCTTTGGGTAGTTCTAGAATGATTCAACTGCACACGGCACAGTTAGTCACACCTACATTGGAGTTCGGCTGTTTTGGACTATATCCTTTTAAGAACCAGTCTAAGGAACATGACTTTTTGTCCAAGACTCATCTAGGGAGAGTATAGACTGTGTTGACACCAGACATTGCTAGAGAGTGGTAGACTGGACAGAGGATGAAGCAGGTGCTGCCTGATCAAGAAGTAAGACAAATAGGTCAAAACAAATGACATAAATGAGATGATAATCTAAAAATGTGTATCACCTATGAGAGCATTTTCTTGTTCATCTCAATTAAAACAAAAGAACCATTATTTCTATAAGAACAGACTTTTTTCTGATAAAATATTCTGAAGATTTTTTTTCAGATCATCAATGCTGCAAATCAAAATAGGAGGGAACCCAGCTGCTTTTGAGGTTCTCTGTCATCAGTTCCAGTTGCAGATTAGAGAATGTAGACCAAGCGAGAGGAAGGAGAATAAGAACATGTCACCGTCAGCCCCAAATTGAAGCCCATTAGATTTTTGGCTTAGGTTATAAAAGTTGGAAGTTATTGAACGGATTTTAGGGATGCAAAGGTTTAGAAACTGCTGTGGAATAAATCTGAGAAGAAAAAAGTATCCTAAGGCCAATATCTTAGTTTGAATTTGAAAGTGCTAAGTTATAAGTGATATCTAAAGGATACTGAAGCCATGTGATGCTAACAGGTAATAGTTTAATGAGAACTGAAGGTTAATGAAACATTTCGTAAAGTTCATTGACAAAGTACCTGGAAGACACAGAGATTCAAACTAAGGTGGCTCACCGATATCTCACCTTACTGTTTAGAAAACTAGTTTGTGTTCAAACTGCGCTTGCAAAAACAAAGGACATCAATCCATCAATCCCCCTGTGAAACAACTGTCAGTTATTAATATGCTAATTCAGATCAGGTCACCTAGAATTACCTTTCTAAAGTTGACTTTGTCTTATACCACTTCCTTTGTACAGCTGGACAGAAAGCTCTTGGCAATGTGCAATTTAACAGAATTAGTTAGTAGCACAGCAAATTGGTCAACTTGCAAGCGTGCCATACACCATTCGTTGGTGTTGAAATTATTTAAATTGGTGCTGACTCTCTGTGAAGAGCTACACAGTGATTTTTCTTGCAAAATTCTAAGGTGTTAGAGAAAAAGCTGACAGGAATCATCTTGAACCCAAACTATAGAAAGATTCTCTAACTTTGGAATATTAAGGAAGTGAAGATTGGTCTGGAGCCTCCACCACTGGCTGTAGGTGTTAGAAACCCAAATACCTGTGACTTAGGAAACGGCTGCATGAGTGCAGGTAATACCATAGAGCAAGCATGAAAATAAAAGGAAACTCTCAGCCGTAGTTCTGGGGTTGTGGGGACCAGGCTCTCTATAGGGGAGTAACTGCCATTTTAGCAGATTGCTGCCACATAGGAATCACAGCCACCAGGATGTCATATGTACTTTTTTTTTTTTTTTTTTGGTGTCAAGGGAGAATCTAGAAATCTGGAATTCATTAAACACTCCTGTTTTAAGACATTGGCAAATAAATTTTTGAGCATTGTAAGGACTACTTCCATGTGCATATCTCAGGGCCACATCCAGCCCATGGGTCACCAGTAGGTGGAAGCCTGGATTAGAGCCAGAGTGGGGCAGACTGTGAAGGAGCCTCTGGGTCAGCCATGCAAGGCAACAGGAGAGAGCAGGGAATTCAGTATGGCTAGCTGTAAACTGGAAACTCACTTAGTGAAAAAAAATAACTGGCCATAGGAAAATAAGGGGCTGTTACTGGGAAGGCCAGAGACTTGGAATAATTGAGAGGGCTCAGGAGCACAGGAGGAGGGAAACGGAGTCCTCCAACTACAGATGCATGATGTCGATGAGATGAGAGGCTTTGACATTTGCAGCCACTGTCTCCCTGGAGCAGCACTTGCTACCCTCCATGGAAAAGGAGACGATGTGTAAGGCAGACAGTGTGCACCTTGAAATGAGGCCATTGCTTCAACAGTTCTAGAGCAGCCAGAGAGTGTAAATGAATTGCCAGCTTCAGGGAGTATTGCCTGTATCTTATTTCTCCAAAAACAAAACGAAACAAAACCAACAAACAAAAAGCTCTAGTGCACTCCTTCAATGACGGTTCATTTGCTCATTGATTGATTTCTTTCATTCCTTTATTCAACCAACAAATACTGAGCACCTCATATATACTAGACATTGGGGAGAAAGGAACAAAACACACAAATAATTGAGGGTCCAGTGGGAGATGTGGGAGTTTATACCTGCCAACAATGTCCCAGGAGCTGTCATAAAGGTCTCTGCAGTGAGCAGGGGGCACCCAGAGGAGGGATTAACTCTGGAAGTGTCAAGAAACCTGCCAGGGAAGGCAACATCTAGACTTTCTTTTTACTAATGTATTCATTTTTAAAAGCTTCATTCAGCCTATGACTCCACAGTCATTATAATGTCAGGACCATCTCCTACTTTCTTAGTACCTACAGGTTATAATTAATCACTGATATTCACAACAGTGATTCTGGGGCCCTCAGGAATTAGAACAACCTGAATTTTCAGAGAAGGATTATACTTTGTTTACTTTTGTTGGTATTGAGTGTTTATCCTTGAGTTTTAATTCTCTGAAACCTGGCATCCACATGGAATATACTGCTGTACACTGAAAAGTACTTTTGTATCTATTTATATTAATTTGGCCCACGTGTAGGAGGCCACGTTACTATTGCCATTTTTCAAATGAGAGAATGGAAATGGTGGTTAGCCCAGGGTCCCAGAACGAGCTACCACTGGGATAGATTTAGGATTACACAGCCAAGATTGCCTACTCTCAACCTCTGGTTCAAAAAAAAAAATTAACTAGAACATACCATTCTCTACATGTTCTCAGTAAATAGGAGTTTTCTCACTATTATTCCATCAAGGAAATCTTGCCCATAGTGTAGACCATCAGGATCTGTCCCTCCACCCTTTCAGTAGACTCTTAACTAGCCTGTCCAGTGTCCTCTTGCACCTCTTCAGTCCATTCTCCACATGTTTCAGAATGATCTTTGAATTCAAATCTGAGACAGTTATTCCCTCACCACCCTTCTCTACCTCCTAACCCATAAGAGGTTTTATTTTTAACAGCCTTATTGTGATATAATTCACACACCACAAAATTCACCCATTTAGAGTGTACAATTCAATGGTTTGCAGTATGTTCAGAGTTGTGCAACCATCACCACCCAAATTGATTTTAGAACGTTTCCATCACCTTAAAAGAAACCCTGTTCCCATTAGCCATCACTCCCTATTTCCCCGTCTTCTTCAGCTCTAAGCAGCCACTAGTTTGCTTTCTTTCTATGGATTTGCCTATTCGGAACATTTCAAATAAATGGAATCATACAGTGTGTCCTCTTTTGTGTCTGGCTTTTTTCACTTAGCACAAAACTTTCAAGTTTCCCCCATGTTGTAGCATGTATCAGAACTTCATTCCTTTCTATGGCTGAATAATATTCTACTGTGCAGATATATATCACATTTTATTTATTCATCCATTAATGGACAATGAGTTGATTCCACAGTTTAGCTATTATGAATAATGTTGCTCTAAAGTGCTGTACAAGATTTCATGTGGATATATGTTTTCATTTTTCTTGGATATATGTCTAGGAGTGGAATCGCTAGGTCATATATGGTGACTCTATGTTTAACTATTTGAGGCACTGCCAGATTGTTTTCCAAAGTGGCTCCAAGAGAGAGTTTTGATGTTGTTAAATTGCCCTTAGGAAAGAGGCCAAAATATTTAGTATTGTCCCCACTTGGCCTGGCCCTGCTTACCTCTTCAGTCCCACCCCATGTCCCAGACCCTCTCCAGGTCTCTCATTCTGCTAGGTCCCTCTGGCTTTTTGTAGTATTTCAAAGATACAGACATTTGCACAAGCTCTTTCCCTCCTCTTCCCTGTCAACTTCCATCAGAGAGACCTTTTCTGAACAATCCCCACCCACACTCTAAATGGGATCTCCTTGTTATATTATTACATGTTTGACAATTAATTAAGTGATTCTTATTTTATCCTACTAAATGGTGACTCGAGATGAGCTTAAGAAGTCTTAAGACTATTTTAAGACTAATTATTTTAAACCAAGGAGTCTTGCACAGAACCACAGAACTTGAGGTATAATAGGAACACAATGCATATCTATTGTGTAAATAAATGATAATGGGAGAGAGAGAAGACTTCAAGTTGGGAAGTTGGGTTTGGAATCTTCGTCAAGATTCATATTTCTCCCTGGATATTTTACTGCTTCCTTCTTTTGTGCTGAATGATATAGAATAGGATCAAAAAACTTTTCTGTAAAGGGCCAGATAATAAATACTTTAGGCTTTGTGAGCCATGCAAACTCTTTCACAATTACTCAATTCTACTGTTCTGGTGCAAAAGCAGCTGTGGATAATAAATGAAAGAGTGAGTGTAGCTGTGTTCCAATACTTTACTCACAAAAGCAGGCAGCAGTCTGGATTTGGCCTGTGGACTGTAACTTGCTGACCTCTGTTCTAGAGTATTTTCATGCTTGACACCTTCATACTCACAATTTTCTGCCCCCAGGATTCCATCCCCCCTCTGTTTTTGTTCTCCTAAAAGTCTCTTCCAAAACTTAGCTTGGCCAACACCTTATTTAGAAAATTTTCTTTGACCTACAAAACAGAATTAAACATTCTCTTCTCACTGAATTATGCTGTTCTTAGGTTGCTGTGTGTCTTCAATTGTGTTAAAATAATTCCATGAATCTGCTCACCCCTGCTAGAATATGGACACACTTGAAGAGTGAAGTTCACAACCTCCCTTCTTTTTTACCATCAGCACCAAGCATACAAAATGCTCAGTAAATGTTAAACTGAAAGAGAAGAGAGAAGATGATGGGTACCAAATGGATTATCTATACAAAATACATAGACAAACAATGAAATAAAAGAGTTTAAAATAGGGGCAAGGGGAAAGAAGGCATCTTAATGGAAATCAATAGCAGAACACAGTATTTGGGGATAAACCTAGTGTCGGGGTACAGGGTCTAGGTCTTCTATCCATCTTCCCAGAAGGCAAGATTGTTTACTCTTCTTAACTAGGATTTTTTTCACCAGACAACAATGACAAAAATATCTCATTGTTCTTCCTGGCAACTTCTTAGAAGCAATACTTCCCCCAACATGCACCATACGCACACTTCTTCCATCCCATCATTAACTTCTCTCACCTGGGGCAAAGCCTGAGAGGGATAATTCGCCCAAGTTGACTTATCCCAAGGGTCGGAGAAACATCATCACCTTTGCAGTAATGGTTCAGGATCATGGACAGAGCCACATGGTGGTTTTGTTGTTTTCAATGCTTTTGAATGAGAATATTAGGCTGAACTCTATGGAATTACCAATATTTGATTATTTGTGACCTACAGAAATGGCAGGATTATGCGATTCAATATAACAAAGCTCAGAAGAAAAGGGAGATGTCAGATAAATCATGGTTTAATGGGACTTACACTTTGCACAGCGGTGCCATGCTTACTGGGCCATTTGTTGTACAATATAGGTGGTGCACAGGACTATATTCCTACTTTCTCTCTGCATGGCTCAGATGCATGAAGAAAGGGATGTCATGAGCAAAAGGAACAAGTTACATTCGCACTTTAATTCTGGGCTAACCAGGACATTTAAGGAATTTGGCTGACACTGTGCCAGGGGAGTCTGGCTGGTACGTAACAAAGCCAAAAGCAGGCTGATTGTAATACGGACTGTCTGTGCTCTTAAGCCAGGACCTGTGCACTAATCTGGGGTGGGGGTATCTGGCAAAAAGAGAGAAAATTGTGCAATCTTGGTTAAAATCCAGAAGAATCTAAGAAAATGCATCTAATTATGACACAGTCATGTCTGGCTGCTTAAGTTATTTTTTTGTACAAGTAAAAAGAGAGGAGTTGCTGATCTAGGGTTATAAGAATAGTCAAGAGGGATTTTATGTGAGAGAGATGAGTCTATTTCTGTAACTTGCATTGCCTCATTTATAAAGGCAGGCATAGATAGGATCACTTTGGTGAACTAGAATTTGTACTAAGTTCCACTTGCTTTATTTTCTTTCATTTGAATATGCTTATTAGTAATATGTGTGCCAGAACAAAATCTTTTGCTATCAGTCATTGCCAAACAATGAATAATCCCATGTAAAATATGTTTGCACACTTTTGACAGTTATAACAACTTCATTGAACTTGTTTTTTTTTCCTCCTTTGAAATAGGCAGAATGTGCTTTTGCTGAATCCTTAATGCATTGCCTCTTGGCTGAGTTCATTCACCCTCAGGGAATCCTCAAAATACAGGTGTCATTTCTTGCTTGTCTATTGATGTGTCTGCTGGGGAAAAAAGGGGGGGGATGGATTTTCTTATAAACTCGAAGCTCTTAGCTAATTCATCGTTCATTTGTTACATTTTTTGAAAATCTATTTGAAAGACACTCCTATTGTGCTGTGGGAACAAGACAGACACGTTCCTTGCCCTTGTGAGCTTACATTCTAGTAGGGTTTGTGGACACATAAATGACTACATAATAGACCTATAGCAATAAGAGCCATGGAAAGGACATTGGGACAAAGGATGGCAATGAGAAGGAGTGCCTATTTTTGATCACTCAAGCAGTCAAGGAAGGTTTCTGTTTTGAGGAGAAATGTGAATGAAACGAGAAAGCAAACCATGAAAACTCTTTGGGAAAAAACAGTGTTATAGATGAGGGAATAGCATCCTCAAAGACCCTGAAATAAAAATTAACTTAGAAGTCTTGAGGAGCACCAAGAAGGAGTGTGTGGCTGGACTGGAATGACTGTGGAGAGAGTGATGTGATCAAAGGTATACATACCCAAGGTTCACATCAAGAACTTGTAGGTCACAGTGAGAACTTAGAACACAGTTGAGGTAAGACGGTTGGAAAGCAGAACAGCGAAAGGTCCAATTAACATATTTAAAAATAATTTGAAAAGATTTGTGGTGAATAGAGCATGGGGCCAAGAGCAAGAGCTGAAAAAGCAACTAGACAATCTTACTAACATGGGTGAGAGATGGTGGCTTGGCCAAGGGCGTAACCAACAGAGAGTGAGAGAAGGTCAGATTTAGAATGTAGTTTGAAAGTGCAGCTGATAGACTGAGTGTGTACACCGAGGATTGGGCATCAAGCTGTGGGCTCTAGTCTTCTTCCACTCAGTAACTGTGCCAACACTCACCTACAAGCTGATTTTGATTCCTCTCTTGCAAAGACAGTGTGTTAGTTTGAGATGCTTAAGGAAAAATGTAAAAGATCAAAGGGGATAACTTGACTGCATACTGGCATTGATGAAAGTAAGGCAGTCCTAAATATTTCTTCATTACCGTGAAGGTCTTATGGGGAAATGGACATTGATGAGAGTCAGAAAAACAATGAGGCCAGCTTTTTTTTAATTCTTTTTATGCATGCCATGTGCCAGGTGTTTTGTTAAATGTTTTACGAACATTTATGTTATGTGAGACAGGTCCTACTCTTCCATTTTAAAGATGAGCAACTTGAGATTCTAAGAAGGTAACTTTAAAAATCACAGAGCTGACAAGCAATAGAATTGGGACTTGAAGTCCAGTCTCTCTGAATCTCAAGCTCATTCTTGGAATCTCAGCTGTTTCCTGGTTCTCAGAATTTGTGAATGAGATTAAAAGTGAAGCTTCAGAGAAAAAGCAGGCAGTGATGACAGTGATAGTTAGGAAAATAAAGCTGAGGAGACCAAGTTCTTTCAAGAGCATTATTACAAAGTCCTGTCAAGTGCATTAAGACTCTTTTTTTGTCCCCACATCAGAGAACTTTGAAGACTAGAAAAGCCAGCTACACCCTGTATTCTACTTTAATACTGATGATCTCTTATATACTTAATGTTTGCTTATTTCTCATTAATCATCAATGCCGGGAGATGTTAGATGTCCTGCAGTTTAACAGCTCCCTAGAGTTCCCGGTTTGTAATAAACTCTGGTCAATTTATAGTCACTGTCTAAGTTACAATTTTAAAATAAACTTTATTGATTCTTGTTTAACTTTGAAATTAACACATTCCCAGTATAGAAATCTAGACAGTATCATGAATCAGTAGAACCACTGTTTATATTTTAGCATAATCTTAATAGTGTGATACTTTTGTCTGTATTTTGAAAATTGCATTATTTAGTGTATGCTATTTTTCAGTCAGATTTGTTTTTTACTTTATACCATGAATACTATGCCATGAATGTATTTTTACATTCCCTAATGTGCTTTTGCAATGTAATGTTCTACTTTGTGCAGATACCATAGTGTACTTTACTAATCTCCTCTTAGAACATAGTGTTTTTATAGTTTTTCCTATTTTTAAGCAATTTTGACATGAGTATACATGTTGCTACACAAACACACACACACACACACTCACACGCGCACACACACACACACACACACACACCAGGCTAAATTTCTATAAGTAAAATTTTCAAGGCTTGTGATGGATACTGACAAATTGTATTTCATAATGTTATTTTAATATCATTGGTAATGTATGAGAATTTATTTCGTTTGCCTACTGGCTTTTTCTAATTATTTTGGCAATTTTATAAGCAAAAAGATCTCTCATTTTAATTTTACAATATTTTTTGCTTTTTTGTTTTCTTGTTTTGTTAATTATTCTTTCTCTATTGGTTTTTAACCAACTCATTGTATATTCAAAATAATAAGCCTCTGTTTTATATGATACAAATACTTTTCTTAGTTTTCTATCTATTTTATTTTGATATTTTAGTAGTATAAAAACTTGCATTTAAGTAGTTTAATCTATCAATAATTCACACAATAAGTTATGATTTTAATACTGGCTTAGAAAGGCCTTCTCCACTCTATTACATAAATATTCAATGCCTTTTTTTCTTCTAATACTTTAATCTATCTGGAATTCATTAGGCTATACTTTAAATTTTGATACAAAAACCTTAATTTTTAGAGAACATCATGTATGATAAAACATATCTTAATACTTATTTAGCTAAATGACTTTAAATCTGTAAACTAAAAAAAAAGTATCGCATTTATTTCTATCCCTCTGAATTTCACTTTGGGAAAGAGAAAAGGGCAAATGGAAGTAAAATCCCCTGTACTTTTTTTCCTATGGTTTTGTTTTAAAAGTATTGTGTTTCTCATCTTTGCACAAAAATCCCCTTAACCCTTGTACATATCCTTAATGGATCTGGCACAATTCCATCATCCATGATTTATATAAATTCTATTTGAGCCAATTAAAATTTTCAGCCCGTGTCCCCTCTTGAGGCAGAGGATATTCTAGGACTTTACCTGAGCTGCTTAAATAAAATTATTTTGGATATCTGCATAGATTTCCTCCACATAATTAAAGTCACTTCAAAGGCTAAATAGAAAAATGCCCTCAAAGTCCACTGTGGTTGTGAGCATGCATACACATAAGAAAAAAATATTTTCATTATGTTTGGTGAAAAAAATACTTAAAAAGTAAAAATTCAGATTGACGAAGGAAATACTGTAGCTGTAAGCAGAGCACACTTTTCAAAGAACATTTGATAATAGTATCAAGATCTTTAATTAGTAATCTAACAAATATGAAACATTTTATCACCCCTTTGATAATTTTTACAGAGAGTGATAAACACCATATCAAGTCCACCAAGGGGAGGATTGTACACAGGGTGTATAGATGAAGGAGGAACAATGTTACAAAAGGCTAAAAATATCTTTTCCCTGGGAACTCTCCAGGAGTTGGTCCATAATGACATTTAACCTAGATAAGTGAATAAACATAAGGAAAATAACTTGAAATGTAAGTTATTGGAGTCAAAGAGAAACATGGCTTACTGGGAAAGGAAAGAAATTTCAGAGTGGGTAATGGCTAACAAATGTAAACTGACCCTATGGTACTGCATCCACATTTGCAAATTTCTAAATAAAGATCCCCTGGGCGTGAATGATTTCCCTTATGGTGGCGGGCGGGGGATGGGGGACCTGTGGGATTGCCCAGCCTCCCTTCCCCTGCTCTGCTGGGAGACTACCAAGGTGTTGCTCACTGGACTCCCTTGGAAATTTTGGCCCAGGGCATGGCCCTGGCTGGTGGTGGTGTTGCCAGGCAGACAGCATGCCAAACTCACCATGTCCCCTGTGGTCTAACAAATCTTTGTTTAGAATTTCCTACCTGCTGGGAATTCTGCTACACATGTTCATTTGTCTTTTCATTTTGTTACCACATAGAGTGGTATTCTAAACACCATGTTTTGCGAGTGCAAACTGAGACATGGAGAACTGAAATTACTTGATAAGGTAGGATGACCACATGACCCAGTTTCCCTAGGACTGTTTAGGTTTGCACCTGTTGTTTTGACTTCATTGTCCATAGTACCTACTTTCATTCTAAAAAGATTCTGGTTTGGACAATAAGTTATGTGGTCACTGTATTAATTTCCTTTTGCTGCTGTAACAACCGCAAACATAGTGATTTGAAACAACACAAATTGGTTACCTTGCAGTTCTGTAGATTTAGGCATGGGTCACACTGGGTTAAAATCAAGGTGTCTGCAGGGCTACATTCATCTCTGGAGGCTCTAGGGGAAGAATCCATTTTCTTGCCTTTTCTAGCTTTTAAAGGCTGCCAGCATTCCTTGGCTCATAGTCCCTTCCTGCAACCTCAAAGCCAACAATGGTTAGTCAAGTCCTTCTCACATCCCATCATTCTGACCTTCTCTTCTTCCTTCCTCTTAAGGATCCTTGTGATTACATTGGGCCCATCCAGAAAATTCAGGCTAATCTGTTTTAAAGTCAGCCAATCAGCAAGTTTAATTCCCCTTTAACATGTAACCTAAAATATCCACAGGTTCCAAGGATTACGACATAGAAATCTTGTTTGGTGGTGGGGAGGGAATTATTCTATCACAGCCTCTCTGTAGGCAGCAAAGTTGAAATTTAAAGGCGGGCTTCTGATTACAAGTCTAGTGTAATTTCAGTAATCAGTGAGGGTGATGTTGTTGAAGAACACTTGTTCAATCTTTATGAGATGCTGGGGGGTGGAAAGAAAGTGAAAAGTGCAGAAACTCAATGAAGTGGGAGGGGGAAGAGGGGATGGGTAAATTCACACCTAATGGGTATAGTGTGCACTATCTGGGTGGGGCATGGGCATGCTTATAGCTTTGACTCAGGCGGAGCAAAGGCAATTTATGTAACCAAAGCATTCATACCCCCATGATATTCCGAAAGAAAAATAAATAAATAAAAAGAAAGTCAATGAATACATCTATCAATATTTTTTGTACAGGCACTAAATTAGTTATAGAAGGGATATTTAGAAAACAGGGCTCCTGCCCCTCAAGTTATTAGGATTTAATTGGACTGTGAGTATATTCTCATCTCTATGCAGAATACTTAAGGCTCTACCAAAGGAGTCTATAATAAATGAATTCTTAATTTATTTGTAAGGGCAATTTAACTGTCACGTTAATAAAATGAGTTAGGATTAGTTTATCATTTTATTTCATATCACAACAAACATTGTATCCATGATAGAAAATATTGTTTTAAAAATCTTCCAACCACTCTCAACTTTTAGAAATCATCTATCTATAAATAAACAACGTAGCATACTTATACAAAAATCTTTGTGGGCTTCTTTATTTCCGTGGAATCTTTACAGAAATGTGGGTTTTTTTTTTAAGCTGTAAACATCTTTGAGGTTCTTGAAACACACTTTTAAACTGCCTTCCAGGAAGATTGTATCAAGTTGAAATCCCTCTAGAGTGAGCCCCGGGTTTACATGACTGCATCCTCACAATCGGAGACTCTCGCCTTTCATCTGGGAGCAAACACTGGCATCTTATTTTTCATCTGCATTTCAAGGTTTTGTATGAGTCAAACATACATACAGTTCCTACGTCTGAACTTATAGTCATGTTTAACTGGAAATGTCCATTGTCACATCTGTGTATAACCCTAATTGCACACAGCAAACATCCAAGGATCAGTTTACAATTCCAGCATTATAACTATACTCTATTACAAAAGATATTTGGAATGAACAGCATGAGATCCATTTTTGTCTGTGATTTATGTACATTCGTTCGAGTAGAAGTGTCTCAGGAGGTGTTCCAGAGACGGGGTAAATGGCAGCATCCATGTTTGAAATTTTTTGTGATCCAGAGAAGTAACATGGAGGGAAAACATTCATTTTTTTCTGTCTGCAAAAGGGAAACTGAGTCACATTGTGTAAGAGCTGTGGATAATATATGTTCTTCATTTTATGTGATTCAAAAACTAATGGCTGAAAATCATGCATGGACACACAGTCCACTGACAACCAGATGTTGAACTGTATCACCTCAAAAAAGTGATTTGTGCCTGTGTGTTTTGCTTCATTTGAATATTTTTGCCCAAAGAAGAATCAGAGTTCAAAAAGGTCATAGAAGTGCTTCCTGAATTGTTTTACTGCAGATTGACTCATGAGTCCATAGACTGTGTGTGTCGTGCTTTGTTTCTTATTCCATTGATCCAGGCTTCACATCTGCTGCCTGGGTCATCTCATATTATTTTTAAAAATGGCTTTTAAGAGCCAGCTTCTCCATTTTGGCTTTCACCCAAAAAATCTTGTAGCACATTTTGTTTTTCATCAGTTCATCCCTTTGGGTAAGATCACAGTGTCAAATTTTGTCAGACTAAATTGTGTCTTTCCTGATTGGAGATGAGAGGAGAAGCCAGAGGACGGGCGAGATGTTAATAATTTGTTGTGAAGCTGAAGGCCAGCATCAAAGGTACATGCTTTGCAATGTGGTTCATTATGTTCTTGTTTTTTTTAAAGGGATTCTTGTCCAGCATTTTATGTAGAGACAATCTCTGTTATTATGGTGCATTAATTGGTTGGAAGAATCATCAGTTTGCGTATTGTGATTGGGTGGCTCACATCCCTAGTGGATATGTCCCCCATTCCTGACAGCATGGAGGGAGGATAGAGGAATCTAGGTGCCGGGTGCCGGGAAGGGAGGCCAAGTGGACTCTATGCTTATACTTCAGCTAAAACTGTTCTGCCAACTTAGCTTCCCTTCTGGATCCCATGATTTTTCCTAACCTCCTCCCCCATTTCAGGAGTTAAGCCCCTTTTCTCCTCCCATATGCAGGACTCAGAACATCAGGACTAATATCCTAGTACCCATCTATTGTGCCCTCTCAAGTGGAGTGCACGTTCATGTGGTATCCTAATGTCTCCACCCTTGGAGAAAGTATTTTTGCTTTAAACAGATGGTGGGTGATTTGCATCCCCTGCCCCCACCCCCCTTTTATTCACTGTTGTCATTTGAGAGTTAAATTCATAAGGATAACATTTTTTTTCTTTTTAGAAAGTTCTGTGATGTCTCAAAAGGGAACATGTTGTAGCTAGGCTGATACTATAATATTTCCCAACCTGTACTTTGTGGCAGGGTGCTACCTAATATCTAGAGGCTCACTATGTGGTTTAATATGTATTTTCATGTGTATTAATAAAACATAAGAAGCTTATCATACTTCTAAATTCATGGATAATTTTGCCATAAATGGGGCAAGAGTAAAAAATAGCAATCAATGTAAAGCTAAACTATTAAGTATATAGCACAATTAGTAAAGAGAATAAAGCAAAAAATATAAGGGAGTCCATGCAGAAACATTTAACAAACGTGGGCACGGTGGGGGAAGTGTGAATTCTGGAGTCAGACCTAAGTTTGAATCCAGTCTGATCATAAATCAGCTTTGTGACCATGGAGTTTGTAAGTTGCTTACATTTATCTGCTGCAATGAATACATTGTTTTGAGCCAAATGAGATAATGCATAAAAAACCTGGACATGCAGTAGACACCAAATAAATGCTAGTTGCCTTCTTTTAAAAAAGCAAGTAATCAATTTAATGCACTTTGATATTGTTTACCACTGGGGTTCTTGTTCATTAATTAAAACTGAGTAAAGAGTCAACTGGCCTACAGGCCGTGGAGTTGGACCAACTGTCAGCTCTCATAAGCCAGGGTTAGAGGGAAAGGACAGATGGCCAAAGCCGAGGCCAAAACTTTGAATTCCAGTCTCTTAAAGAGGTATTGCCTCTTCAGATGAGGGCATGATGCAATCCATGTCACCTCAGGGGCCTGTTATGCGCCAGGCATTGGGTCTAGGCCTCCAGGATTGGCTAATGGGCAAGAGCACTTGCCACACCCCTGCCTTCATGGGGCCGGACAGAGAGGCAGACGTTAATTGGATTATTGTACAGATAGGTGATTAATGCTATGGAAAGTGTTACAAAGGAAGGGTGCTGATGACATGGGAGTATAAGCCAGGGACACCTTAGCTAGTCCGGAGGGGCAAGGGAGGATCTCCTTGACATTTGGGCTGAGGTCTAAAGGTCTGAAATTTGGGCAGAGGCAACGAGGAGATACAGCTAGGAAGCCCATGCTCAGTAGGAGGGTCATGTGTGAAAAC
Source organism: Varecia variegata (assembly GCA_028533085.1). NCBI lineage: Eukaryota > Metazoa > Chordata > Mammalia > Primates > Lemuridae > Varecia > Varecia variegata. Next base: position 95,184,118 of record CM052442.1, on the reverse strand, counting down.
ACCTGTGTCAGGAAGGAATATGATGCGTTGGAAGAACTGAGAAAAAATTAGTTTAGCTGGATAATAAGGAACAAAGGGAGATGTCTTGTAACATGGAATGACTTTTGGAAAGTGGGCTGGACCCAGATCATAGAAAGACTTTTCAGAGCAAAGCCATTTGCTGTTATATCCTAAGAGTGCTAAAAAAACCATTGAAAGGTATCCATGATGGGGTGACATAAATACATAAAAATTTTACAAAGACAACCTAGAAGCCCCATGGCAGGCAGTTGTGGCTGTGCAGGAAGATGCATTTGGCGCCTTGTGCAGTGGCCCTGGTAAGAGGTGACAGAAGCTCATCTCAGGAGGTGGGGGGTGGATGGAGAGAAGATGGTGCATTCAGGAAGTAGAACAAGCAACATGGGCAGGGCTTGTTGATGGAGTGGCTAGGACAGGAGAGAAGATTTTGTTTGAGGAAGAGGAGGACTTCTGAGTTTCTTTCTTGGTCCCTGGGAGAGGGGCCACCCTCTGGACAACATTTAGTGCAAAATGGTAAACATGCAACTGCATTTATCACACTTACTAGTTGATCAAATATCCTTGCCTCAAATAATGACATTTAAGAATATTTTGATTAAATTATTATAAATGTACAATAATTCTATCCTCACTAGCAGAGGCTAAAGCCAGCACCTTGAAACTGTGGAGTAATATTTGGATTAAAATTCAGCACGAGCTTTGTATCAGACACTTCCATGTGTTATTTTAGTTAATCCACGCAAAGATCCTGTGAGGTCACCATGGTAGGCTCTTATTAGTAATACGGAAATGAAGGTTCAGAGAGATGGATGCCTTGCTCAGAGCCCAGATCCAGTGCATGGGGAGGACTCAGTGCCAGGTCTCCCGAATCCAGGTGCAGGCAGGTCTCTCTCCACAGCTCTTAGAGCCCTCCACTCGGGCTTCGCTCCTCCGCCACTGCCACCAAGGCTGGGGGCCTCTCTGTCTCCTTTACGCAATGGGCCAAGCTTTCCAAAGAGTGGCCAGGAAACCACTAGCACCAGAATCTCTCCAAGTGCTGGATTAAATGTAAATTTTTAAAGAATCTAAATTTTTAACTAGATCTCCCTAGATGACCCATAGCCCCTCTAATAATGATAAAGCACAGTGAGTCACCCCTCCCAGGGATATTCTTCTCAATGGGAGAGAATAACACTGCAGTGTTGGCACCCAACAGTCACTCCAAAGCTGAGGCAGTGCAGCGCCCCCAACCCTCATGCACCATTCTCTGTGAACTTTCCCATCTCTGGGACCTGTCCATTTTCCTTTTTTTCTGCAACATTTCACTTTTCAATTAATAAGCAATTCTCTTCGACCTATTTTCCATTTGATAGCTTCTCAAAATGTGATCAGACAAAATATGCTTTTTAAGTGCTCATGATGCACAGTTGAAGATTAGAAGAAGATTGAAAATACTGACATTTATGGGAAACGTGTGTATGCATGTGTGTGGTGCACATATATGTGTCTGCATCTGTGTGTGTTTTATTGTGTGTGGTATATATAAGTAAGTGTGTCTGCATGTATGTGTGTGTGTGTACATGAAAAGGCTTCTCCAGACAGACCCACAGACATCTATTCTGCCTAGCCTGTGTGCTTGGGTGTGATGAATGAGTCCAAGAGCCACACCATGGAATTCCTAGCAGATGGCAAGCCTCAGCCTCCTGTTTGGAGCTTATTTTCCTGTTGCTGAACCTGAGGATGCTATTCTCAAGTTCTGCAAGGCCCTTGGACTTCCATCTCCAACCCCTGTGTCCCAGTACAGCATTGCTCAAATCATAATGTGTACCAGAATTCCCTGGAAACGGTGTTAAAATGGCTCAGTAGGCTCTAGGCAGGGCCCAAGAGTCTGCATGTCTAACCAGCTCCTTGGGACTTTAGCACTGCTGGAGCGGGAACTGAACTTTGAATAGAAAGGTACCAGAACACACAACACAGAGGTTGGTCAAACATGTAATTGGTCAGCATTCAGGCTACCTGCCATGGAATAAGTTATTAGACACTCCACCCTTGGATAACTGTTCCTAGCTATAATGTATTAAGTGTTCCCTCTAGTCCTGGCTTCACAGCAGACATTTTTGTATGTCACACCTATCATTCCCAGGTAAGTCAACAGTTGAAACTAAGAATAGAAGTCCTCAAGTCTGAGGAGATGGTCTAGAAATAGGGAGTGAGGGGCTGAGTGGTTTCCATTTCCTTTGAGCAATTATTCCATTGCCTTCTGCCAATGTGTTGCCTTTTCTCACAGTAGGTTTCTATCAAGTGGCATCTCACTTCAAACATAAAGAACAAGCGTCACAATGCCTCCCTTTGAATGCATCCCAGCTTGCTTTGTCTTTGGAGCCCCAAACACAGCCACTTGAATCTATCATGTCATTCAAAGGAAACAAACATTGTTCTAGTCTTTTCAAACTAAGGATTTGTGTGTTTGGGGTATTTCAATTAGGAAGAAAGAAGAAAGGCGAGAACACCGCTGAACATTTATTTTCTGGTACCGGAGGTACCCGCTGGAATTTAAAAGCCTTGCTTCAGAAAGTTTGGCATTTGCTAATTGTGGGTCTGACCTTCATAGGAGAACAGTTATGAAAACTCAGAGGAATGTCAGATTTCTTCATAGTAAGTGATTGGGTAGATAAGGCTGTATTTACTAACAGCTTCTTCATGCACATGCTTCATTTTTATACATATTATCAATAAAATTTTTAAAAACTACATGTACCTCAGTAAAACACTAATATTTCCTGTTATATGTTTTATTCAGTCTACTCTGCTTTCTCTGATGGGAACAAGCATGATACACTTTCCCTTCCTCATCTCTGCCTTCCCAGCAATTCACAGAAAAGTCTTCACCCCTCTCCTGGCTCAAATTTTTCTATGCAAAGAATCTTGTATGGAAATAAACCTTAACCTACTCCATTGAAGTTGAGTGGAGCCCTAACTCTGACTTGATCTTAAACCATTCCCTGCTCCCAAATTAATACCAAGTTTGTTCCTACCTCAGGTTCCACTTGCTATTCCTGCTGTCCAGAGCTCTTTTTCCATGCATTTTTGCACGGCTGTTTTCTTGTCCTTCAAGCCTCAGCTGAAATATTCTCTTGGCAATAAGATTTTCTTAACCATTTTATCCCAAATAGGTGCATGACCCCCAATACACACACATTTTCTCAGTCATACTCCAGCCCTGTGCTAGATCTCTACAATGATGGAAATGTTCTACATCTGTGTTGTGTGATACGGTGTGCACCAGCCACAGGCAGTTATTGAGCACTTTACACAGGCTTGGCTTGACAGGAGAACTAAGATTCAAATTTCTACAGCCGCATGTGGTTGGGGCTGCTAGCTTTGGATAGTGAAGCTGTAGTATAGAAACCTATTTCATGTTTTTCATAGTCCTAATCTCTAACCGAAATTATCTTGTTCATATATTTATTTATTTTATTTATTGCCTGTCTCTCTAGAGTATCTGTTTTGTTAACCACTGTAAACCCAGTGTTCAGCACGATGGCTGACATGTAGTGAGTCCTCAAATAATTTTTATTAAATTAACTTCAAAATGAGGAAATGCCACTTAACAGCATTTTGCTATTTTTAGAGACCATTCCCAAAGTCTTGTCTTCTGTTGATATCGTTCCTTTGCGAAAAAGTCTGAGAGTCAAACTCTGAACAGTTTTATAAGATAAACTATAATCAGGTTGTCTAGTTGCATAATTGGTTTTTGGAGATTCAGCTCAGCAAAATGTTGAGCTGAAACATTTTGCATTCATCCTGACCAAGTGTATCTCCTTAGGGTCTGTTTTTCCAGAGGTAGGTCAACATATTTGTATATTTGGCAAATGTGATTTCTGATTCTCTATCCTACCTGTGGCTTATGATACTGGCCAAGTCTTATAGACGCTTAGGATTTGTTATCCTTAGACATAGGTTTTTTGGTTGATTTAAAATCAAGTCCTTGGCTATTTGGGGAAGACAAGAAGCCAGACCTTTGTTATTACATGAAATTGTCCTCAAAGCTTCATTTTGATTGATTTCCTTTGTTAGCAGTATTCTCATAATAGCTTTAAAAAAAAAACATGGAAGTATACTCTCTGTAAAGTCTCCTTTGTGTGTAGATGTTTGAAGGCTCTGTCCACTTATTTTTTCTTAATTAATTTAATTTTTTTCTTGTATTATTTTATCTGCCCCTAGAAACCAAGTAAGTGTGTGTGAGTGTGTGTGTGTGAATTTTCTAGTGAAAAAAATAAAATAATGTTAAAGAAAAATGGGGAAAAAAATCCACCTACACATACCTGGTTTCGTTTTACTTACTGCCTTCAAATTCTGTTGGTATTTGTATGTTACACAGGTATGATACACACGACATTTTGTGTATTTTCACTTAATATTCTAAGTAGATCAGCAGGTTTAATAATTTTTTAATGGCTGTATTCTAACATGTTGTTACTCAAATATTTATTCAACTAGTCCCCTTCCACTGGACATTTAGGGAGATGCCAGTGTAATTTTATTATTAGAAATAACATTGCAGCAGATATTTTCATATATGTAGTACAACTTACATAGGATCAGAAGTGCTAACTAAATGGAATAAAGTATACAAGTCTTTCATGGTTTGTGTTAAATTTTGCCATGCTACTTTCAAAAAGGTTCATCCTGGTTTATAATACCATCAAGTGGGATATGACTGTACTGATTTGTAACAAGGGTGTTTCTCTTTCATTTTCCTAATTTGGGCTAGTTTTGACAACATAATTGATTAGAGTAACAGTAGCAACAATAGCAGCAGCTAACATTCTTGAGATAGATTATGTGGCAGGCCTTAAATTAAGTGCTTCGGTGGTTAAGAATGTGAGCTCTGGAGACAGACTTCTGAAGGTCAAATCGCCCACTTACCCTGTATTTGCTTCCATTTCCTCATCTGTGAAATGGTCTGTAGGGTCCTTGTAAGGGTCAGGTGAGTTTATAGAGTATAGAGCCTAAGTAAGCCCGGGATAATTGTTGGTTATTATTCCTAATAAGGGGTGTTGTTATTAGTCCCATGTTACAGATGAGGAAACTGAGATATTGAATGTCTTGCTCAAGGTCACACAGACAGTGAAGAGTTGTGCTGAGATTCCAAATGCAGATGCCCTTTTCTGACCAAAATATTCTGTCACCTCCTATGCAGAGATCACCATTTATATCCAAGAAGAAGTGTTACTGTTAGTGCTGAGTTAAATCAAGGCGAATTAAGCACAGAAAATGAGAATATAAGGTCACTGTGATTCACTGGAAATGCCATGGCATAAATCTTTGTTCCCAGGACAAACAATAAAGCTGTTTTTGTATGGTGCCTTCTTCATTGAGATCTGAAGGTAGTTCCATATAGAATTGTGAAATCTCCCTAGATTATAAAGACATAAAGAACCTGGTCGGTAGACAGCCCCGGTCTCATGCAGGCCCCTGCAAATGCTGTTTTTTGCTAAGGGAGGCCCTCTACAAATACTTCCTGACCTGAATTTCTCCTAAGCATTACCATAAACACTGTTGGTTATCTCTTAATGTACTTGGTTCATAACTGCTTAGTCAATTATTTTTATTAGCATAACATTATTTTAAGCATTATGATATTGGAAAAACAAATAATGTAAGCACATTTTCTCAGCTATGGCTGATTGCAAGTTGTGTTTTGGATTTTGGTTTTTTTTTTTTTTGTTTTTTTTTTTTACTTTCTTTGCAGACTTGATGAATTAATTATAAATTTCCCAAAGGGGATATAATGTGAACCAATCTTTGCCTTTTTATTCTTAAATGCTTAGTTTCTATTCTAGTCCCAGTGACTATCCATTGAGACCAAAGTTTGCATACTGCCAAGGGCTCCTAAAATTGCTGATATAACATACTTTCTCCAGAGAACCTGATTTCAATTTTCATAATGAATGAATGCCTTCTTTCTCCCCCAATCTCTTTGCTCAAATAGCTATTTGTGGAGACCACTGATGTCAATGGCAGAACTCTCGAGGGGCCGGTGCCTCTGGAAGTCATTGTGATTGATCAGAATGACAACAGACCAATCTTTCGGGAAGGCCCCTACGTCGGCCATGTCATGGAGGGGTCACCAACAGGTATGTCAAGTTGGCTTGTTTTTGGCATAATGGCTTGGAAAGTGGCACACGATGTTCTTTGGGGATTTGGGAGACTGTTTTATTGCTGTTCCAACTTGTTGGCATATATCAACATAGACATATCACTTCCCTGGGTAGAAGCTAGGGTTGGAAGGCTGAAGTACAGAGCACGACCAGGGTGTTGCAAGCTATGAAAATATCCTCCCTTGTCTCTGACAATGATCCTCCAAGGATGACCGCCATCGAAGTATCTAATGCATAGCTGATGCTGGGCACCATGCGAATATCTAGCTCACCCCTGTGAGGGCCTGAGGCCGAACTTTGTGCTAGAGTGGAGCTTTGATGAGAATAATGTTCCCACTACAAACTCCTCAGTTATTTCTTTTCATAATTGCCTTTTAGTAAGAACTATTTTGGTAAAACAGGTAGGACTTTTTTTCCTTTTCTTAGAAGATGTGCACGAAGAAGCAGCTTGTCAAAGGGCCAAAGGCAAGATATTTTATCTCTCTCTCTCTATGGAAATACGGGTACCTACTGTTATGGAAATCACTCAAGGTTATGACAGAGCTCCTGCTATCTTTGTCCTCTGTTTAACCCCTCTATCAGGGAAGGTTTTAGAATTTAGAGCTCTCTTTTTTTGGTCCAGTACAACTAATTATTCTGTGGCCAGCAGCAAAAGTTACTTCTAAGTATAATGCTTGAGAATGTGAAGAATGAAATAGAAAAATTCCTATTAGGCTAGACTTTGACTCGAAGCTTTAGAATATATTCGAGTGAAAAAACACCATATTAACAGTAACACTGTTGCTGCATCTAGATTATGCCCAAACAAATAAGGAAAATAGTCCTTCGGCAGAGATCAGATGAGGGATGGAAGCCTAAGAACTGCTTTGACTGTTTTTTCTTTCCCCCTTCACTGACTTGATGGGATATATCAATGACATGTAGATACATGAGGCCCTGGAAGTGTTGTCATGGTAACCCTCCCAGACTCCCAGGTGAATAATTGTATGCAAGATGCCTAAAACCTCCCTTCAGCTTCAAGGAGCTGGGTCTCCATGCACTTCACCAGATCCCTCAAGGGCAGGAGCGAACCTCTCTCTTCACAGCTTTGCATACATTCTGCAAAAATGAGAGTGAATTCACGTGCTGGAGGATGTTTGGGAGAGTGGTGGAAGCAAAGAAGTAATAATAGGCTGGAAGGAAGGAGAGAGGACAGGTGAAAGTAGGTCAGGTCACCAGGGCTGACTATCCATGGGGCTCTGCTCAGTAGGCTGCTTTTGATGGAGAGATAGCTTCTGGTGAGAGAGAGCCTGGAATTTGAGTTTGATGTTTACAGAAATCTTCTTAAACAAGCTGATGTGCATAACAAGTTGGGAAAACTGATGGGGAAAGCCATTAAAGAAGCCGGATTTGAGCGGAACAGAAAAATCATTCCCGGTTTCCATCTGTGGTACCCAGGCCCCCCGTACGTGAGTGACTAGAATTTGGATGGGCCAGAAAAGTCTTCTAAATGTAAATGACAGTGGTTACAGTCAAGGTAGCTGTGAGCCTGCACATGTCTTTGTATATTATATGTGTATATGATTAGATGATGTCCAGTTTTCCTCCCACAGTGCCCTTCCTTAAAGTTTAGGAAAGAATTTTAGATTTTATTGCTTTATATACATGTCATACTTTTGAAGAAAAATAGAATCTTTTATGCATATTGGATTTCTTAAAACACAAAACTATTCAGTGAGGGGTAGATGCTTCTCTGGCAAAACACAAAGCACCTCAAATGTCCATTTATGATTGGTATTATCATATAAAAATACATAAACACTGGGGTGTCTGTCTGGAGTAGCTTCCTCTGGCTATGCAGAATTTGGTCTGATTCATTGTTTTCTTTTTCATCACCCTCTGAGTTTCACTATAGAGCAGGAATTGAAATAGAATTGGTCAGATTTGGGGTCAAGAATGTGGAAATGTTGCAAAAAACTTTTAGAAGAAAAGCTACTTATATTACTTAGCACCCTGTAAGAGAGTTATAGGCAAGATGGCTCCTGAAGCATTTGGAAGGACAGTGAGAATTTGGGAAAGAAGCCCTTCTCTAACCAAAACCATTAAAAGTTATAGCAACAAACACTGGCTATGAAAACGATCACCTCTCCTATTTCCATAATTCTCTGCTTAAGTATGGCTCATAGAATCCTACGTGTTGTAGACATCGTACAGCACCCATTTTACAGAGGGGGACACTGACTCTGGAAAAAGTTCGGTGACTTTTCCCAGTTCACACCAGTCAGAGATGGGGGGCAGTGTTTGGGATTCAACCTATATAATCTACCTTCAAATCACATAGTCCTTCAACTGTCCCACAAATTTTATGGTGAAAACAGCCATCAGTCTATCATGGCATTGAGTCGAGCACTTACTATGTGCTAGGGGCTTTATATCACCACCTCGTCTCATCCACTCTACCACTTCCTGCCCTGAGAGGTGGATACCACCATCCTTATCTTACAGAGGAGAAAACTGAACATCAAAGAGCTTTGGGAACTTGCCCAGAGTTACACGGCTGGTGGAGGAGACAGAATCAGTGTCCTTGCCTCCTGCTTCAAACTTGATGAATAGTTCCTCATTCTGCTGATAAGACGCTGCCACATCTGCCTCCATTCTCTGGTCAGATTCTAGCCGGATCTGCTCTGGCTTCCTGCTCAGACTCGTCCACAGCCAGGCACAACAGCCCACACTTGTTCCTGGCCTTGGGTGAGCCGCAAGAAACCCATCCGATCTCTTCTCCTGGTCCCATGGTTTGCACCATGGACTCCTTGCAGGCCTAGCTGTGGGGAAGTATTTGTGCAATTCTGTCAGGTGACCTGATTTAGGTCCCGACAGAAAATGATTAGCTCTTCTGATCAGACAGCTGGGCTCACTGAATCACCTTCAGTATAATGGGATCTGTTGCTCAGGACCTAGGGTTAAATAGGGTCCACTATTGAAGCCCTTGTTATCACTCACATCACTTTCTTCTGAGCCACATAACCAGGGACGTCTTCATGGGGTGCAGCCTGTACAGCCTCACCGAGCCTCATGCTCAGAAGTGCCTGGTGCTTGGGTTAATGATCTGCTGTTACCATCTTGAAACTCTTAATAATTGTTGAACAAAAGGCCCCACCTTTTCACTTTGTACTGAGCCCTGAAAACTATGCAGCTGGTCCTGCACCCAGCAAGGTAGCCTAGAGCTGGGTTTTATGCTTGGCTCGGCGCTTTCACCAGGTGAGACCTTGGGCAAGATGCTGAACCTTCTGGAAGCCTCAACAGCCTTGTCTGCAGTGGGGGCAGAATATAATATTACCTACCTTAGAGAAAGATATGTGAAGATTAAACGAGACATTGTGCTAAAACATAATATTAATGTTCGAGAAATGCCTTTATAGTATTAATACAGTGATTGTTATTTTTGTTCCAGAAGTGTACTCTTTAGCAAAGGCAAAGCAAAGAGACTCACAATTTGTGTGAAAGAGAATTCATCTCCCAACAAGCCTAGCATCATTTTCATGTTCCCATGTATTTGAATGCCCTCAGGACCAATCCATCACAAAGGAAGGTCACCTGTATTTATCTGTATGTGCAGACAGGAAACCGTTCCCAGCTGCTCAGCCCTAAACTCCAGGGTATTGTTTTGGGAAATCATTCTTGGATGAAGGAAGATCAACAGAAAATAATGGTCTTTGAACTTTGCAGATCATGAGCTGTTCCTTTTGCAGAGACATAGGCATTGATTTATGGGGCCCAAGCCCAGGCTCTGGCTGCTCCACAGGGGCCAGCCAGATCTCTGTGTGAGTCTGGTGTTTTCTGAATGCCTAAAACATGATGAGACGTCTGAGTATGGGGTGGAGGACTACGATCCTTGTAATTGCTGTGGAGCACTCATCCCCACAGCGGCTTGCTGGCACCAGTTCACGGTGGTTTGCCACCAGCAGTCTACTGGGCACCTTGGAGAAGAGCTGACCATGATGAAAGGCATGCCAGACTCCCCCAAAGTAAACCCCGAAATGGGGATTAGGGCATCTGGTTTACCTTAAAGATACAGGGACAGCAGGTCAGGAATTGTACAGGAAAATGAAGTTAACTAGTTTGAGGTGCACCACTAGGGATGCTACCCAAGTGGGCAATTGGAAGTTTATCCTTTTGGGGGAGCTTCAGGAAATGGCATCAAATATACACATTGGAGTTATCCCAGCCACAGGGCCGGGTAGCTGGGCTATCTATCCCCCTAAGCCTTATGATGGGCATTGGTTAAGAGTTATCCTTGGGGATATTTTAATTTCCAGACCCTGTCAGCCCGCTGTGCACAGGGGCAACCTGGGATCCAGCAGTGAGAGCACCTAGTACACATGCGGTCTAGGCCATTGGGTGGCCCCACTGTGCTCTTCCTCCATGCTTTTAGCCACCCTGAATGGCACTCCCCAGCCTGGACAGGTGGGGCAGCTTTGAGAGATGTCAGTGCAGAGAGGTCATGGGAGGAGTGTACCAGTTCCTAACCTGCACGGCTGAGCGAGATGAACATGGCATTTACCTGGAAGTACATGCTCTGAGTCATGAGAGATGCACGTCACTTAGGCTATGTGCTGATACTTCTTGAGACTGTTGAAGACAAGCAGAGATCAGCAGTTACATCCTCAGCTTCTAACTTCTGAGAACCCAACCACTCATGCCCTCTCCCTTCCTCTCTTGCTCCCTTCATTGTTTTCCATCCAGTATTTTTACTGAGCATCTGCTCTGTGCTGGCCCTGTTCTGAGCTCGGAAGGAACAGCAGGGGACCTGACAGACGCTCATGCCCTCCCGGTGTTGGTAGCCAAGCACAGGGACCGGAAGTGGCTAGATAGAATCACATTGTGGCGAGTGCTGCAACGTGGTCCTACTGGACGCCTACCCCAGGAGGGACCAACCTAGTCTTATTGTGCGAAGGCCTTTCTGAAGGGGATGTAAGGAAGTAAGGCGTTTTTTCGTCTTTTATTTTTACTCTAGTATCCACCTGAGTTCCCCTTCAAGACACAGTTACTTTAATTTTTAAACAAGTCCTACCATGTCAGATGTGAGGAAACACAGCCAACTGAGCAGCCGGCGGGATAAAAGGTTGTCCTGAGAGCTCAGCTTTGCTGGAAGCTGCTGCTTTCCAAAACAGCTTGAGCTAAATAAAGGTGGCTGTGATATCTGATAGTTGATAATGTGATGCCTAGCTCAGTAAAAGTCTTCAGTGTATCAGTGTGGCCTGGTAGTAAAGTCCCTTTTCTGGTTACCTCTTTATTTATTTGTTGCAGTAACTGCCATGCAGCTTCTTACCTCACCGACTGTTAAGTTTTCTTTCACTGGCATTTTCAGACTTTTACATCACAGTTTCTCCATTTTCGACTGTCCCAACCAATCGCATGTGTTCCTAGAATATCAGGCATGCGGCTACTTTGTTTCTTTTCTTAATGAGATATGTCTTTTAAAAATAAAGCACTTCAGCTTTTTTTAAGTGAAAGAAAATGCAATCACCTCCCCCCTGCCCCACACACCCCACCCCCACAATCCTGCCATCCAGAGCTAACCACAGTGGACATTTTGGTGAGCACCGTTCCAGGGCTCTCTCTGGGCATCTCTAAACAGAGAGATGCAGGGGCACAATTTTACAGAAATGGAACTCTACATGCTTGTCTGTAAATCTCTCTCTTCACTCCACAGGCCTTATGGACATTTCTGTAAATCAATAAACACCAAGCTACATCATTGTTTTAAACAGCTAGCATCTGGATCTACCATCATTTAGTTAACCAATCCCCTATTTAAGTTGTTTTACCTTTTCTACACTTAAAATCAATTCTACAGGGGAGAACTCATCTTTTCCCATGTGTGTGACAATTTCTTTAGGATAAATTCACATGAGTGGGATTGATGGGACAGAGGATATGCCTTATTACATTTTGATCCATACTGGCTGATGCTTCTAATCAGAGGATTTTATTCTGTATCTTAGCTAAGCTCATTCATGCATCAGGGAAACAATAGTCTTTCTTTTCTCACACAAACATACTGATGTATATTTTTATTTGTTTGCTTCTCTGGATTCTACCCAATATCTGCAAGTCTTTGCGCGCATTTCACTAACGGTATTTGGCGACTGTGGACTGCCTTGCTGCAGAACCTTCCGGGGCATTGTGTTCGAGGCAGAGGACTGCAGGTGGTGACGCTGGCCTCTTCCCTCCAGTCGTCACTGAAGTCTCAGCCCAGAAGTGATGTCCAGGAACAGATGTCATTAACATGTCACAGAGCCCCTGAGATTGGAGTAGACAGCACCTGAGTTATGGTGCAGATCACTTCAGGGCAGATGACTATAAAACAAATTTTATGAAAGAGTTGCATAATCCAGTCAGAGGCCACTTCCCAAAGGAAAGACTTAGAAATAAATAGTATGAAAAGTGTTACCTGAACTTCACTAGCTATTGAGTCTACCTGGTCATTGACAGTACTGAATCTTTGCCAAGTTGCTCCTAACTATGTCTGAAGGTCCCCAGGAGATGTCTAACACAGCCTCAGCACCAAGCCCGTCAACTCCCTCGTCATAGCCATCAGGATTCTCCGTCCTTCGTGCCCCACCCCTCTCTGATAGGCACCACTGCATAAATTAGAACCCACTGCTGCTGGTTCACTTTGGTTTTCAAGATACCAAAAGGTCTGGTGAGATGGGAGAAAATGCCTGACCCCTTTATTCTGGTAGAAGAGTTACCCGACCAGCGGAACTCTATGGCCCTATCTTAATATGTGTAACATTGGAAACAGCTCTTTCCTCTCTGCCCCTGAATTCCCATCTACATCTATGGGGCTAGAGGTCAAGTCAAGACACAGACACCACCTTGCTTCCTGAATCACTCTCCTGTCTACCCATGAAATCTTACACCTGGGCCAGCCTCTGTGTCTGTGTCTCCTCTGCTAGTCATCCGCGCTCCTGTCACTCATGTTAGACCTTTGTATCTCAGCTGAACTGGAGAGATGTGGCCCCCGGGCTCACAGTGATTACTTCCTCGTAAAAAATAGATGCTTGGGAGCCCTGCCCACTAATTTTTTTTTTTTTTTTTTGGATATTGTTTTGGTGCTCAAGCTGGGAGCCATCTTCCCATCACTTTACATTTGGGAGAAAGAAAGATTTGTGGCATCAAATATTTAAAAAATAAAATTAAAAAATTAATTAAACTAATTAAAATAATAGTTTAAAGTGGCAGTAGAGCAAAGGAACATCAGCAGCTTCAGAAACTTAGTGATCATGCTACAATCTTTTTTTAAAAAAAGTCTGACAGGAATTTTTAGCCAGAATGGAAATTGGGTGACGGTTGAGCAGCTGCAAAGTGAAAGTGAAAAAGTCTTTGAGTTGTTACAGCACAGAGCACATTCACCAATGTCATTGGAACCCTCCCTGACACCTAAGGAGTCGCTCTAACCAGTCTAGCGATTTTTGGTGCAGCAACTGAGTAAAACAGAGCAGCAGATCCACACGGCATTAAACAATTATAATTTCAGGGAAACCGTATTTCAAATTAATTCCTCATAGCCATTTCATTCTGCAAATTCGTTCAACAAATATTTATTGCACAGTGTCTATCAGCCAGATAACAGTCTAGGTGCTGAGGATATAGCATGACCAAGACCATTTAGGACTTTTACATTTTCCTGGGAGGAGAAAGATAATTAACAGCAAAGTGAATAAACAAGATAATTTAAGTCTTTTGGATACAATAAAACAAGGTGATGTGATAGAATGATAAGGAGGTTCAAGGAAGGCCTCCCAAAAGAGGCGATGTTTAAGCTGAGCCCAGTGAGAACACAGGAGCCCACCAGGTAAAGGTATCACTCGAGGACATCCAGGCAGAGGCACCGGAAGTGCAGAGGTCTGAGGCAGGAATGGCAGGAGGGGGAGACAGAGACGAGGCCAGCTTAGTTGGAGAATGTAAGAGTAGTGCCAGGTGAGTTCAGGGAGACAGGCGAGAGCAAGATCATATTGGGCATGAGTCAACAAACTATGGGCCATGGGCCAAATCTGTCCCACTGCCTGTTTTTTTAAATAAAGTTTTATTGGAATACAGACATGCTAATTCATTTACACACCGAGGATGGCTGCTTTCACACTATGCTGGCAGAATTGGGGAGTTGGAACAGGGACTGTATAGCTCACAAAGCCAAAAATATGTACTACCTGATCCTTTGCAAAAAAAAAAAAAAGTTTTTGGACCCTTGGTTTAGAGCCCTATAAGTTCTGATTGCATTTTAAATTTACTAGGAAGCCCATGGATGGTTTTAAGCAGTGAAGCAGTTAGATTTGATTTTACTGTTAAAAATGACATGTGCTACACAGCAGAAAATTGAAGTAGAGCAACAAGGGCTATCTCAACACCCCAGGCATGAGAGGACCATGGCCCGGACCAGGGTGGCAACAATGCAGATTGAGAGAAGAGGTCACATACCATTTTTGTGGCAATTCCATGACAAATGGGGGAATCCTAAATATCGACTCATTTTATGACACTAGCTTATTGTAATTGATGCTCTCTATGTGGAATTACAGTAATACAGTAAACCTTAATAGGTTTATAAATTTCCCTCAAGTATGAATTGGATTCTACCTTCAGTTTTCTTTCTCGGCCATAAGCTTTAGGCCAGGGGGACCAGATTGTTTCTCTTCATCCCTCAATTTCCAGCAGTTAGCAGAGTTCCCGTCATACAGTAGCCACCCAGTAAATTCCATTGAATGAATAAATGGCCCCAAATGGCAGAAAGTGGGAATCACTATAAACTTCCCTTTTTATTCAATTATTAAATAAATGTTGTCTTTATTGGAAATTTATTCATTCCTTCAACAGATGTCTCTAGGGTGCCTGCTATGTAGCAGATACGCTGCTGTTCAGTGAGGATGGTGGAGGGAGGGATGCAGAGCAGACGTGGACCCCGACCCCACAGAGTGTGCAGACCAAAGGGGAGGTCACCAGTGAGTACATCCTGGCATTGTGGTCACCCACAGCAGGTCACCGCACAGGAGGCCAGCAGGCTCCTGGGAGCATCTCACTAGGATTGAGGGAGGGAGATGACACCTGTCCCAGGGTCATAAAGCAGTGATAATCACCAGCATATTTTTCTAGCACTATTATGTACTGGATACTGGTCTAGGTTCCAGACTGACCTTCAGTGTAATCCTTACAAGGGTTTTACAGTTGAGAAAACAGACACACAGGGAGGTTAAGTTAATTCCCCAAGGTCACACAACTAGTGGATGATGAAGCTTGGATAAACTCAAACCCATATGACTCTAATTTCCTGTGCTTTCACTTCCTCTCCATCCACAAAATCTGTCCTTTAACCTTTCACCCATGGTGATGACACAGGTGATCCAAAGCTGCCACCCTTAGTCTCAAGAGCATTTCTTTACCCACGTATGTGTCCATGTGTTCACATGTATATTTTTGTGTATGTGTATGTATGTGTTTGTGTATATTTGTGTGTACGTGTGTGTGTGTGTGTGTGTAGATGTGAGAGAGAGAAGGAAGGAGAGAGAGGGAGAAAGAGAACAACACCAAACACCAACCTTTAGTCATTTCACAGCAGCCTAGCTTCTCAGGTAACGCCAAGCAGCCCATCCTTACTGCTGGTGACCTCAAACAGCCAGATTCTCCCCCTAGCGGTGTTTGGTAGGTGCTCGAGGAGAACTCTCGAAGATTCATAAAGCCACTGTGCCATCCATCCATCACGACAGTCTACAAATGTCAGAAAAGATTTACAATCAGCAGAGAGCTTGATAAAGCAGCTTTTACTGCAGCACCGTTGCTGTGAGACTACCGTCCCTTCTGAGAACAGTCTAGAGCTGCAACTTCCATTTATCTACACAAATACCTTTGAATCACTTCACCTTAATATATATACACACAAATAATAGATGTTTTTAAAGCCCTGAGTAATTTATGTATAGCACTACCTCCCTTCTTAAGCAAATGGAGGAGATTCAGTATCCTAAGTTCAATGGGAAGAGGGCATATAAAATCCCTTTCAAGTATATGTTTCATAAAATATAGGTCATGAATTGAGTTTTCGTGTATCAAAGAAAAAATTTAAATAGACTTACAACTTTCTTACTGTAATTATGGATGCATATTTTAAAAACCAAGTATAGTACCCAAAGCTATTTTATTATTCAGAAGACTGGCTCTTTTCAAAGATTTCTCAAAAGTTTGGCTTAGGGAATGAATCTTCATGTTTTCTTTCTTGCTTTGGTTTTCTACTTTTCTTTATAGTCTCTCGCTGTCTTTATCTTCTCTGCTTCTGGCTTGTAGCAGGCTGCTAACGTGGACGCCTTTCTCTTGGTGGTGGCGGTGGGGCTGGTGTTTCTGCAGTTGGGCTCTGTGCCCATAGGAAAGGACTCTCTTTTCAGAACAATGGAGAAACTTACAGAGGAACGTTCCCTTGGCCCATCAGAACCACACTCCATGAGCTGCTTTGCCGTCTGCTCCTCTCCTCCTCACTTCTGGAATTTTACCCTTTCTCTAGCTTGAGGAGGTTAAAGTCATAAGCCAGGGATAGAGGTGATGACTTGAATGGCAACACATATGTCTATGCATGTACATATGCATACACACACACAGGAAATTAAGTTAATTAGGTTCCATCCATGATGCATCATTCAAAAATGTTTGGGTGGAATTTCAATAATTTTGGAAACAACGTTTGATGTGGTTTCATTTGAAATGTGGCCCCGTGCAACTAAAACTGAGACAACCCAAGAGACTACTGCTGCCAACAGAGTCATGTTATGTGATTGTAGACACCATGAAACAGGGGTTCAAAGTGGAATGATTTTGCCCCCAGGAGACACTTTTGGTTGCCACACTGGGGAGGGGGAGGTATCTAGTGGGTAGAGGCTAGGGCTGCTGCTAGACATCTCACAATGCACAGGACAGCCCTCACAACAAACAATTATTTGACCCAAAATGTCAATAGTGCCAAGATTGAGAAACTACCCTAAATGGGGAAAATGAAGAGTTTTAGTTGTGAGGCCCAAATCTAAAGTCTGGAGGAGAAATGCTACAAATTGTAGGCCTTGGTTGGTACCGCTTTGTGGTGAGCTATAGGAACCTACTCCTAAGCAGGATCAATTACCATATAGCTGATTTTTAACAGTGAGCACTGTGAGTGGGAGCTGTTGCCAGGCCCTTTGCTAAGGGCTTTCTATGCATTACCTCATTGACTCACAACAGCAATCCTAGGAGGTAGATGCTGTGATGATCTCCATGTGTCCATTGATGAAATTGAATCTGAAAGAAGTTAGAAAACAACTTGTCCAGCAGAGCAGAAACTATTTCCTAAGTATCCATCCTGCTACCCTTTAGTAGCAGGCCTCAACATACTATAGTAACAATGTGTCCTATAAAAACTGTATTGCTCAGACTCCCTTGCAGCTAGATGTGGCCGTGTGGTGAAGATACACAAGGGCATCACATTAGACTTTTGCAATGGATTCTGAAAGAGCCAACTCAGCAGGGAACAGTGTCCTTGTCTCCTCCTACTACCACCTATTTCTTTTTGCTGTTTGGAATGGGAATAGCCTGGCTAGAACTCAAGCAGCCACCTTGCTCTGTGAAGTGGCTTCAAGGGTAGAACCATGTGCTAGCAAGGTAGAATGAAAGAGGATCGATTCTTTTGCCTGTGGAATGCCTTCCTGGCCCCAGACTGCCTCTCTCCAGAATTATTTTACATAAGACAATAATGAACTTACGTCTTATTTAACTCACTGCTATGTTGGATTCCCTGTTATGTCTGGCCAAATCTAATGACAACTGGTATACCCAGTGTCACTCAGCCAGTAAGGATTACAGCCCAGACAATCTGTCTATGAGCCATGCTCTTAGACCACTGTGCTGTGCTACTTAAGACATTCAAATTCACTTACTCCTCTGTATGCATTTCATACCGCCACTTTTAGTATAGTAATCAGAAAATTGAGTCTTTATTGGGACAGAAATGGTCTTTGTCTCCTCCATTATCTTAGAGTTCTTTCCAGAAAGCATTATGAGGTCTCTTTGTCATTAGACATTTTTATTAGATTAAAGAAATACTCAATGCCTTATGATGGAAACTTTCTCAGCAGAGTTATTTTGGTTTCCTACTATCACTTACTTTACTTTCAGATCATAGTCCACTACTGGTGACCTGAAAATAATCCAATAATGCATGTCATTGTGTGGCTGGCATTTATGTCAATGTTCTGGCCTCACGTCCATGTCCAAGGGCCAGAGAGGGAGGGGAAGGGTACAGGAAAAGTTAAGAGGACTCTAGAAGGTTTTCAGAGAATATTAAGTTTTTTCTTCCCAGTGAATCAGCTGGAAATGCTTCACGAGAATGTACCTGTGAGTTTATCAGGAGATCAATATGTTCTGACAAGAGTATATTACACAAGGCTTGAGACCAATGGCTCCCATCTCCAAAGACCTGGTTTTCAGTTATGTACCCACTGCTAACTGGGAGACCATGAACATGTCGTCTTACCTCTATGAGCTTCAGATAACTCCTGTAAAATGAAGATAACCATAATGCCCTCAAAGGCTGGTTGTGAGGGTTCTGTGAGAAAGTATTTAATATGTATCAAGCTTTGAGCACCGCACCTGACAAAATGCTATATGTCATCAATATCAGTAGCTAATCACTTCTTTATTTCAATGGTAGTAGATTCAGGGGGCTCTTAGTGCCATCACCCTGCACCTTGCAGGAGTTGGAAGAGTTCTGAAGACCTGCAGAGCTGAATTCCAATCCTGGATCCTTTTCTTAATAACTGTGTTCGTCCAAGCCTCTATTTCCTCCTACTGAATTGGTGATAATCTACTGTGGCAGCATTTTGTATGAGTTTGAATTAGGTAAATCTGAAATAATACAATATAGAAATATAAATAAAATCTCATTTGTACATAAATTTAGAAACAGTATGCTCTCTAAATTTTAAACATGTCAAGAATTACATAATTTCAAAATGGCTGGCAGTGTTTCTCTCTTTCTCTCCCCCCAGCCCCCATATATACATATATGCACCAGCTTTAATGAGATATAATTCACATACCATAGAATTTGCCAATTCACACATTTAAAATGTATAATTTAATGGTTTTTAGTATATTCACAGAATTGTGCAATCATCACCACAATCAATTTTAGAACATTTCTATCATCCCAGAAAGAAACCCTGTATCCATTAGAAGTCATTCCTTATAGTCCCAGAAAGCCACAAATCTACTTTCTGTCTCTATAGATTTGTCTATCTGGACGCTTTGGATGGGGAGAGTTACAGGGTACGTGATCTTTGTGTTGGGCTTCTTTCACTCAGCATAGTGTGCAAGGTTCATCCACGTTGTACGTGGCATGTATCAGTGCTTTGTTCCTTTCTTTTACCAAAGATAGGGTTCATTTTTAAAATACATCTATTCTTGCCACAGCAGATGCTGCTTTAGCATGTAAAGATGAATATGCACCATTCTTTGTCAAGATTTGTCTTGACTTATGCAAATTCTGAATTATTTGAGCTATCTGAGAACGTGCCACGTACATAAGGTGTATCGGTGCTCTGCTTACCCTGCAGTTCTGTTATGAGGATGGAATGTGAAAATATCTACAGCAGCAGGGCCCACTATATACGGTGGTCCCTGAAGAAATGGTGCCACCTTCTATTTGGTTTGATTGTCTCATAGCAAATCTATTTCTCACCTGCTTTCACATTACTCTCACTTTAAGGAATCCCAATCTATGAAAATTTCAATTGATTAAAGGAAAAATTACTCAAGTGTCTTCTAAGGGACCTGCTCATTGAGTGTCTCTAAAATGCTATTTGAAAAAATCCACTTTTGACTGAAGCGTCAGGCTTTCCGAAGCCCATCAGTGATTCCAGTTAGATATCCCTTCCTGCATTTCCACCAATATACACGTATTCAAAGGGCAATCTGAGGCCTGCAGCCTTGTCAACCTGAGCACATTTCTATTACAGCAGTGTCACAGCCGAGTGTGAGAGCTTTAATGAAAGACAGCTTTTGAAAACTACTATTCTCAGGTCTTTGCTGCCTTAGTTCAACAAGGTATGCAGGTAAAAGACATTTGGCCCTCTCCTATCCTTTACCTCTTTTTGCCCTAGGCAATTAGGTGCCACATCAAATAGGCATCTTTGCTCCTTCAACAAGCCATCATTGCTTGCCTCATAGGTGAGGGACACCAGGACGGGCACCGTCACATTCATTATCTCATGCCATCCTCCCGATGATGCTGGGTATTTTTGTCTCCATGTTTCACATGAGGACTTAGTAGCTCAGAGGGGTTAACACTGATAATCAGAGGAGGAACTGTGTGAGTCTGGATCTGTCTGACCTCAGATCCCATCTGCCTTCAAGGAGACTGCATTTCCTCTATCGCAGTGTGGGTTAATTACTCCTTAGTATGCCTGCTTGCCCTCCATGATAAGACGTATTTATTCTTATTCAGTGGTCTCTAACATAAGCATTCAGTGTCATTCCCCAGCCAAGGCTGTGCATCTAAATAGGAAATGTTTATTTTATTGCTTATGGGAGATGCAAGAGGCAAGCAACTAAAACTGCAGTGGAGTTTCAGGTGAGAGTGTGCAGTATGAGAAGCTACTCTAGGTCATGCCTGGCCATGGGGACTTTTCCTTACAGCATGGAACAGTCTATCTATGCCTGGTCCTAATTGCAACTTAAAAGGGAAGGCCAAGCTACATTTAAAAAAAGGGCAAACATCACCAGAAGAAAATTTTCGAGGGTTAGAAAAACCGTAACCAGGATCTGGGGATTAAATTTGTCTGTATCAATCAGGATGCTTTCTGTCTCGGGTAACAAAGTAGCAATTAATGCAGCTTAAACATCTCAGGTTGATTTTTCTGGTATTTCCAGAATCTGGGAGGTGGGTGGCTGCTGCTTATGCTTCAGTGACTTGACAGTTGGCATCTCTGTGGGTCTTTGGACTTCATCTTGTAGCTGAAAGACCTGTCACAGCTCTAGGCATTGAATCTGTATCTATGTTCAAGGAAGAAGAAAGGGGAAAAAGGAAATTTTTTATGCTTTTATTAGAAATGCAAAGTCTTTACCACAAGTCCTCAATGGTCTTTCATTAACAACCTCCCTGAGCAGAATCTTAGCATGTGGTCACCCATAGCTGCAAGGGAAACAGCGTGTAAACCAGTATTTATATGTGTCTGTGTACATGTACATGTGTGCATGCATGGTGTGCGTGTGTGTGTGCATGTATGCATGGTGGCCTAGGGAGAGGGCATTTGGAACGGACTTGGGGTTAACCAGTGACTGGTCTTCACACTGTACCCAAAGGTTAAGAGACCTTTAAATTAAGCAGAAATGAGCTTTTGCCAAGATTTTTTTTTAAATATAACATTGCTTTTAAAAGCTAGATTTGCCAAGGTTTTATTATGAGTTTGAGAAATAGTTGGAGGGGAGGGGCATCGCTGAAACGGTTCCTTGGTTAAATAAGTGAAGGAAGCAAAGTCCAACTGATTTCTGCACAGTAAAGTTCTCAGAGATGTCAAGGTGCAATCAGGCATTTAAATCTCGAAGATAACTCAGCACCAGAGAATCAGTTACGAGCAGGATGTTCTGTGAGCCTGGCATATGATACTTCGGAAAGGCAGCTGAGGTCCTGGGCTGCTGGGTCATCACGAGATACCCAGGTAGGCAGGCTCCTCCTCCACAGAGGAGCAATTAGAGCCACAGCTTGAACGTAAGATGGCCCGAGAGCAGGACAGAGAATATCAGAGAGGGTTGTGGACACTGGGGAGGTTTTGAGCAACATGGGGGTAGGGACCATGACATTAATAATTCTTGACTATTACACACTCCACACTCACCCCTTCAATTTAGCTAGCCTCCTTCAAAAAGCCGATGTTCAAAAATGTTTGCTGAGTGAATTAAAATGTTATATAAATATCAACCCAAGAATATTGGAGGTTCATTTATTTCAACTTTTCTCCTGGGGACCAACCATTTGTCCATGTTCTTAGTAGGAAATTGACCACTCAGGATCTCAAAGGTGAACATAGTAAGTCCAAATAAAAAATGATAGGCAAATTTTCTCCCTGTGGTTCTAAGCAGAATTGTTGGTAACCTATGTTTGGGTCCACAGATAGTCCTCCCTCACTTTCCTGTTTACTGGGAAGTTCCCGGCTTTGATATAACTATACTACAATATGCAGGATATGGAGCCATGATTTTCACACGTATCACCTCATTTCAGTCTTGCATGACCGAAAGAAATAGATAAAGGGATTCTCATTTACAGATGAGAACCTGGAACTTAGTGGGCAGGAGACTTAGCTGAGTCTCCTAGCTTCTCTCTGTATCTTCCTTTAGACCATGTGAATCTATGAGTATAAAATAGAACTCACGATGGAAGAGGTGACTTTAAACTCACAGACTTGTAATATTGGCCCATAGGAAAAATGGAGCCCAAACAGCAGTTACTCAATTAGTCTAGGGACAAAGGAATGTAGAGTGATAATTTGGGACTTTTATGAACGTGTGTATTAGCCAGGGTTCTCCGGAGAAAAAGAAACAATAGAATGCGTGTACGTATGTATGGAAACAGAGAGACAGATTTGTTGTAAGGAATCGGCTCGTGTCATGGAGGCTGGGAAGTCCCAAGATCTGCAGTCAGCAGCTGGACAGCCAGGAAAGCCAAGGTGTAGCTCTAGTCTGAGTCCAAAGGCCTGAGGATGAGGGTGCCAACGGCATAATTTCCAGTCTGAAAACTGGCCAGCTCAAGACCCAAGAAGACCCAAAGTTTCAGTTTGAGTCCAAAGGCTGGAAAAGACTGATGTTCCAGCTCAAGGCAGTCAGGCAGAAGGAATTCACTCTTACTCAGCCTTTTGTTCCAGTCAGGCCTTCAACTGATTGGGTGAGGCCCACCCACATTCGGAAGGGCAACTTGGTTTACTCAGTCTAACAATTCAGTCGTTAATCTCATCCAGGCACACCCAGAATAATAGTTGTCCCAATGTCTGGGCACCCCATGGCCAGTCAAATTGATGTATAGAATTAATCATCCAACTGCTGTAGGCAGCATCTTGGCTCCCATGTTCTCCACACCCTGGGTGTTACTTCTGTGGCTGTGTTTCGTCAAGTGGCAAAAGAGACTTTGCTAATGTAATTAAGGTTTTTAATCAGCTGACCTTAAAATAGGGAGATTATCCTGGATTATCCAGCTGGACCCTTGAAAGCAGCGGCAGAAGGCAAGAGAGTGAATCAGAGAGATGCCGCAGAAGAGAGTGTTAGAGAAGTGAGGCAAAGGGCAGTTTGGAGGGTTGCAAACCCTGAGATCCTGAGAAGGATTCAGCCTGTTGCTGGCTGGAGATGGTGATGGGCCACATGGAAAGCACTAGAAGGAAATCCATTCTGCCAACATCCTGAATGATCTCGGGACAGAATTCTCCCCCAGACCCCCAATGAGGAACACTGCCCTGCTGAAACTTAGATGGTGACCACATAAGCCCCTGAGCCAAAACCCACTGTGAGCCCCCCTGAGGCCAGAATTCCGACCCACAGATACCGCTGTTGTTTTAAGCCACTAAATTTGTGGTAATTTGTTACAATAGCAGTAGAGAACAAACACAGATGCATGTTATCTCATATACCAGTTGTGAGTAAAGCTGCTTTTCACAACAAAATAACAGGGATTAAAAACACACATGTACAAACTCATAAACTATTTAGTAGCTATCAAAATTCAATTTCAAATACATTACCAACCTATAATTTTTAAGTATTCCCAACACCGATATCATTCTTAAATCAAAACAGCATCTGAAGCAATCTTGGGGACATGTTTAGCAACACATCCTAATGAAGCTCCCATAATTATGAATACTTTTGATATTCATGGGACGCCACTCATTATGACGAACTCTCCTTTGAGGTCACGCTGGCTGCATTAAGGAGCGTTATGGGCGAGTCCCCAGCCCCATTCAGAAGTCACATCACCACTTGCCACAGTTCACCTTGCTTTCCCAGAGTAGACGTCTTTCATAAGATGCTGGAATTGGAAGTGGAAGTGACACTGACAAAACGACATCGTCCCTGCAGTTGGAATAAACCACTGTCGTTAATGAAGTTCAACAAAAGCTTTGTTGACTTAACAGTGTAGCAGCTGGTGGGCCAAGGCGAGTACAGCTTGTTGATATTCTCCAGACGTTCTCCCGCCGGATGTGTATGGAGCATGCAGTCGGAAGGAACCTTTCCTGAAAGGTCCCTTAGCGTATCTGTTTTGGAATACAGCCTCTCCTGGCCTGCCTTCTATTCCAGAGTTCCTGGAGTGCCTGGAATGTGGAACAGAGAAGGTCATGGTATGGTATTCAACACACGGGCACAATCAAAAATGTGAATAAGTATGCCTTGATTTAGCACATACTGTGTGAAAGTTATGTTGCTCACATTTACCCATAGTTATGTTTAATCTCTAATCCTTTTTTCATTTTATTTTTCTGTAAGTATATAACAGCTTTATTGCAGCATAATTCACATACTATATGATTCACCCATTTAAATGTACAATTCAGTGTTTTTTGGTCTATTCATAAAGTTGTGCAATCATCACCACAATCAATTTTAGAACATTTCATCACTCCTAAAGTGAAAGCCTGTGCTCATTAGCAATCATCTCTCATTTTCCCACCAATTCCCCAGCCCTAGGCAACCACTAATCAACTTTCTGTCTCTATGGATTTGCCTATTCTGGATGTTTCATATAGATGGAATCATATAATACGTGGCCTTTTGTGTCTGGCTTCTTTCACTGAGTGTCATGTTTTTGGGGTTAATGTATGTTGTGATACCTGTCAGTACTTCATTCCTCCTTATTGCTTAATAATGTTCCATTGCATAGATATTTTATTTTATTTATATTTTTACATTATGATTTTATTACATTTTACTTATCCATTTATAAGTTGATGGACATTGGGTTGTTACTTCTTTTTGGCTGTTATGAATAATGCTACTCTAAACATGGGTGCACAAATTTTTATGTGGACATATGTTTTCATTTTTCTTGTGTACGCATGAGTTTGTACCTGATAATGGAATTTCTGGGTCCTGAGGTAACTCTATAGTAACTTTTTGAGAAACTTGCAGACTGTTTTCCAAAGCAGCTGCACCATTTTACATTTCTATGAGGCGTGTATAAGGGTTCTATTTTCCCTGCTCTTCGTCAACATTTATTATTATCTGTTTTTTTGTTTTAGTCACCTTACTGTGTGTTCAGCAGTATCTCCTTGTGGTTTTGACAGGCATTGTATTGAATCAATTATAGACCAACTTAAGGAATATTGCCATCTTAACGATACCGAGTCTTCCAATTCGTGGACTTAGGATCCTTTTCCATTTATTTAAGTCATTAATTTCCTTCAACAATGTTTTATAGTTTTCAGTGTATGTCTTGCATTTATTTTGTTAAATTTGTTCCTAATTATTTTATATTTTGATGCTATTATAAATTGAATTATTTTCTTCATTTTTATATCATCCATTATTATCATATAGATATGCAATTAATTCTTTTATGTTGATCTTGTACCCTGCAAACTTGCTGGAAGCTCATTTCTAATACAGACATGCTTATTTTAGAGGTAAAGTAACTTGCTCAGGTCTCCTAATACAGCTGTCTGAGCCCAACATTCACTTTCTATTTCTTAAACTGTTATAATTCTACAAGTATATGTATATTAAACAAATAATAAACAAATGAATTACATACTAATATAATATTGTCCCAAATCCTCATTTTCCTACATGTTAACCAATTATAGAAAAAAAATTGATTGCTTGTTATAAGTCATGATTTAGGATGTATCTCCCACTGAGCCACCATTGAATTATTCACCCTTCCTAGTTGTCCTTTTTTTCCCTAAACATTTGAAAATTGACTTATTTCCTAATGGCAATGTATCTTGCCAGCAAAAATGCCACCTGTTTCTTCCTAAGCACACCATCTCCTGTCATTCTTGATGCTAAGATTTAAGTATGTAGGTCCAGACCTGTCCCTCCGCTTTCAGAGTGCCCAGAGTCCCTTCCAGTCTCAGTGCCTCTTCTATCCATCTATAGACTCCTTCTCTAAGGTCACTTCCTGTGACCCACACCGACATCCTTTCTCTAGAAACAGTAACCATCCCCAAACTGTGAGGCTCATGTTTGTATTTGTTACACATATGTAACATCCAAGGTGAAAACAAAGTCAAGGTGAAAGGGACTCGACCACCTGGCTCCATGGGTGACCTTGTCCCTAGACTCCCACTCTCTGCAGTAGGTCTTGCCCTCTACTTTGGTAACACAGGTGCAGCCATCTCAAAGCCTCTCCCCAAACTTGGATCTCTCTGCCCACATTTCTCTGTATCTCCAACATCTCTTGCTTCTCAAATATCTTAGGAAGGGAGTGTTTCTCTTTTTTTATTTTTAATTCCCGTATTTTAAATTCTGTCTTCTTTTGACTTTTCCTTTACCTGTCCCTTTAATTCTATATTCTGTTGACTCTCTCACAGCCTTTCTTTTTAAATCGTCGTCCTCTCCTTCTTGCATCCTCAGTCACATTCTCCCTCACTCGTTTCCCATTAGTGGACAAACATATCTAGGTCTTCCAGACCTGAGAAGAGAGAATCTTCTCAGCCCCTGCCCCTGCCTTCTCATCCTTGCATGCTGCCTGTTATAAACTCTTTTCCTCTTTCGTGCCACAATTATACTTTCTGATAATGCAATGTTTGTGAATGTAAGCCATGTGTACATGTGCTGACATAAAAGATAATTTTAGGTGACATAAAGATGAACTTTCATTATTTTAATAGGTATTTATTTTGATGTATAGCTAAGCAATGCCTAGTACATCAGTCCCATAATTTTGTTCATATCATTGCTTAGAACTAGGTTAAATTTTAAAAATCAATTTAAAGTATATTGAAAATAAATAAATAGTGGTACTGGAAGTACTTACACATGAATTACTAAAATATGGGAAACCTTTGCGTGGTAAGAGAAGCAGAACTTTAAAGGTGGATAGACCTCAGCATAGGCAGTCCTTCACAAGGCTCTTCTGGGTGGCTCTGGGAAAGTTAGTTTTCTGCATTGCAGAAAGGCTATGAAGATTAGAGCTAATGTGTTTAGAGGAACAAGAACATCATTCAGAGAAAAATAGGTGTTCAATAAACAATTACTATTAATAATCATTTCCCAGCCCCTGCTGCAAATGCACAGGGGTGACTTCTGGAAAGGCAGGATGGCCCAGTATGGCACTTATTCAGTTTCACCTAAGTGGGTGTTCAGGAGCTGTTTACTGAATTGAAGCATTATCATCATCATCAACAACAGCATTTAGCAAGGCTCACCACAGGCCAATACTGTGCTAAGGTTTTCACATGTATAGCTTGCTCATTTGCATTTTGCAGCAGCCTTGTAAGGGAGATTCTATAACATCCTCACTTTATAGGTGAGAACACTGAGTGTCAGGGAGGTGAGGTGTTTTTTTTTTTTTTACCTAAGATCACTCAGCTAGTGAAATGTGAAGCAGAGATTCAAATCCAAGAAGTCTGGTTTCAAAGTTGGCTCTTTCAACCACTGTGTTACATCTCAAATCAAATATATTCACATGTCATGGTACTTGGCATGAGAACTCTCTTTCTCCCTGTGCCATTCTTCCCCCAAATTCAGTGCAAGAAATAAATATGCTGAATCTTTCATGGGCCAGGTCTACTGTGGTCATAGAAGATACAGAGAGATGACTCATCTCTGCTTTCTGTGGAGAAACTAGCAGACAAGAGAAGATGACAGATGAGTGATGGCATTAAACTGAGCTAAGCTGACAAAACACGGGGTGGGGGGAATCCTCATTGCCTATGAATATGGATCTAGGGAGGACAAGCAATGGACATTTTGCACAAACTCAATCTTTATAAAAGATCACAGAGATATTGTAGAAATAAAGCACTAAGATCATTTCTTCTAAATGGCTCATTGTCATGTCCATAGAATTGATCGTCTGCATTACCAGCTTAAAAGTTGGCTTTGACAACTTTTCCAAAGCCAAAGTTTGGGAGTATTTGGATATTTCCATGATATTGAGCAAATGTTTTAAAAATGATATTGAAAATATTTGCTGTATGTAACAGCGTCCCAATAAGAAACAGATGGCATACTCAAATTAGGACAGTAGTAGGAGGGCCTATTTTAACAAGGGTATATTTACAAAACAGAATTGCAAAGGGTAGGGGTATAACCCCAGTCTAGTAAGAACGGGGCTGTCATCAGCCCTACACCTGGGGAATGAGGGACAGTCACAGACCTGGACGGAGCTAGTCAGGTAGAGAGCCACTTGGAAGGAGCAGAGACCTCTCGCATGGAATGCAGCCAGCCCAAGGCAACCCAGAAGAGAAGGACCCAGGGTCATAAGCACCCTGACCTCACTCAGCCTCCCCTTCTGCTCTCCAAACCCAGCAGGAAGTCAAAGAGCTTTATGGTCCATTCAGGGCAGCTTCCAAGGACAGAAGGCAGGGTGGGGACGGGCAGAGTGGGCATGCTAAGGCGTCAAGCTAAAGATATTCCACAGAGCGCAAACTTTTTTGCCTATTCTTGCTGCTCTTCCCTAAAACAAAGACTGGATGGAGAAAAGCCTTAGTCCAACCCTTTGGCCTGTGAATTATGGAATTTTGAAAACATCAACGGCGTTCCCCAGATGTATTTAAATGTACCTACATTCTAATCAAGATAGAAAGTTTCTTGTAGCCATTGAACTATAAATGAATAGCCATGTGACCTTCAAGAAGATTCTGAGCCAAATTCCACTGGTTTCTAAACTCTTAGAAATGCTTACTTTTGGCAAAATGAAGCATGTATTAATTTTTTATTCATGCCTTAAGAGAAACCACATTTTCATCTCTGGCAAAGTCAACTATCAGTATATGTGCTGCTGTGTTCACTAATATTTGACTAAATAATGCAAATATCCATGTAGAAAACAGTCCTCAAACTGGAGTTCTCATGGGTTGTACATTTTGCATTGTCAAAGTGTAAGAGTATCTGAGTTGGAACTCCCCCTTGGAACTCCCCCTCATGGGTTGTACATTTTGCATTGTCAAAGTGTAAGAGTATCTGAGTTGGAACACCCCCTTCAGGATATGAGAAGATGCAGGTCAGTGAATTGTTTCAAGGTAGAAGAGGTTTAATGAATGTACCTTGGGCTGTATGTTCCTCCATTAGCATTTGTTATTACAAAACTATCATTCTGTCTCCAGATGCTTTCCCACACACCTGATGGTGTCAAAGAATGACAGATCTCTCATTAAAGATGCATAATATACCATCTCCTCTCTCCTCTCAGACTCCGACTTCCATGCAAGCGTGATACAAACCAGCCAGATCCTATTCGGAATATCTCCTTTCTGCTATGTCTTCCTGTGGGCAGCACAAACGTGTACATATATTTGAAGTGCAAAGATTTTGAGTCAACTCTTTCTTTAATAACTGTGGGGATTTCGCATCTCAAGAAATTCTGAAAATGATGTAATGATATAATGTAGCAGTGGTTCAATTTGCTAGACAGGGATTAAGAGCTGACAAATTCTCTCTCTCTAAGTTTCTTTAATTCCGTCTGTGCAAGTCAGAGCATTCAGAATATTCCCCAGCCTCCCAGCTGATATGCTAAAATTGGTTTCACTGTACCACTCTCAGGCATGCAATGAGCTAGGCAAAGCTGTTTAGTTACTTGTGATCTGTTTACATTACATAGAAGGTTAGTTAATTAGAAATAAGCATGTTTCTTAATTAAGGAACAGATTAATTTTTAAAGAAGTGCTGAGACCCCCTTGGGTCACAGCAGACAAGGGACTGAGCATTTGGCATGTTGTCTGTGTAATTCTTTGCAAGGAGGGCCTGAAGTGTGCAGAGACACAGCCAACAGCAGCTGTGGATTCGTTCCACTGACATCTTATGAGTGTCTGTTGTGTGCAAAGAAATATGTTGGGAGACCCTGGGAACTCAAAGATAAGTAAGACAAAGTCAGATTTTTTTATGGAGCTCAGGGTACAATGGAGGAAACAGGCTTGCATGTTGTATATTTAACAAACTATGCTAAGTGCTAGAAGAAATATGAGTAAAATCCCCAGAAAAACATTGAGAGCAAAGTAAGCTGATAAGGTGGGGGCAGGAGCAGAGAAAAGATCTAGAAAGCTCCCAGGTAGGAAGGTAATGGGCGAGGTGAATCTTGAGGAAACCCCATCTGGATAACATGGGAAGCTTGTGTCAGGTACAAGAAGCATATGTACAAAGACCTGAAAGAGTAAGGCATGATCTGGGAACACAGGTAGAGAAGGTGAGAGTTGGGCATCGGCTGTGGCGATGGCAGGGAGTAGAAAAGGGCTGGGAAGGCCAACATGATCCAGGTGATGGAGAGAAGCAGGCATCATGCAAAGTGTGCATGTTAGGACTCCTAGGGTTGTTAGTGACAGAAACTTAGCCCCGGTGACTTTAAGCAGAAAAATGATTATTGGCTCATTCATTTAAAGGGCAAAAGGGGCTGCAGGGATGGTGATATCCAGGTACTCTAATTATGTTCTCAGGAGTCTTTCTCACATATTCCTTGATTCTGCTTTTCTCTGTGTTGGCTTTCCCCAGGTGGTAGCAAACAAAAACAGCCACCTGACATTTTCCCTACTACCTTAGCCACTGTAGCCAGCCCTAACACTTTATGAAAATTTTGTTTATGTGTAGTTCCATTAAAGTCCTAGGTGTGCCTCTGTTGGCACACCTAGTTTAAATCATGTGTCCATCCCTGAATCAGTCACTGGGTGCACAGGTATGGAAGACTCTAAGGGGCTAGGCCTGCCTCATATGCCCCCACACAGAGCCAGGTATGGGGGAAAGGTGATGTCAGCCTTCACATAGTCACTTTGACTATGTGAAGAGGTCAAGGTGAGAGCCCTTGATGAGTTTTGAGTAAAAACGTGACATGGACATATTTACATTGGAAAAAAATTATTCAGGCTGCAGTGGGGAGAATGTGTGGGAGAGAGAAAGAGATGAACACTGGGTGAGCTGTTAAAGAGATGACAAGGGCCTGGTCTAAGGTAGTCATAGTAGAGATTAAGGAGCGTGAGGCATATTCTAGAGAGAGTTAGAAGGTAGAAGAGATGGACTTGGGGGTCTTGGGTGCATAACAAATGGCCACAAATTCTTTGAGGGTCTGTGTCCTCTCCCCTTGACTCTAGATGGGTTCTGACTGCTTTGACCAGTGCAATAGCCAAGACAGAAGTGATAGTCTGCCACTTCCTTGGTCTAGGCCTCAAGAGATGGGTAGATTTTATTTACTGTCTCTTGCAACAGTCACTCTGATGTGAGATA
Source organism: Varecia variegata (assembly GCA_028533085.1). Taxonomy (NCBI): domain Eukaryota; kingdom Metazoa; phylum Chordata; class Mammalia; order Primates; family Lemuridae; genus Varecia; species Varecia variegata. The sequence goes on along the minus strand of CM052442.1, from coordinate 95,152,544 downwards.
GAACCATGTAAGAAGTCCAACTACCTGGAGACAGTCTTTTTGGAGAAGCTCCGCCCATATGAACAGGTCTTGAAGAACAGAATACTATATGGAGAGAGAGGTTAAGGAGCAGTGAAGCACCTACCCTGTGAATAAAGGGGCCTTCTTGAAAGTAGATTCTTCAACTGATCCAATGAGGGTCTGAGATGAACCACCCAGCTGAGCCCTTCCTGAATTCCTAACTCACAAAATCATAAACAAAATAAAATAGTCACTATTTAATTTGGGGTGGGGGGGCAGCACTAAGTAATCCAAATAGAAATTAAATGAAACATGAAAAAGACAGAAGGGTTCATGTTATCAGGCAATGGTAAGCACTACTGCGATTTTTAGCAAATGTTAAGACAAATGGTTAAACCGTGCATCAAGCCCATTCCCAGACCCCGTGTTTCTAAGAAATCTGGTCTATCTTTTCCTCTCCTTGATAAGTTCCAAATCCTGTCTCCATTTGTGAGTATAAATTATAGATACAGGCCACAGTTTCTCTTCCTCCTGGGATTTTTCTCTTTGATGGGGCTGTCAAACTCTTTGATGAGCTTTATTGTAAGTCATAGGCACTGTCAGTTTTCCCATAGCTGTATTTCATTAACATGCCCATGAAGGTGACAAATTCTCTAACATGCAGGCAGCCACAGACTGTAAATGTAAAAATAAAAGTTATTGGGTTGAAAAGCAGGAGATGTTTTGCAAGGCTCTAGCTAGTAGTGGGCTCTCATTTCTTCTGCCTGCCTGTGACTCCTCCATTTATGACATTTCTTGAAACTTGAAACCAGAAATCCTTGTTTGGGGGTTCATTATGAGGAGATACAAGATAGGAGAGGTGAGGTTAGTCTTTGAGCTGGTGTTGAGATGTCTGGGAGGAAGACCCTAACACACAGCTAACCAATAAGGTGCTTTGCAAAAATTAGAGAAAGGTATCCCCTCTGGGCAGATAAATAACAGAAAAGTGCCTCTCTGGTTAGAATCAAACCATTGAGGTCTTGGCTTAATGAGTAGAAGATGAGTTTATGTGAAGGAAAATAGACCTCTTCCTCCAGGAAGTCAAGCAAGAGGAGAGCAGGCTGCTCTCCTTTGGGTCCCCACGACCGTGCATGGTGGCTGTGAAAGAGGCAGGTGTTTGCTCCCTAGGAGTTTGCCTTGCAGCAGGAATAGCTCCATCATCACTGCAATTTATTCAGCCCTTACTATGTGGTGGACAGTGTGGAAGTACTTTAACTCTAATGCTGAAACGACCAATGATATAGATGCCACCATGGGTGATGAAACAATGAGAATGTCGATGCCTTGCCCTGAAACACACAGACTAGGAGTGAGGGGGTTGGAACTCAAACCTGACCTTTCTAGCCCATGTGTGGCCTCCTCTTCAGTGGAGAGTAATTTCTTGGAGAAGTACGCTGAGAAAGGCATACACTTTGGCCATGAGTTTGTAGCAGTATCAGCTCTCATAGGGACATTATTTTGTTCCAGATGTCAGTAATGATAATATATGTGATTGTTGTTTATTTCACATCCCCAACAAATGGGTCCTGTTGTGTTGGACTGGCCACACCTTCAGGTAGGATGCAAGTGTGCATCTACATGCATGGACAAGGAGGTAAAGCACAGTGGGGTTGTGAAGACTCTGAAGCCAAATATGGCTGGATTTGAATCTCTGCTCCATCTCTTATTATTTGCATGAGCCTAGGCAAGATACTTGGCCTCTCTGAGCTTCATTTTTTCCTCTTTAAACTCACATGACTGCAGTTTGTTATAAAAATATTTCAGATAATTCCCCAGGCTTATTGGAAACACATTAAACAATAGTACTATCATGACCATTATCAGAAAGGTTTGTATAAACACCCCCAACCAGCCTAGGATTCAGCTAGCGTTCTTAGCCTTTTAAGCTCATACCACCGTTAAGCTTGTGCTTAGCCAGAAACTTAGGTGCATATTTCATATAACTATTGCCAAGATAGGTCTCTCCAACTTAGAACTAGTATATACATATGCTTATGTATATATATGTGTGTATACACATATGCTTATTCCTGATGTCACATTTATCCATGATAAGTTTTAATTAACTTTATCCTATAGAATGAATTTGATGTCTCATCTCTTCAACCTGGTTTGTTCCCAATTATTCTTAACTTTTTTGTTAGCCTTAAAATCTGATAAGTATGTATTCTGAATCTTTACCAAATTCATAGCAACTCTATAAGTTTTAGGAGGGCACTGACCACATATTTCTCAAGTGTCAGCTAAAAAAATATTAATTAGATATTAACCCTGTGTCAAGAACTCTGCTGGGTGCTGTTGACTCTTCTATGTCCAATGTCTACCATGGCACATGGTAAAAAGCCACTCAAAAACATGGGTGGATTGATGGATAGATGGATGGATGAATGGATGGGTAGATGATGTGGTTATTGAATAGAATGTTAAATACAATAGACCTATAGGTCTCTGTCACACCACAAAAGATCTTTGCCTAGAAGCCAGTCATACAGTGAGGTTGATCAACCAGTTATAAATTCAACTAGCTCACATTTTCCCATTGTATACATGAGAGGATTTTTCAAATGCCTTCTGAAATAATGATACCATATATTTGCCATTCTCCTGGTTTATCAGTCTTGTAACAACAGGCTTGAAGAAGGAAATAAACTCACACGTTCACAAAGAGACACATACAAGGATGTTTACTGCTGTGATGTTTGAAAAGCAATAAATTGGAAATTGCTTAAATGTGCATCAATAGAGGAATGCCTAATAAAATAAAAAGAATTAAATATTAAACTACAACTCAAAGGAAGGAAACATATATATATATATATGGAACCAAATTGTTTATGTAAACATTATATATAAAGAACAAATAGTTATGTAAACATTATATATATATATATAAAACGTGTGTGTGTGTGTGTGTGTGTGGTCAATGAAGATAGAGCTCAAAACCAAGAAAGCCAATTCTATAGCATATTCCATATGGACAATTTTTTTAAAGTGAATAAACATATGTATAAAATAATATGCCATATTGTTCTTGGAAACATTTATATGCCTAAGATGACCTGCAAAGGCTTGGAAGAGCACCTGCTCTATGAGAGTGGCTGTCATTGTGAAAAGGTTGAAAGGGTAGAACAGTGTATGGTGGATAAAAGGACTTCAGCTTGATCTGTAATGTTTTCCTTCTTTCAATAAAATAAAGACAAAGCAAATGTGACAAAATGTTAACAGTTGGCAACTCCAGATGGTGGGTATACCAATTTTTATGCTATTGTTCTTTGTTCTTTTCTGTGTTTTCTTAAAATTCTCAAAATATAAAACTGGAGAAGGAAGTTAACCCTCATTGGTTACCAACCATCAGCCCATCTTTTCTATTTTTGCTCCCAGCTATTTATTCTTTTTTTTTTTTTTTCATTTGAGGATATAAAACATCACAGGTACACTTGAAACCTTTCTATCTACCTACCTAATTTAGGATTAGGCTGCATGTACCAGAAAATAAAATCTCAAACAGAAGTTTCTTTTTCTCACATAACAGACATCCAGAGTTTGGTATTGGGCAGTCTGGAGATGTCATCTGGGACAAGGTTCTGCATTCTCAGCAAGTGGTTTCCATCCTCAAGGCCACTTTATGATTCCAGATGGCTGATAGAGCTCCAGCCTTCACACCCAAATTCCAGACCAGCAGTACTTTCCCTTCCCAACTCACCTCTGCTTTCAGCTCTTGGGCCAGAATTAATCACATGGCCACATAGCTGCAAGGAGAGAGAGAATATGACATTTTATTAAAGCACGTTACCCAAGTTTTTTTTAATTAAGGAAGAAGAGAATAAGTATATTAGAAAGCAACCACCAGCCTTGCCACAAAACTGTCCTCATCCTCCCTGAGCTCCCTCCCTTCCCAGAGGCAGATACTCTCTTGGAGTTAGTATATCACCTTCTTGTCCATGTTTCCATAATTAAATAACCATGTGCATATCCATTAAAAATGCAAGTTTTATTGATTTTAAAGTTTTCATAAATTCTGTAATTACAGGGTTCTTGTCCCTGATAATATGCTAAGTACTTAAGCTTATTATTTCATTTTGTCCTCAATAGATAGTAACAACTATCTGTTTAATAATTAGTTGCTTACATTTTTTCTGAAAACTTTAGCAAATGTACCCTTCTCTGATTTCTGAAGTTCACACTCCCTCCTTGCCTTCTGGACTGAGCATATCTCCCTAAACCCCACCACCTCCTCACTGCCCGAAACTTTGCCAGAAGTGGGGGCCTCCCCTGTCCTGCCCCCCTCTGTGTCTTCCTGACTCCCTGACACCAGGCTCCTCCCACCTGCCTATTAACAGTTCCTAACCTCTCTGACTTCAGCCGGCAGCAGCTTTCTGTGTGGTGCTCTCTCTCTATCTTCACCATTCTTCAGAGCTGAGATCCCATCAGTAAGACCCCGCTAAACTCTGGATACAGTCCTTCTGGTTCTCAAGTCTTGAACTCATTAAGCGATAAGCTCTTTACAGATTTTTTTTCTTTTCTCCCAATCATTAAGCAGCAATTACCCTTCACATCACCTCGTCCCATATCACCTCTATAATTCCGGCCACTCTCGCTAGAAAACTCACCGAAACCTGCCAGTTGTCTGTCTGAGCCAAATCATCCCGAGAAAAACCTGCACATGCCTGTAATTATGAACATAAAAAATGTAGTGTGAGGATAAGTACCCTCCTTTCTTTAGGAGAGCCAGGGCATTTTTCAACTGAATGCAGCCATTGCCACCCTACATTTGGCTTTTATAGACAGACTAAAGTCTCTAACAAGCTGCTCCCTATACTTGAATTCATAAGTATAAAATAATATAGATGCCTTGCTCATCGTGCTATCGATCTGTAGAGAGCTCTGCTCGTGCTTTCATTCCCTTCGTCACCGAGTGCCTACTTCATCCCATGGATGAAGGAATGACTAAAAATTGTCCCTGATGACCTGATGGCTTAGAACACAGGCCCTATAATTCAACTTTCCAACATGAATGGACTTCACCCCCAGCTCTACCAGTTATCTACCATACGGTTGTGGGTAAGTCATCCACCTTCTCAGAACCTCCATTTCCTAATCCATAGTAGAAAGGTAACAATTCCTCCAACATGGGGATGATTTGAGGACAAAATGGAATAATAGGCATGAAGTACATAGCTTGCTACCTGGCACATGCAAAGACAAACACAAAAGTTGACTAATATTAGCATCATTCTCATCTCTGCCATTCCTGCCCTCCTCAGCTAGCTTGCACAGATAAGCCCACAAGCATAATTGAATCAGGTAAATTGATGAAAATAATTTATTTTGAGATTATTTCTAATTTACAGAAAAGTTGCAGGAACAGAACAAAGAACTCCTGCGTCCCCTTCACATAAATCCCCAACTATTCGCATTTCACCAAATCTGCTCCATCTCCCTCTACTTCCTTATGTGTACTTACATGATGTCCCCTCATCCTCAGTGCTTCGCTGTGAAAAGAAGGACATTCTCCTGCATAGCTATCGCGCAAACCTGAAAGCCGAGAAGTCAGCACTGATGCAATACTCAATGCATTGATTAATACACTGATGCAATACTCAATGCATTGATTAATACACTTATGCAGTGTCCAGTGTATTGATTAATACACTGGTGCAATACCCAATGCATTGATTAATACACTGGCGCAGTACCCAGTGCATTGATTAATACACTGATGCAATACCCAGTGCATTGATTAATACATTGATTCAGTGCCCAATGCATTGATTAATACACTGATGTAATACTCAATGCATTGATTAATACACTGATGCAGTGCCCAATGCATTGATTAATATGCTGATGCAATACCCAATGCATTGATTAATACACTGATGCAATACTCAATGCATTGATTAATACACTGATGCAGTGCCCAATGCATTGATTAATATGCTGATGCAATACCCAATGCATTGATTAATACACTGATGCAATACCCAATGCATTGATTAATACACTAATGCAGTGCCCAATGCATTGTATAATATGCTGATGCAGTGCCCAATGCATTGATTAATACACTGATGCAATACCCAATACACTGATGCAGTATCCAATGCCCAGGATCCCATCGAGCCACACCAGTAGTTCTCGACTGGACTTGATTTTGTACAACTTTCCCTCCCCACCCAGACCACATTTGGTAATGTCTGGAGATATTTTTGATAGTCACAACTGGGGATTGATATTGGCATCTAGTGCTTTGAGGCCAGAGATGCTGCCAAACATCCTACGAGGTGCAAGACAGCCCCTGAGAATTTTCCAACCCAAAATCCTGAGGGAGCTGAAATGAAGAAACCCTGAGCTACACGTTTCATTATCATGTCTCTGCAGCCTCCCCCAGTTTGGAACCGTTCCTCACCCTTCCCTGGCTTTCACACTCCCAACAGTTTTGAAGAATGAAGACCTTACATTCTGTAGCATGACCCTCAACCCAGTCCATCTGGTGTTTCCTCAGGACCAGGGTGAGGTCACACACTCTAGGCAGGAAAATCACAGAAATGGTGCTGTCTTCTCAGCATATTACCTCCTGAGGCACATGCAGTGGACCCTTCCAAGAATGCAGGATGTTAACCTCCTTCACCTGGTCATGTTGGTGTTCTCAAGTTTCCCCCCACAAAGGCACCATTTTTCCCTTTGTCATTCAATTTGTAGTGAAGTGTTGACCATGGATATGCTGATGTGCTGCTCTCACCAAACCTCACTCACAAGCCTCAGCTCCCTGGCAACTCCCAGCCCAGCAGCCTCTGATGGTTGGGAGCAATAGGTGCCATTTCCATTGTTCCCTCTGCATTTGTGTGGCATTCTCCTCCTCCATTTATTTATGCATTCATTTTTTATATCAGAATGGACTCCTGGGGTTCTAATTTTATTCATTGGGTTGTTTTCTGTTACTGTCTTTATTTTTAATGCTGTGCTCAAATTCTTTCATTTGGCCAGTGGGACCAAAGTGTTGGGGCTTTTGATATTTCCTCATTATTTCTTGACCACTTTCTTACTTTCTTGTAGAGTGAGATATTCTGGACTCATAGTGTACTTTTCCTGCCCCAACCCTGGATTTAGTCACTTCACAAGAAACCGTGGTTTCTTTTAGTGGAGGGTGGCATTGAGAAATCAATATCTGGGTGTTTGGTGAGCTTGCGGCTGCTGGAATGTCATTGTTTCTAGGCCCTCTCAGCAGACAGCGAGGATGCAGACAGACAGACACATGCACACACACACATATGTGGAGATACATACAAACATAAACATAAACACAGATGTGTATATAGGCATCTATATGTACTCATATATACATGCACGCACATGTACGTACATCTACAAACTGTTATTATATCTGTCTGCATTATCCACCTATTAAATTTAAAAGCACAAGTTCAAACTGACACCTCCAATTCCAGTCTAATATCTCAGGGTTTTTTCTAGCCCTCCTACTTTTCTGTGCTTATAAATTCCTTCTGCAATGGTGAGAAACCTAACTATCATTATCCTCAACATATCTACTAATTGACTTGATCAAATCGTGCAATGTAACCAACCTCCCAGCCTCTGGCCCACTTCCCAGTGCCCCATATCCAAGGCTGCGAGCAGGCACTGGGCCCTCCTTTCCTCCCTTGGAGCCATGCAGTGGGTCCACAGCAACTCCCTTAGGCCAGTGGAAGAAGGGAAAAGACTAATAAGGTAAATTTACAGACAGAACAATGCAGGATCACTAGGAGGGTTAAGCCAAACCAGGGGCAGTGTAAAGAGGCTTCCTATGAGAGTCAACACCTTGAACTGCCCTGAGGACAAAGAGGCATCAGCAAATAACTGGGGTGCAGGTGTCAGAACACTGTGTCTTCTAGGCAGAGGGAATAGCTTAGCCAAAGGCAAGGAGGAAGAGAACTTGGTCACTTCTGAGACTTGCATGTGGGTCAGGGGCATGGAAGAAGTGTCTATGAAGGGGCAGAATGGCAGAGGTAAGGCTGCATAGGTGTACGGAGCCAAATGGTGAAAGGCTCCATGCATGTCAGTGTGCACTAGTGATGAAATCTTCCACGTCTCCCTCTTCTGTCTTGGCTTTTGGATTCTCTTGCCTTTGGGATTCTCTAAAGGAATCCATCTGTCATATCTAAAGTTATTTCCATCTCTTAAGTATGAGTCTCATGAGTTGTCACATTTACCATGGTACCTCCAACCTCTTAGAAAGTATCTGGCATACAGTATATGCTCAATAAGAATTTCAAGTCACCACTGTATATTTTTATCTCAAATAAACTCTTACAGTCCACTGTCAAATCCAAGCAGTTGGCAAAACCCAGCCAGCTCCCAGTACAAGGCAGCCCCCACTGTCTCTACAATTGTATGGAAAGTGTAATGGGTCATGAAATTGTATCCATTAGCATGCAGATGCTTATACATACATTTTGCAAACATTTTACCCTATGAAAATATGGGACCAAAGTACAACATCCTTGAGAGGCAGGAGCTGAAAGTATTAGTTGAAATTAGAGAGGATCATTGTTTCCATTAAGTAGTGCCAAATTTTGTAATGCAAGTAACATCTTCTTGTTCATTCTAAGAAACTGTCTGCCTCATTAGGCATATAAGGCATAATATGATTTGGATGCAGAATAACTCCAGTGATAAATGCATCTCCTATTATAATAGCTTCCAGATTACAATTCCTTCTTTTGTAAAAGTGCTACAAGCAAGGTGGCCTGATCACATTTAATAGGCCCATTTTATCAGTCAGGATAAGCTCAGCTTTGCTGCAATAACAAACAAATCCCATAATGTCAGTATCTTAATTAAATAATTTCTTAGTAATGAAACGTCTGATACAAATAGGGCTACCCTCCTTCTTGTTGTAGTTAACATCTCTAGAATATGTGGTCTCTATGGTCACTTACGACATACTAATAGAAAGAAGGACCGCGGTGACATTCAACTCTTACCTCACTCAACCCAGGGATGAAACATGTCACGTCTATTCTCCATCCAGTGGCCAGTTCTATCATGTCACCTCCGCATAACTGCAAAGGGGTCTGGAGAATGCATGGGAGCCTCCTTACATTCACCAAATGGAATATTTGGTGAACACTGACCATTTCTGCCATTGCCAGCATGTCTCACTGTCTCCCATTTGGGCTGAGAAAAGGAAAAAGAACTGACACACCATTGTATTGACTTCTCTCCAACCTGGGTCCCGTTTCATCTTAAGCTACTTTGGGTGCTTATTAAGATGTAGTTTATCATGATGATACGGAGTACGAACTTTGACTAACAGGCGGCCCTAGATTCTAGACCCAGCATCTCCATTGCTAGCTATGGGTGTTTGAACAATCACTTTAGCTTTCCCAGTCTCAGTTTCCTCCATCTGAAAACAGAGTAAACAACAGCACCTGCTTCATAGGGTTGTGAGGATCACCTGGTTAGAAACATGTACACGAGGAGCAAACAAGTAGTGCTGGATTCAGAATCCCTTGGGATCCTTCACTATGACAAGAATTAACCAGCCTAGAGAAATATGGAGAAAGGATGTATGGCCATGGTCTCTTGACCAAATCCAGCATCAGAGCCATCCAGACAAAGCCAGGATCAGGGCATTGGCCACAAAAACGTAGGCTTCTCAGGATGCTTGAATGTTGGAGGCAGAGCTGTTATTTCGAGACACCTGGGCACTGACCTGCTTCCTTCCCATAGCTCAAGTTGGGAGTTTAAGGAACAACTCCTTTAAATGAAAGCAACTATATTTCTTGTGTAAGCTCTTCTGGTAGGATACTAAAACACATGTGTAAAAGAGGTGTTGGTTAGCAATAAGTGGGATTCTCAGTTCCAGCTACCCTACCTGGAGAATGTTACCAGCAAGGTCCTACCCTGAGGAATCCAGGAGCCAAGATAAACTACAGTAAAATGTAGTGTCCTTGCTCTATGTGATCGCTTCACTTTAGGTAAGATTTTGTGTCTTCATCTAACTTTATGAGCAATTATACACTGTATGATTATGTCTGGTTACAAGTAATAGAAAATATGGCCATGTTGATTTAAACAATTTGGGGGTTGTTTGGTAGCTTCTGGCATTGGTTCAACCTCACAACGATAGCAGAAATACTCTCCTTGTGATTCTCTTAGCCTTTTGTGTAATATGGCTGCCTCAGTGCCAATCATCACATCTGTATTCACCGTAGAGACAAGAGAAGGAAGTGGTGTTCACACCATCTTTTCCATTTCATCTGGAAAGCCTGTTTCCCTAAAACATCATCTTTAGCTCACTAATACAAGAGACTTCTGCCTACATTTTGTTGGCCAGAATTGTGTTATACACCCACCCTTAGCTGCAAGAGAAGATTGGAAAATTAAATACTTATATTCTTAGAATCTATCATAGAGGCAGGAAGAGAAGAGCAATGGTCAGAAATGAGTGTTAGGTCAACTAACTAATCTACAGGGGCTGCCCCAGGAACTTAGCCAAGTATGTTATATGTGAGGCAGAGGAGGGATGATATTCAATCTTTTGCTCACCTGAGATGCTATAGTCAGTCCCCTTTAACCCTATAAATCCTCGAACTAAGGCTTATGTCTTCTGTAGAAAGAAGGCATGAGATGTGGGCTGGAAAGTTCTTATTCTCCACTGAAAACTAATTTGCCTGCAGCAGGTCTCAGCTCGCTTCTGGTTGTTTACTATTTTCCAAGTCACTGTGATTCCAGAAGGTATTGGGCCTCAGTGGAGCTCAAAATGGATATTAGCTTTTGGGTGCATTTTATTGATTTGGGCACAGGAGGGAAATTATACTGCTGAGGATTGTCACCCTGGACAGTTAAAAATTTAAAGTAAATGAACTGAACAAACCTCCCCCTTAAATAGTACTCAGAAATCAAAGAGCTGAAAAAATGTAAATGGGATTCATTAAGAGCTACAGAATTAGTTTTCTTGTGGTGTTTTGATAAGTTTCTCTTGCAAATCTCAAGAAGTTTAGCTCAGGGCAAGTCTTGGACATGGTTGAGAATGTCTGCCTTATGGGTGAGGACAGTGGAGGCCAGTGAGAGAAGGTTCTGAATATAGAACCATCTTAGCATGCCCACCGGCCCCTACGACAGCCCCGGCACTTCCCCTTTGCTGCCCCTTTCCTTGCCTTGGTACGCAGTGTTTACACAGCATGTCTAAGTGCTAGCTTGAGTTAATTTTTATTACACTCATTTTAACACAAAGCAGTTGAGTATTCAGGAATTTCTGTTGTGTTGGGCTTTTGCTTTCAACATCAGCAGGAATTATTTTTGGTTAACCTTTGTCTTGTAGACTCATTGGCTTTTCATGATCAGGACTGGGGTAAGAGACCCCCTAGATATGACATCTACTCTGAGTGAGACCAAGAATCTGGCATCGAGAGCCTGAGGCTGGACCTAGCTTTCAGGAGTTTTGTTTTGTGTTTTTTTCCCCCCTTTGGATTGTGCAGTGTTTTAAAAAAATAGGACATTTCCTTTAAGAATCATATTTCTGGTTTATTTTGAAAAATGAGATTTGATGATACTAGAAAAGTATTTGCATGTGGTGCCAGTGTGCTGCGGCTGAACAGCAGTTGCCCATCTTGGTCATAGCAGCTAAAGTCCCCACCGTGCCCTATCGCCTTGCACTCAGCCCATGTCTCCTATTCACCAATCTTTGCATGGCCCCTGTAGGCATTTGCATTTGTGTCCCTGTCCTGACTGTCTCCATTGTACAGCCATGTCTAAGGACACAGCAGGTGCTTGTGTGGGGTGCTGAGATTCTCTTTGTGTCTTTTCACCATCCTTTTAAGCCTTGCTCCCCCAGGGCGTCTGGTGTGAAGCAGCATCAGCATAACCTGGGAGCTTGTTATTTAATTATTTTATTTTATCTTTTTAATTGACAAATAATAATTTTACATATTCATGGGGTACCCATAGTGATGTTTTGATACATATAATATATGGTGATCAGATGAGGGTAATTAGCATATCTATCATCTCAAACATTTATCATTTCTTGTGATATCATTCAATATCCTCCTAGCTATTTAAAGTGATACAATATATTGTTGTTAACTATAGTTACACCTGGGAACTTGTTAGAAATTTGGAATCTGGGGCTCATCCACCGACCTGTTGCACAGAGTCTGCCTGTGAGTAAGATTCCCCGGTGATTCGAATGCTCATAAAGTGGGAGAAGCCCAGTCTAAAGCAGAGCTTTTCAAGCTTGGTCAATAACAGAATGACCAGGGCACCTGTGAAAAACCCTCCTCCCAGGCCTCACCCCAACACCAGGCAGGGCCCTGAGAACCCACAGGCTTAGCAGGTGCCCCAGGAGGTTCCAGGGCTCAGGTAAGTCAAGAAAACCTTGCTTGAAGAGTTGGTTCTCAAACTTGGGCATGCAGCAGCATCACTCACATTGCTCTTTATTTTTTTGATTAAAGGAACAATTTATAGTCAAAAACATCACATGTGCATTGAAGGAATTTAGAAAAACTCAGAGAAGCAAAACTAAGACATAAAATCACCACAGTCATCCACCCCCCCCCCCGAGACTAACAATCTTAACACTTTAGTGTATGACCAAATTTTTAGGGGGGAGGGATGTGCATGTATTTTTCCCAAAATGAGATAGTACCATAATGCCATTTTCAAACCCGCTTTCTCAGGTAACAATCTCCATCTTTCTATGAGAATATTTTTTTTACCATTTGACTCCAAAATGTCCTTCACAATTGTTCTGTCTAAACTGAGATCCAATCCAGAACCATACAGTGGGTCTGATTATTCCATCCCTTAGGTCCTTTATGATCCAGCACAGTCTTCTCCCCCTCTCCCCACCCTTATTTTCTTCTCCACATAATACAGATTTATTGAAGGACTGGTCCATTTATTCTGCAGACAGTCCCACCTTTTAGATTTCTTATCTGGTCATGGTGTCATTTAGCTTGCTGTTCTATTCTGGAGTGTTTTTGTTTTCTTTAACGCAAATTCCAAGAGTCCACTCAAACTCCAATGAATTAAAATCTTCAGGGGCTGAGGCCTGGGAATCTGCATTGTTTGCACTTCCCCAGGTGAGTCTGAGTTTGAAAACTACCCTGTCCTGGCTCATTCTGCAGAGAAAGATGAGCTGGCCCCTTCATCTACCAAGAGCATGGCCTTGTGCGTCCGGGTTCAGATAGGGTACCATGACATCAAAGCCTGGAGTCTCTCCGATGCTTTGACTAATAGGATCCGAGTTCTGCTGTTTGTTCATATTCATTCTGTGATAAGAAAGTCAACTTGGCTGGAAGGAGCCTCTATCCGAGGCTTGCAGCTGGGGCTCTTTTTAAGGGCTTAGCTATGCTTGTAATTTTCCCAGCAAAATTCACTTTCTCTTTGAGTTTTGGGTGATGTGTGACTGAGTGGGAATACAAGAAACCTGGAGCACTCCAGACAGTCTTCAGACACTGGATTTGAAGCTGAGGAACTAAAAAACACTCACTTTTGTTGAAGTCCCTTCATGCAGCTTTGAAAATATACATTATGAGGTCTGTAGCTCAAAGGTACGAGCGCTCAGAGCTGTGTCTGCTGTCCCAAGAGGACCATCGGGGAGTGGTCAGCAAGAAGAAACTGAAACCCTGTGGTTCAGGCCAGGGGCCCTGGAGCAGTGGGTCTTAACTTTATGGGACTCTGTATCCCATTTCCATAATAAATATATTTTGTTTTTTTCATGAGAACAACCACAGGGACCTTTAACTTGCCTAAAGGTAATATGTGATTTTGAGAAGTGATAAGGGATTATCATTTCTACAATAAACCTTTATCAATAGCAACTGCTGTTTCTGGTATCAACAGGATATGCCTTCAAGCCAGGAGTCCTGTTAATCCCACTCTCATCTCCCCGGTGGCCACATCCCAAGGTCAGATGATAATGTTCAGGGAAGTTAAGAAAATTCAGTTCAAGATGCTGGTTCTCAAACTTGGATATGCATTATCGTCACTTAGATAGCTTTTTATTTTTTTAATTAAAGAAAAGTGTTGCAAAAACATATATATATTATAGAAATTTAGAAAAGTTGGATAAACAAAAATAACATAAAATCACTGAGATTATCATTGCTAACACCTTAGGGCATGTCCTTGCAGATATTTTTTTGGGCAGATACATGTGTGTACTTTTTGTGTATACATAGGTGTGCATGTATGGATAGACCTCTTGTTTGGAGTTTCTTCGTGGTGTAGGGTTTGATCTGCCTCAGAAGCTCACACCACTGTAGGGGGGAGGCCTGAAGGTCTCCCCTTCCAGGCTCTGGACAAACTGTCTGAAAGGTCAGGTTTATTCTCAGTTCTCTGCGGTGGTACCCAAAGCATGCTCGATGCTGGCAGCCAGCCAACATGGAGCTCCTTCCACGATCAACAAGGTCCCCAAATCTAAGGGTATTTTCACTCTTTCTGCATATATGCCCTATCTATTCTCTTCCAGTGGGAGCTTCTTCCTCATCTCAAAATTGCAGGGCACCAAAAGTGAACAAAGCAATGATGGGCCCCACCCTAGCGAGAGTCTTCATTGCTATGGCAATTCACACTGTCCTTCTGCAGACAGAGATTACAGTCAGGGCTGAAGGTGTTTCAAGCGTCCTTCTGCACCCTCAGCCCAGGAGGCCACCTGACTGGTCCTTTGTTTCCAGGGAGCATCCTGACAAGGCTCTCCTAATATCCACTTTGCTTCTCTAAAGTCAACAAAGCCGGGGTACAGATACACCCTAGATATACCCATGGGTGACAGCTGATTCACGCACACTCTCTGCCAGTCATCCGTGGCTCTGGGGCTCTACGTGCTACCTGCTGGACTTCTCAGAACACAAATTTTCAGGTGATGCTCTCCCAGGTCTGGCCAGACCTCTGGTGGAGACGGCTCTTTGCAGGGGTAGCTGAGGCAAGAGAGGCAAGAGCCCCACACCAGGGGTAGGTCTGCTGTCACCACCTGCTCTTGAGCAAGGGCCAGTCAGATCCCCTGGAGCTGGCCTCTGGCTTTGGGCCAAGCAGAACCCTGGCTCTTAGCAGGTCAGCTTCCTACACATGGACTTGCTCTTCTTAGCTTTCAGAACGTCCCATTTCTGATTCAAACCAGACAGCACACCGTATCTACTGGTAGGGCTGAATGTGTGGACTCAAACCCACTCAGGCCAGAGTGGCCTCTGCTGCCCCCAACCTCCTTCACCCCCTGCTGCCCAGGGCACCCTCAGAGGCTGAGAATGCCTGTTAAGACTCTTGAGCATCCTTCTGTGACATTCATTGGATTTTAACCTGCCTACACACATTTAAAAAAAAAAAAAAGTTCCAATTAGAATATAAAGGGAAAAATAATTTACAGTAGAATGTCTGGGTTAATATGTAAATGTTCAGGAGCGACCACCCTGGAAGACATAGTGAAGTTGCCCAGCCTGAGTACACTCACACAGGATCCCCACGGACACATCACATCAGCCACAAATGCAGACGGGCACAGGCCTATTGTGTGTTGGTCACTCAAGTGCCACTCGGCAATGCCATCAGTTAAGATTTTCCAGAATCGGTAGGGTTCCTAAGCAAACAAAAAATGAGCTCTCCTCCGTTCCCATAAGGGCTGCCTTCTGACAAAGAGTAGAGTATATTCAGCTGTGCAAAAGTATGTGGAGTGTGGATGTAAAATCAAGTTGAGTTCCCACTCAGATAATCATTAATGGAAATTGAGTTGGGTTTTTCCCCCTATCAATAGATTATCTATTAGGGTCATTTGAAATTTATGCAGCACAGTTCTCCATGGTGCGGAAGCTCCATGCATCACAGCAGGTCTGGCATCCATTGTCACTTCCCACTAATGCCAGTAACACCCTCGATTATTGTGACAACCTAAAGTCACCCACACACCACCAAATACACCCCCAGGGGTATTGCTTCTAAGTCTTCCTTGAATGACTCCAATAGCCTGAATTCCCATCCTGGCCCTACTGTCTAATAGCTTCATGGCGCTGTGCAAGCCATGTGACCCCTGAGCCTTGGTTTCCTCATCTACAACGCGTGTGCATGGAAGAGGTTAAATGATAGCTCCAATCTCAAAGGATGTTTAATACAGTGCCTAACAAGTTATAAGTACTAAGTGAATGCTAGCTATTATTTATAATTTATATTATGTATTATTTATGATTGCTCTTAAAATTACCATGAATAAGTGCTTAAACGCAATGAGCTAAGATTCTTAGTGCTATTTCATGGATTTTAGAGAACTAAATTAGATTCTAGAACCTCAATTATCATGGTAATGGCTCCCCTGATGGAGTTCTGAAACTGTCCCTCTGTGAATATTCTCTCTGTCGTAGAT
Organism: Varecia variegata; assembly: GCA_028533085.1. NCBI lineage: Eukaryota > Metazoa > Chordata > Mammalia > Primates > Lemuridae > Varecia > Varecia variegata. Next base: position 95,136,148 of record CM052442.1, on the reverse strand, counting down.
GCATGCACAGGAGGTGCTTGAGGGTTCCCTCTGAGTGGCTCCAGGCCCTCATATGGGACCACGCCTTCCCCAGACTGAGCCCTAAATTGCGACATAAAACAACAGAAGGCACTGAGAGTACAGTGTGCTTCAAAGACAGGACCAGCACACGTGGCAGAGTAACAGTGTAGGAGCTTCTGTAATTACACGCTGAATTATGCGGTGCCATCTTTAAATTATGTAGGAAATAGAAAAAGGAAAAGCTCAGTGCGGGCTGGAGATAGCTTCCTCAAGGATGTTGGGAATCTGGGTCAGAAAAGAGGATGGAGGAGGGGACGTGATTAGATGGAGGGGCCAGGAGGAGGGAGGGTGTGGGGGGGGCAGGTGGAGGGTGGTGGGGTGTGGGGACCTGGGAACTGAGACCTGCCAACAGCCTTGTCAAGGGCCATTGAAAGTTCTCTGCCAGAAAAATAAAAACAAATGCTACTTAAAGCAAAACCAAAGTGTCCCCAACGTGCAGATAGGGTGTTCCCAGGGATATATGTGGGGAGGGCTATTCCCTGAAACCCAGAGCTGGTGCTAAGCTAATGCCAAGATGTGGATGTGCCACCTTTGGATGGACAGAGGCATTTGGCTCTGCTCTGGTCTCTGAGGTCTGGGAAAGGAAAAGTCCTCATGGGACTGTTCTTGCCTCCAGGAGGAGCTGTGGGAACTTTTCCGGGTGTACATGCTTGTTTAGCATGATGGATGACTGGCTCAGCAGTGAGCCAAAGCGATCCTTTTTCTGGAAATGGCATGAGAAGCCAGCCTAGAATTTCTGTCACAGGCTGCTGCCAGAGTCCAGTGACTCAGAAACAAAGTTCATCTTTACTGGCATGCCATATCTGCAAGGAACTAGGGTAGTGGCTGAGCCACCATGCCCTAGCCCAAAAGTTTTGTGCTGAGGGGACACAGCATGTATGTGATTGTGGTGGAATCTCTGCTGATGTCGGGGAACCGGACTAAGCCTGTGCATGTGTGCATTCACTCAACACGCACTCACGAATGCCAGGCTCTGACCTCACGGAGCATGTGATCTCCCTCTAGTGGAGAGACACAGACAATAAACATGCGAAGTATTAAATATATCAGGCAATGGGAGCTATAGAGAAAAAACAAGCATGAAAAGGGGAGGTTGAGCAGTGCTGTGGTGATGGTGGCAGGGGTACAGTTTTCAACAGAGTGGCCAAGGAAGGCTTGTCTGAGAAAGCAACATTTGAGCACAGCCTGAAAGAGGTAAGAGAGTGAGACACACCAATAACTGGAGGCACAGCATGCCAGACAGAGGAACAGCATGTGCAAAGGTCCTGGGGTGGGGGCACGTCTGGTGTGTCAGAGGAACCGTAAGAAGGTGGTATGGAGAGAGTAAAGTAAGAAGGGGAGGAGAAGCAGGGGAACAAACGGATCATATCCAACCATGTAGGCATTGTAAGGGGCTCCGCTTTTACTCATGGGGAGAGAGAAGCCACCAAGAGTTTCGAACATAAGAGTGACATGACCTGACTTGCACTTTACAGGACTTCCCTGGCTAATGTCTGGTAAAGAGACTAAAGTGGATGAGAACCCACACAGGGCAGCTAGGGAGGAGGCTGGTACAGTCAAACAGATGAACTGGGCCAGGCCGGTAGCAATGGTGGGATGGGTAACCGTTGGTAACTGCAGGCATTTGGAAGGGCTGACAGAGTTACTGATGGACGGTAAGTGTGGCGTGAGAGAAAGAGAAAAGTCAAGGAAGATCAAATGCTTGTGACTCTCAAGGATTGGCTGGAGACCCGAGTTCTCCAAGGAGGTTCCATTTGCCAATGGCCACCCCATCTCCTCCACCAGTGATGTCTGCAAGGTTTGATGGCTGGAAATTACCTCCTCTCACAGGGGCTTCTTCTTCCAGCAACAAGGCTTGACCTTCTGGAGGCCTGGTGTGTGGGGTGTGGCAGTCACTCTTCTGGAAGATCCTGTGCCCAGCACGTCAAGGGTGTGGCTGAGGTCCTTACAGAGTTTTCCTTCAGCCTGGTCATTGCTCAAAGGTGGTAGAACACAGCTGCAAGTCAGTCGGGAGAGCAGGCTGCAGCCGCTGCTCACCGCAGGGTAGGAGTTACGTAGTGAGTCAAACTGAACTCAGCTGGAGCCTGAATTCCAATTAGTTCCAGCATGACCATGGGAATTTATTTCACCTTTTGAGCATCAGTCCTGAGCTGTCAGATGGAGGAGATGCACTCCCCGCCTCACAGGACTGATGGGAGGACGGTGAAGCACTCAGCACCGTGCCTGGCACGGGAGGTTATTGAGTGAGGAAAACGAACAAATAATCTTCATCTGCCACCTGTCAGCTCACACCCTCCTATCATTTCCAGGAGATTTGGAAGGTACCTTGACTCGTCTTTCCTCTCTGTTGCTTGGCTGGCTTCTTCCCTTTCAAGCCCTTCTCCTCTGTTTTGGGTCATTATGACCTTATTTTGAATCATGGAGGTGCCCTTTATTGAACCTCCATGAAGGGTTAAGCCCTACGCTTGGAGCTTTTCGTGAACTCTCTCCAGTCCTGCCCCGCCAGCAAGGTAAGGGGTGGACAGCCATGTAGCTGTGAGGCTCCTGAGGTTAATGCCTTTCCTGAGGGCACACGGCAACTGAAGGAGGACGATCAGATTTAGACCCTGGGACTGCAAGGGTATGAGGTGACATCACAGGTGGTGAGGAGGAGGAGGAGCAGGATGATAAGAAGATGGGAGGAGAAAAGAAGGGGCAGGGGGAGAAGCAACCATGTGCTGCCCAGCTGTGTCATTAGCACTCTCCACGTTTTACCCTTTCCAGTTCTCAGAATGAACCTTTAAGGTCGCTTTACTATGGTAGAGCACTGGAGCTTTACAACTGAGGAAGCTGAGGCTCTGAGGTGAAGTAACATGCCCACGGTCCCGCAGCCACTGAGCGGTGTTGCAGGATTGGAAACCAGCAGCCTTGGCCCTGAGCCTGTAGCCGGGTTGCTATGCCACCTCCCTGCCCTTCCTCCCGGCTCTCCTGATCGTGCCCCCAGCGCACCCCCCCCCCCTCAGCCTCGACAGCCTCTCCTCCTTCCCAGGGACATATCTCTCCCAGCAGGTGGTGTTTTCCCAAGGCCTTTGAAGGTCACAGTGGTACATTTCTGACTTTGATTAAGAGGGGATACAGCCAGTGATAGACAGCCCCCCGCCTGCAGGCGAAATTTAAACTAGTCCAGAATTTCGACCCTTCAGTGGAAAGCGGGGGGCATTTCTCATCAGCCGAGGTCTGCTCTGGCTTGTCGTGATGCATTTTGATTTCTCTCAAGGTACCCTCAGATGCTCTAATTTGAGAAAACACTAGAAAGTATACGTTCGCAAGTGAACATTCTTCTGCTCTGATGTGACTTTTATAAGGTCTAGTTGTTCTTGATATGCAAACTAATCTGGAAGGAGGATGAGCCTGGGAGAGAAGCAGGATGCATTATTCATCGGGAAACAGCATCTTGTATTTTAGAAATGAGAGCGTGCCGGTGTTGATTTAATACCACCCCAGTGCTTAGGAGGAATTCAGTTACAGATACACTTGTAGCTTGAAGAGTTGCTTATTTGATAAGTTAGGAGAGTGTGTTTCGAAGACATTATACTCATGTGAAGCTAGAGATGGAATTGTTTATCTTTGTATCTACTTGTCCCGTTTCTGCAAGGAGCTGGCAGAACCCTAGATGGCAAGAATCAAATCTTGTACCTACTTGTAAGTGCAGTGCCTGGCACAGTGCCCTGTCCGGATTCAGAACTACAGAAACGTTTGTTGTAAGTGAGGAAATCCCCCAGAGAGAAAGCCGTAGAGAACTGCCCAGGAGCAATTTATGTACCTGCTGTGAGACTCCAGTCTTGCCCCAGATGCTCAATGCCCACACGTGGTCTATTTTCATCTCCAAGGGAGGCGTCCGCTGTCCTGTAGGGAAAATGGCCATTTCTTTAGCCAGCCATAAATAGAGCCATCTATTCAGTTACTCTAGACCATCAATTCTCAACCTCGCTTGTGCATCAGAATCACCAGGAAGCCTTGTTAAAGTACCAATTGCTAAGCCCCCCCACCCAGGTTTCTTACTCAGTAGGTGTGTTAATTTCCAAGGGCTACCATAACAAATCACCACAAAGTTGTGGCTTTAAACAACTGAAATTTATTCTCTCACTTCTGGAAGTAAGAAACCAAAGTCAAGGTGTCAGTGGGGTTGTGTTCCCTCCAAAGGCTCTAGGGGAGGATCCCTCCTGCCTCTTCCAGCTCCTGGTGGCTCCAGGTGTCCCCTGGCCTGTGGCTGCATCACATCAATCTCTGCCTTTGTCTTCGCACGGCTGGTCTCTTCTTTCCTGTCTCAAATCTCCCCTCCTTTCTCTCACAAAGGCTTTTGCCATTGGATTTAGGGCTCACTCGGATAGCCCAGGATGATCTCAAGACCCTTAACTTAATTATATCTGCAAAGACATTTTTTCCAAATAAGATCCCATTCACAGGTTTCAGGGAATAGGACACAGACATACCTTTTAGGGATCCACTGTTCCATCCACTAGAGTAGGCCCAGAGTGGGGCCTGAGAATTCGCATTTTTTGTATTTCTAACATGTTCACAATTGATGCTGAAAGTTGCTCAGAGGTTAGAAATATGAGGGCTTGAACTGCTGCTCTGAAGAGAGAGAAATAATACAATGCCTTCTTTGAAATAGCACCTTTTCAGTAGAGTTCTTAAAATAGATTTTATCTCATGGGATTGATTTATGGTATCCATTAAGCCAGATGCATAGCTATACCACTAGAATTAATTTTAAAGTTGCTAACCCTTAATTATTTGCAGAGATAGGACAAAAAATGTTGGAAGCAATTTGGAAATAGTCTTTATATTCAGTCTATAATGGATGCTATTTAAAACAATGGCTTTTTCATATTCTTGTATAAATGACGCTGCTAACATTCAAAGCCACAGAGTGTTCAATCGCTTTGTATCCTAGTAAGGATACAAAGACCATCAGACTGAAAATTGTGATTTTTTTCATTGCTATGGCGTGTTTCAGTTGATGGCATGTTTCTGCAGAAAGAATAGTTAATTCTCGATTCAGATCCTGAATGTGCTCCCTTTTTGGCTAAGAGTAGTTGGGTCTTAGTTTTCTTGTCTAAACACTGTGGGTGATAATAATATTCTGTCCTAATAATTACCAGGCTTATTACGATGATCAATTAAGAGCATTTTGTAAACTGTCAAGTGTTTTGAAATGTTATTTCTATAATGATGAGTTTGCAAATAAATAAAGTGAAGTTTAATTTCTGAAAGTGTGTGCACTAAAGATAGGTCTTAAGAAACATTTTAGTCCACAGTATGTGTTTACATACCGCAGGCCCTTTGGCTTCTCCCATGTGTCAGATTGCCTTTTTCAAAAATGACCACAATCTCTATCTCCCATCCCATGTGGTCTTCTTCAATATGACCTTGACAATTCTTTCATTGAGATATGGGGACTTTGTCTCATCTCCTTGGATCTAAGTGGACCAAGGATGGTTGTAACCAGTAGAATGATGCCGTGTAACTTCTGAGGTGAGGCCCCACCTTGTTCACTGGGAATCTTGCTCTTGAAATCCTTCTCCCGTGAAGCCGCCATGTTGGAAGGAAGCCCACGTTAACCCACACCAGAGTCTGGGCTCCAGGAGAGCAGGGATTCTGTCAGGTTGCCCTCATCATTTTATCCCCTGCACCTGTCACAGTGCCTGGCACCTAGTAGACATTCAAACAGCTGTTGTAAGAATGAACAAACAGTAGTGGACTGTACCCAACTCATTCTAAAATGTTCTCAGGTTTAAATAAGTAATGTAAATAGGACATCATATGAACAAATGCAAAAAAAAAAAAAAAAAAGAAAAACTATATGATGCAAAATTGTACCTTATTCATTTCCTGGAATTGTATGGTACCTAATGGTTACATGTTTTCTCAACTGGTCCCTTATAACACCTGCTGTATATTAATCATATTGCCAGAAATCAGAAGGGAAGGAGAATCCTCAGGCCTGGAGAATTCAAGCAGATTTTTTGGAAAGGATTTAACAGATATCTGAGAAAACTTGAGAGAGTCTTGGGACTCTTTGATAGCCACAAAAGGAGTGACTTTTAAAGAAATCGATCCAGGAGTGTTTGTGTGGCTGCCCTTTTTCTTCTCATTGTAAATTTCCTCACAGTGAACACAGATGTTGGAGGTCAAACGTTTGGTTTTCTGGCATTCAGATGCAGGAAGTTTGTCTTCTTTCTCAGGCTTCTCTTCTCCTCTCTTGAACAGTACTAGCCTGTGGGTTGGGAGGGGTACCAGAGGGCCCAACTTCCCCCGCAAGGTCATAGTGTAGAATCTGTAAAAGTGTCCCCTGGAGGAAAGTTCCTGAAATTGAACTAATGTAGTTCCTGCGTCTGGGTTGTCCCCAAAGCTTTCAGGATGTATAAACCCTCCCATATCTGTGTTCTCCATCCTTTGATCCTTTATCACACTGAGGCTCAGATAGATCCCTGAAAACACAGGATTAGTATAGGCAAGTGTGAGGCAGAATGTGGAATCAAGTGTGAATTGAGTCCCATAAATCCATATCCTTCCATTGGACCACTTGCTGTCCATGCTGCTTAGAATAGCTCGTACTATCACTTGACCTGCACTCAAACCTACCAGGATTATTTTAAACTTTAAGTCAGTCTATGAGTATCATTGCCACTACTAATGATGACAGAAATCACAGGAGTTTCCTGAGCATACACTTTACACCACGAAGTACTCTGTTTCTTTACACAAATTATCTTTTAATCCTCATGACAACCCCATGAAGTGTATATATTAGTAGTATTCCCATTTTATAGATTTTGAAAACAGAGGAACAGAGAGGTTCAGCGATTTTACCAAGGATGCATTGCCAGTAAGTAGCAGAGCTAGAATTTGAACCCAGCCTGACTCCAGAGCTTGAGATCCTGACAAAGAGTTCTGGGACTCCAGTGGCCACCAAAGGAATGACTTTAAACAAGAGAGAGAGAGAGAGAGAAAAGTGTCCTGACTGTAGATGTTGCTGCCTTTTTTCTTTCTTGTTGTGTATTCCTCATAGCATACATCAGTGTGAGAGATCAACTTTTTGGTTTTCTGGTTTCCAGAATGTCACTTTTAACTTTGAAGCTGTAAACTAGCCTGTTGTCATTACTGCTGCTCATCGGGCTGAGCCATCTGGATGAGCCAGAGCGCCGCCTAGTGGCCACATCTTTTACCCTCTCGGGCTTTGTGCCAGACACAAGCTTGTCCTCACCAATTACTTGCAAGGTTATAGGACAGGACAGAGAGTGATTCACCCTCAAAAGAGCTCCCACTACTGTGATGTTCTTGTACCACAGGGAGGTGATTATCCAGGCTGCCTTAAATCCTCCAGGTTTTATCAGCCAAACCACATTTATCAATCCACAGAAATAGTGCAGACCAATTCCTTTTGCTGAAATTACAATACATTTTGTCTGTGGCCTTCTCCTCGCTTAACCTAGTCTCTCCTGAAAGGACAGCCCGTTTGGCATGATTTGTGCATGATGGACCCGGGTAGACCCCTGCACCTCATTTTTCTCACTGATAAGATAGTGATAATGTCCACCTTGTAGGTTTGTGCCATTTGGATGGCATGGGACAAGTCAAGCATTAGCATTGTGCCTGACATGCAGGAAGCTAATAGGAAGTCACAATTTACATCTATTATCATTATTATTAATATGCAGTTTGGTTCTTAGTCATCTTTGAATTTAACTGTATTACCTAATTTATGTAATGAGACTATATTTTCTTTCCTACCCCATTTTCAGTAAACTTAGATATAAGTCCCCTTCTCATTTGTGTATCCAAATTTTTAAATTTAATTTAGACTTTAATTTTTTAATCCCATCAATAGCCAGTTATGATCTGCCCTTCAGGAGGACATCACTTCTTAAAGCGTGTTCTGAGCTCCCCTCGTCACCCTGATTTATAATGTGATATTTAACACCCTCAGCTGCTTCTGAAACCCAAGGGGCAAACTGGTTACCTAGCAACCACAGAAATGCAATAGCTAATGGTACAGGTTAGCCCCATTTTGTCGTAATGAAATAATATGTCTTATGAGAATGAAAAGCCAAGGAGTGCTGTATGAAGTTAGTGCTTCAGAGAAAAGTGGACTCTTCAGGACAGATTAGCAAAGCAGGAGTTGTATTGGTCACAGCCCTCACCCCCCCCCCACCCCTGCCCACAATGACTCATCATTTCCTAGAATGGAAGTCCCACCCTGTGAAACCTGGGGCTGGGAGAAGACAGAGGATGTGTTTGGTTTGCTCAGCACTTTGTAAACAGAATGTAAATTTAGGAACCTCTGGGGGAGTGGGCCGTCCCACTGGAAGTATCATTTCAGGCTATTTCCCTCCCCCAAGCCTGCGTGGCCCCAAAGGCATCCGACTTGGTGAAGAGCATCATAATGCCCCTTTCTGCCATCAAAATGAAATCCACAGATAATGTTATCACCTACACACATAATTTGGAGGGAAAAAAACACTCAATGTTATGCCATGGCATTAATATAAAGGAAAGTAGTTTACAATAGAATAATAAGTACTTTAAAACAGAAATGTTCAGACAATGACTACACTGCAAGATTTAATGCTGTAGTCAAATGTTTGCACCTATTTAAAATGAATTAGCTTGGATTTAAGAGAAGTTAAGATGAGTCAGAAACCACTATGTAGAAGAGATACTGGAAGTGGGAAATGCAGAGACATATGGATGAAAGTGAGAATGAAACTTACGGATTCCGTGCAGATTAAAATCACACAAAAAATCTTTTGTTTATATGTAGAGTTAGGTTTGTGGCTCAGAGAATCATAAAGAAGTTTTTCACCTACGTGAATGCTTGATGGGACCCTGAGTCACACACAAAATGGGATAGTTCTTTGTTGAGGGGACTGTCCTTCAAGTTTCAGGACTTGTGACACCCCTGGCTCTGCCCGCTGAAAGCCAACAAAATCTTCCCCTGATGTAGCAACCAAAACCCACTCCACAGATGCCCTGACTCCTCATCGCAGCCTTCGGTATGGGTCTGTCCTCCCTGCCTCGTCTCATTGTTCACTTCTCCCCACATGTTTATGCATCTATTCATTCATTCATCCATTCATTCATCCATCCATCCATTCATCCATCCATCCATCCATCCATCCATTCATTCATTCATTCATTCTTCTTGTAACGTCATTATATCCTTATCTCAGTTTTGTCAATGAGGCTAAATGACGTCGCGGGATTTTAGGAATAACTAAGTGATCCATGTAAAATGTTTAGTTCATACAGAGCCTGGCCCACAAGAAGAGTTTGATAAAGGTCATTTTTATCATTGCTGTATTGAATGTGTCATTTAGTACTTTCTTTTCGTGTAGCATCATAAGACATGGGCATGTGCACGCTCTCCCCTAACATGTTGAAGGGGAATATAGTGAGAAATTCCTTCTCTGTGCCACAGATCTTCCCCATTACCCTTCCCAAGGACAGCTGCTCTGTATTGTGTGTCTTCCCAGAGACTTTTGTTCAGAATCAAACACGCACATCCTTTTGTGGTGTGTTTTGCCAGAGATGGAAGCCTCCTGCTTTCTGCACCAACGGTACCTCTCAGACACTGTGCGTGTGGCTCTTCCTCGTTCTCTTTAATAGCTATACGATAGTGCATTTTATGGATGAACCATAATTTTTAAAAACATTTGTTAGGTTGTTTTAATAATACAGGAATGTCTAAAGCAGAAAACAAAGGAACCCATAACCTCAGGATCCAGATAACCAAGTTAACATTTTTCTTTTAGCAAAATAAAAGCAAAGGATGCAGATAGTAAAATGCAAATGGGGCAGTGACAGCACAAAATGAAACATAGAAATCTCCGTCCCTACAATCCCTCTCCCCCAAAACAACCGTATCAACAGTTCCGTGTGCATTCTTTCAGAAAAAAAGAATGAAAGAATATGGATATACTGGCTGTGTAAGCTGTGTAGGCTGAAAAATGCTTACTCTGCACCCTACCTCCGCGCCCCTGCAAAAATGTGCCGGTCCTAATCCCTGGGACCTGTGAATATGGTACCTTAGATTGCAGGAGGGACTTTGGAGACGTGATGAAGTGAAGGCTCTTGATTTAGAAAGAGTAGTCTGCTCGGCCCAGTGTCACAAGGGCCCTTATAAGAAGGACATGGGTGGTCAGAGAGGAGAGAAGATGCTACCCTGCTGGCTTTGAAGATGGAGGAAGGGACCACATGTCGAGAGAATGCAGGTGACCTCTAGAAAAAGGAAACAAATTTTCCCTTCATGCCACCCACCAGAAGGAATTTCAGACTTCATGCCACCCACCATTTCGGACTTATGACCCCCAGGACTGTAAGAATAAACTTTAAGCCACTGAGTCTGTGGTCATTTGTTAGAACAGTCATAGGAAGCTAATACCTTAGCAAATACTCATTTTTATTTGTATAAATGCCATACTCTGTTTGTGCACCAAGTTGTGTTTTGCTAGTAGTACCTTGTTATCTCATTTTTCAGGCACATGCCTTTCTCCCAAATGAGGTTTACAAGCACTTTGAAGGGAGAGGCTGTGGTTGGCATCACATTGCATTCCTCTTGGCTCCCCTCTGGGCAGGAGAAAATATAGCCACTTAGTTAAAACTAAAAGGATTTTAGAGGCACACAGATGGAAGTTCGAGCAGGTAGCAATGCTTTAGATGCCATTGTGCCGCGTGCCCTGGGCCCTCCTGGATCTCAGTTGCAGCTGTGCCAGGCACTCCCTCCCTCCCTCCACCAGCATCTTCCCACTCAGAGCCTGCAGCTTTGGTTACCAACATAGGGCAGCCCAGAAGCGGGGAAGTAGTCCCCAGGGGTAGCCTCCAGCCAGCAGGGACAGGGGTCAGTGGATCAGTGCCCAGGCCCCATCTATGAAATGGCGATTCTAAGGTGCACTCTCTGTGGTTCCTCAGCGGGCCCCAGTGGTACCCACCTCAGCAACACACCTTTATTAGGTACTATAGTTTTCTCCTTTCTTATCTCCCTCTTCTGCCCTCTCACTCCTGCTTTGTGAATCCACCCCATTCCCCTCTTTTTAGCTACAGATGCTTTAACGAGGCACTCTCCTAAAGCTGGATTTTCTTGTCTATAAATAAAGATAACAGAATCTTCCTCAATAGATTGTTTTAAAGTTTAAAAGAGATAATGTATATAAAGTGTCTAGCACATTGTTCACAAGCTACTATTGTTAAAATTATTTTATGACTATCACATAACAATAATCGCTTTATAAAAAGTAACTTAATGAAATACATGTATCAAACGCCTGATGAAAGCTTAATTTTCTAAAATTGGTCTTGGCCTTCAACAAATTTCTCATGTCTTCTACCATGTTTAGTCAATAGATAATTTTGAGCACCTACTATGTACTAGGCAGCCCTCTAGGAGCAGGAATACCGCAGTGAACAAAACAGAAAGAAACTCATATCTTCCTGGGACTCAGGTGCAAGTGGATTTGTTCAGCAAATGATATTTGCATCCTGCAGTCATCACGGCAAAGAAAACACAGTTGTTTCCTCCAGAAGCGTAATCTTCCTTCTCCCCATTTATTTAAAATATACACAGTTGAAAACATTGTTATAGGTTTATTTTATATATGTTTGTTAAGCTCCTATATGACAAGCATTGTGCTCAGTACTCTCCTCGTGTAAAGATAAATAACTTTGGCCTCTGAACTTAAGGAAATATATATTGGCCACCCTGTATATATGTAGGTCAGTGAAAGAGCTCAGCCCACTTTTCCTAGCTAGATGACTATGACTCTAATTCAGAAAAAAATTATTTCTAATCACTGGTTCTAATACAAATAAAATGTAGTGATTCATTAATCTCCTTAGCCTATAATTGCAAATTGAGTTTTCTCTAGAATATACCTAAAGGAGGTAGGTGCCCATTAAACAGTTCAGGGGAGTTTTATTTAAGCTGCAAATAAAATTAGTTTACTCATTTTTAATTTAATTCCCAGGAGGCGTTTTGGAAACCTTCCCTTCTCATTTGACCTAAAACCATTTTTAAAAATTATTGTTCTCCTAAATTGAAGCCCTTTCCAGCATCGTGCATTAGAAGTCTTAAAACTCATCTGTTTTCTTTTTTGTAATTGACTTACAAATGCATAATTGACTCACAAATGCATAATTGACTATGCATGGCATTTTAAAAGGGCAAAGTTTCCATTTACTTTTTGATTTCTTTGGGGGTTTTCGTTTTCCTAAGCCCTCTTCCAACAACATTCCAAGTGATTCCTTGGGTCTTCTTCCATAGTTGTCACCACCCTGATAGCATCTTAATGGAAGGGCCACTCTTCTTCCCAGTGGTAATGGCACCAGAAGATTTAGCTGAGTTGGAGATAATGTTCAGAGCCCACATTTGCAACTAAATGAGCACTTGGTCTCATTCTCCCAACCCATGGACAATTATTTCATGACCCATGTGACTCTATCTCTGTGATCATCATTAAAATAGTCATCTAAATAGCAAGGAATTCTGTATGCTCCATTGGCAAAACAGTGAACACTGCCATACATATGCATATCCACACAGAACATACATGTCATGTGTCACTTAACAGCAAGGATACATTCTGAGATATGTGTCTTTTAGACAATTTCATCATTGGGCAAACATCATAGAGTGTACTTATACAAACCTAGATGGTATAGCCTACTGTGTGCCTAGCCTATATGACAGGCTTCTTGCTGCCAGGCTACAAACCTGTACAGTATGTTGCTGTACTGAATACTGTAGATAATTATAACACAGTGGTATTTGTGTGTCTAAACATATATAAACATATTAAATAGAAAAGCTACAGTAAAAATACAGTATAAAAGATTTAAAATGGTATACCTGTATAGGGCAGCTCCATTATGATCTATGGGACCACCTTTATATATGTCATCCATCGTTAACCAAAATATCGTTATATGGCAATGACTGTACTTAAGTAACTTTAACAGAAGCACAAAGAATATTGTGGTTGTTGTTGGAAAAAGGAGTTTCTAAAGACAACCTTTAGTTAGACAAGCCAGCCTAGCAGCGGATAGTGGCTGTTCCTGTTGCCTTGTGTGGATATAAACCATGTATCTCCACCCTGGGTAAAAAGGCATCATGCAACAGGAAGCACAGAGGAGGCTTGCTAAGGAGAGACAGAAGAATGTAAGTGCTAAGCCAAAGTTAGGAAAAAAGGCTTCCTTAATGAATCCGGGTGTTTCTGCTTGGGAAAAATGAGTGATTGATGTGTGCTTTTCAGTGACATGGTTGAATCGGGGGGGGGGGGGGGGGGGGGGGGGGGGGGGGG
>CM052442.1:95110874-95122651 GCA_028533085.1 Varecia variegata | reverse complement strand
GTGTACTTCATAATGACTGAATTACCAGCATACATTCCCCTAGTCCATTTCCCTCTTAAAAATGTCATTTCCCACACAGTGAAACTCCTTCTTTGATTATATGGAACAAGACCAGTGAGTCATTCACCTTTTCCCCAGAAGCAGGGTCTTTATGCCATTTCTCAATGAGCCAGGGGGATTTTATTCTTGGTACATCGTTAAATCCAGGTTCCTTAACTAGCTTTTTCTATAATAAATCTTGACTTGTATCTGGTTCCTTAACCAGATTTAGGAGAAGTCATGTTAACGTGGAATTTCTGAATTACAAGCTGAGAAATGTTTCTGGAAGATATTTAAAGCCTCCTTAGGCAAGTTAGTGGGTCTTATTTTCTGTATGAACCCAACTGTTATCAAAATGCATTTGACGTCGTGCATGTGGGTGAATTGGTGAAGGGGTCCCTGGGAGTTCCTAGCACAAATCCTGTTAACAGGCAATAAGATTATGAGCACAACCCATGTGGAACACATGGTTTTATCAGCTGAAGTGAAGCACCAAGATGCTTCCAAGTTGTTAATGGAATTCAGCATCTGTGTCTTTCATGGGTTTCTAAATAGACAAAGTTTAATGCTATCCAAATTACCTACAGAATCAAAGCTACATCCAACTGTGGAGTGGGTATTTATTTATTAATCCTGCTCTGGTTGACAAAAAGAGGCTTTTTGCTTTGTAACCCTTTTTATGTCTTATACAGCAATTCCCTTCCATCTTCTAAAAATGTTAGAAAATGAACCAAATATGAAAACTCGTGCTGCATTTCGAAGTGTCTTACCACAATCTATAGACCTCAGTAATGCCAGACTCTAATTACAGTGTTTAGCAGAGTAAAGGTTATTTGCTAATGGCATTTTAGAAAGAAGGAAAAAATTGTATGTTGAAGGCAATACAAACCTCCATATTTTGTATTAAGGTCTTTCGTAAGCAGCAGGCATACAATGCAATCATAGGATATTCTTTCTTTCTTCCTTTATATCTTTTTTGGGTCACTTTAAATATGCCCCATTTATATATACTACTCCTAGAAATTCTTTCTTTATTCTCCATGGAACTTTTTTGAAAAGTATTACAAAGAAAGTTCGATTTAATCACATCCAAGCAATTGAGTCATTGGCAATTTGCTGCCAAAATTTTTACTGTTTTCTTGTGGAATTCAGTCATAGTATCGAGTACCCAGCAACAACTGCCCAATTCAGTCATCCAGATTCCCATGATGATAAGCTACCAGTACTAAAATGTCAGGATTGGAGCAGCCACTTTAAGGCCACGCATGGCCCTCCAGATCTCCAACTGCGTCCCCTCTATCAAATCCAAACTTCATAGAACAAATCCCTTCATTAAAAGGACTTGTTCTGTAAAATTTGGATTTGGTCAAAATGCCACACTCAAGGATGCAGAAGGCCACATGTGGCCCCAAGGCTGCAGGTTCTCCACCCATCTAGTTTTATGTCCAAGCTTTGCCTAAATACACAATATTGAAATTCAAAAGTCAACTCATGCCCGCGAGTTTTTCTCTCCCACATTTATTGGTCACTCAATCCATGTGGGTCCATCCATAACAGTGATGGGCCACACCCCTTCCCTCCTTTAACATGCTCCGGACAGACCAGGCTCTTCCTACTGCTCAAGGTGTCAAGCTCATTCCTGTCTCCAGGGCTTCGCACTAGGTGCTCCCTTAGCCTGAAAAAAATCACCCACTAATCTCTGTATAACTGAAACCAAACCTCCTTGTTATTTAGGTCCTACCTCAGATGTTACTTCCTAGAGAGGTATTTTCTTATCAACCCACTGAAATTAGCATCCTATTAGCCACGCTCTGTCAAACCTCCCATGTTAGCATTTGCCACCACCTGGAAGTGTCCAGTCTGTGTAAGTGTTGCGTGGTTTACAGTGACCCTCCCCATGGCTGGACTGACAGATCTGTGAAGCAGACGCCTGTTTTGTCCTCAGAGAAATTATTAGTGCCTAGTATAGGGCTTTTCACATAGTGAGTGCTCAATAAATACTTAATATTTTATTTACAAATAAATTAGTTCATTTGAAACGCATTACAATTTGTTTGGCATATAGCACATGCTACTTTTAAATGTGATGACTCAAATAGCCTATGATTCTGTAAAACCCATTTTTATGCCCTTATATCTCTGTAGTACTCAGTATAGCATTTCACACATAGGAGCTCAAATATACAAGTTAGTGGATGATGTGATAATACAAGGAAGTCTAACAAATGTGGAGTATGCCAGATGTGTACTGGCATTTTCCTTCTCATTTAATCCCCATAACAAGTCCATAAAGCAGATAGTAGCATCCCCATATTATATTTGAAAAACACGAGCTTGAAATCGCTGATCACGCAGCATATAAGGAACAAATCTGGGGTCCAAACCCATGTTCTGTGCAGGGCGCCATAGTACTGCTCCTGACATGCGAAGAATAGAGTCTCTGAGGATGCTTGTGGAGGAGGCAGAGGAAGGTAAGGAGAGCCACAGGCTTATGACTCTATTTATTGTTGGAAATTCATCCCAATCATGAGCATTTAAGAATGAATTAAATTTACTTACGCATGTGCTATGATGTACCTCCTTTTCACATTATAAGAGTGTCTATAAACAAAAGTTTTTATAAGTATGACATATACAACCACTGTAGTGACATTAATGGAGCCACTTTGGAAGGGGATGCAGGTCACCCATCTATATTTCTGGTCCCCCAAGAAAGAAGAGACGGGGAGAGGCACATCAACTCATTGCAGGCAGACATCATGACTAGAATAAATGTACCACTCAAAACGTTCCTCATTCGTGGTTCTTAACCACTGTGAAGTCGTGAGCTCCCTTGAGACTCAAAAGCAGAACAATCCATGTGCCCGTAAGTCATGCATTTACAATTTCAGGACATCCATGGACCCAGGGCAAGGACTACAGCTTTGGAAAATTCCCAGAACTATGAACAGTGGAATTTTTTAAATAAAAGGAGCTATATTTTATGTTATTTCCTTTTTTTAAGAAATGTAATTGTGTTATGTAACACAATAGACATATATGTGGAAAAATCACTTACAAACTTGTCATCATAACATAGTTATTGTTTTTCTTTGTCTGATATATTGACATTTTATTCCACTGTGCACATACAATTCTACATTTGGCTGTTTTTACTTAATACATCATAGCATCAAACAGTTGTAATGCCATTTCACAATCTATATTTAATTGGAAGTGTTTTAGCATAATGTTATTGTAATACTGAAATGCAAAGGTACCGTGATGCAGTGAAGATTGGTCTCTGTATTGTCTAAAATTATTTTAGAACCCATCAAATTTTGTAATGCACATTCTCTTCCATCTACAGGTCCTCCATAAAATGGCTTCAAATCTCACAATCAATGATATTTTAAAGCAGCACATAAGAGTATTTAGCTTTAATGTGCTCATTGCCTCAGGCCGTAATAAAAACAGAATTTTCCCCCAATTATTATCAGTCACTCCTCCTCCATACTCCATCATGATAAGACTGAGCGACTTTCATTTCTCACCAGGCAACTAATCATCCCTTTGCCGAGCATTCTTTATAAATGGAATGGAATAAATTTCATTATGAAACGCAGAAATGTTCCCCAACTAGAGATCGGGGCGTAATGATCTTGGGAAAAGTCACAGGCAAGAGCATTAAAACGTATGAAACTTAGAGAAATAGTGTCCTCATCACGGAGCCCGGTGCACAGGCCGTGCCGGCCCCACCCGACCTCCCCACCTCACCTGCCTCTTACACCTGCTGCTCTCTCTCTTTGTCCTTCAAAAACTACTGAAAAATAGACAGTTCTTGTTGCTTTCACTTCCCTGTCAAATACCCACTTGCCAACCTGCCATAGTTTTATGAAACTACTCTCTGGAAAGGTACCAAAAATGTTCTCATTACGAAATCCAATAGCCATTTTTCTTATTCATTGTGACCTCTCCACACAAGTCAGTGTGCTCCATTGTATCTTCTCGAGCATATTTTTGGTGGTGTTTAAAATGCAACTTTATTGAGATATAATTCACATACTATACCATTCACCGATTTAAAGTATATAGTTCTTTAAAGTATATTCACAGGGTGCTGAATCTATCGCCACAGTCTAATTTTATATTTTTACAGGAAACAAATATATATGCATATATTTAGGTTTTGTTATGGTAAGAACACTTACATGGGACCTACCTTCTTAACCAATTTTAAGTGTACAATATAGTACGGTGGACTCTAGGTACAATCTTATACAGCACATCTGTAGAACTTCTTCATCTTGCTAAACTGAAACTTTATGCCCACTGATTGGTGACTCCCAACTTCTCTCCCCCACACCAGCCCTGTCAACTGCCATTTCACTCTTTGATTTTATATATTTGACTATTTTAGGTACTTCATATAAATGGAACCATGCAGTATTTATCTTTCTGTGACTAGCTTATTTCACTTAGCATAATGTCCCCAAGGTTCATCCATGTTATTGCATATTGCAAAATTTCCTTCTTTTTAAAGGCCGAATAGTATTCCATTGTATGTATTAATATATGTCACATTTTCCTTATACTTTCATCTGTTGGTGGACACTTAGGTTGTTTATCTTGGCTATTGTGAATAACACCACAATGAGTAGTGTAGCACTCCCATAATATCTTCATAATGTCTTGTCACGATCCTAGTTTCAGTTCTTTGGGATAATTAATACCAAGAAGTGGTATTGCTAGATCATATGGTAGAAGAGTTGGTTTTTTGAAAAGACAAACAAAATTGACAAACCGTTAGCTAGAGTAAGACAAAAGAGAAGATTCAAATAAATAAAATCAGAAAGGAAGGTGGAAACATAACAACATACACCACAGAAATAAAAACGTTCCTAAGAGATACTATGAACAATTTTATCTCGACAAACTAGGTAACTTAATTCCCAGAAATATAAAATTTTTCAAGAGTAAATTATGAAGAAATAGAAAGTCTAAATGGACCTATAACTAGTATGGAGATTGAATCAGTAATCAAAAACCTCCCAACAAAGAAAAGCTCAAAACCAGATGTTTGGTCTACCGAATGTTTAAAGAAGAATCAATGTCAGTCCTTCTCAATCTCTTCCAAAAACACTGAAGAGAAGGGAACACTTCCACACTCATTTTACGAAGCTAGCATTACCCTGATACCAAAACCAGACAAACACACTGCAAGAAAAGAAAACTACAGGCCAATATCTCTGAATATAGAGGCAAAAATCTTCAACCACATATGAGCGAACTGAATCCAACAGCATGGAGAAATTAGGCAAGAAAAAGAAATAAAAGACAATCAAATTGGAAAGGAAGAAATAAAATGTCTTTGTTTGCAGACAAAATGGTCTTATATATGGAAAACACAAAAGACTCCATAAGAAAACTGTTTGAATTAATAAGTAAGTTCTCTAAATTTGCAGGATACAGAATCAATATCCAAAAATCAATTGAGTTTCTATACACTACCACCAAATTATCTGAAAAGGAAACTAGGAAAACATTCTCATTTATAATAGCACCAAAAAGAATAAAATATTTAGGAATAAACTTAACTAAGGACGTGAAAGACTTGTATACTGAAAACTACAAAACATTGATGAAAGAAATTTAAAAAGACAAAAACAAATGGAAAGACATCTCGTGTAGATGGGTTGGAAGACAATATTTTTAAAATGTCCACCCTACCCAATCCAGAGTGATCTACAGCTTCAGTGCTATCCCTATCAAAATCCCAATGGCATCTTTTACAGAAATAGAAAACAGTCTGTCATCTTTCTTATTTTGACTTTCATGACCCTGTCCCCAACAGGTTTGCCTGTGACTGTACCTCAATGTCTCTTGTTGGGTCTTATTCCTTCTTGTGCCCCTCATGTTTACGCATCTTCCAATATTTAGTTAATAACACCTTCTTCTCTCCATAAGTGGAAATGGCTATGCCCAAAGATTCAGCTATGCCATCCGTACTGATGCCTCCCCAAAGTACCACTTCACTCTCTGACCTCCCTCCTGAGTATTGAGATTTGAATTTCCAACTTTCTGTGAGCATCTCTAAGCAGATATCTTTAAAGCATTATTAATAGCTTGAAAAGGGATGCAGAGTAGAGAGGTGAATAAAAGCATGCATGCTGGAGCCAAATCATTCAGGTTTGACTTTTGGCTCTGCCACTAGCTAGCTGTGTGTCCTTAGGCCACCTAATTAACCTCTCTGTGCCTAAGTTTTCTGTTTAGTAAAATGTAGAACTCGCCTTATAAGATTCTTGTGATGGTTATGCTAAAAAATATGTGCAAAATCTTCAGAACAGTACCCAGCACATGTTAAGTATTTGGGAACTATGAACCATAATACAAATTAGTACTTTTTAAAAATCGATAATATTGGTAATATTTCCTGAATATTGTCTAAGTGCTTCACATGGATTATTCTAAGTACTTTACGTGGATTACTTCATTTATCCTCAAAACTATCCTATGGGATAGCCACTATTATTAATCCATATTACAGAAGAGGAAAGGGAAGCACAGAAAGATTGCTTAATTAGCCCAAGGACACCCAGCTTTCCCCAGATCACATGATAAATGGTGGGACTGTGATTTAAACTGGTTCAGTCTGACTTCAGACCCACACATTTGACCATTGCACTATGTTACCTTCCCTGATCAATTGCAAATATCGAATCGACTCATTTTCTTCTCCCTGAAACTGCTACCATCTCCTGTTTTTCTCTCCCCTCCCCAAGACCACCATTGCAGCCCCTTTCTCTTTCACTGGCCAATTAGCACCTGCTGTAATCTGCCCTGTTCTATTCTTGCTGCCACTGCCAGTTGGACCCTCTTCTCTAGCTTAACCTGCTGTGATGCTGCCTCCCTGGTCACTGTGCTCTTGCTCTCTTGCCTTTGCCATCCATCCTGCTCCCTGACACTGCTGTTGCAACTTGGAAAAAAAATAATAGAATTTTCAGCTTTATAACATTAAGACAGGGAGGTTGCATCATACAAATACTTGAGCAGGTAAGACAAATATGTTTTAAATATTTTTGCAGCAGCTATAGAAATTCTAAAGCAGCAGCCAGTGATTTAGACTGGAAACTTCTCTTATGAAGGAGACAGGCTATAGAGATACAACTCAGGGCTCAGCAAACATTCTGTATCTCCTGGTATGTAAGCAATCAGAATTCACTATTCCATTTGGATAAATCCCTCTCTGCTTTGATGGGAGAACTTTGAGATGTCATTGAAGTAAAAATTCTGTTTTATATCAAAATGGTTCCAGTCAACTGGATAGAGAGGGAAATAATAACTGTTTCTTTGCTGCACCCTAGCCTCCTCCCCAACTACTCAACATGGAAAAACTCCTACACATCCTTCAAAGCCCAGGGAAAATGCACCTTCTATGTTGAAGCCTTTTGTCAACTCTGTCAGATCCTTCCTCCTTTGTAATCATGCAACAGAAAGTGGTGGTGAAGAAAATGGGCTCTTCAGCATATGTCCAATGTTCTAATGCTGGCTTTACTATTTATTAGCTACATGGCCTTCAGCAAGTTACCTCACCTTTCTGTGCTACACTTTCTTCATTTGAAAAATGGAAGGTGAAAAAAATGAAAAGTGGAGGGTGGTTCCAGGCCTTTTTTCATATGATGTTGGGAAGATTAAAAGAGAAAAAATTATGAAAAGCATTTAGTTCAGTAGCTGATACTATTAAGTACCCAGTAACTATTACCAGCTGAAATTTACATCCATAAAATAAATATATGCATCCTGGAAAATTATAATGCATATGGCAAACATTGGATTTTTTTATTTTTCAAATTTAAAAAAAAGAGTAGTCTTAGAGTAGTTTTTGTTTCTCATAAAGGAAAAAGCAAGTGTCAGCCTTTCTTACATTCTCGAAGGTCAGTAGATTGTTCCCACAGCCGGGGAGGTGCAGTATAGGGAAGGTGTGGGATAGACTTCCAGTTACAGGTTAGAATTTGACCCAATGTCATGGGCATTTGGTTGGATCTGTACAAGCCAAGATTTTCTGTCCATGAACTCCTTTGCAGAGGAAGCAATGTTAGAACTTGGCCTATGATCTCTGCCTGCTGGAAATTAGTCTTTTTTTAAAAGGAAGAAGAAAGGAAGAGAGAGAATCATGGTGATAAAGATTAGGATGTTGTCGCAGCTCTTTTAAGTGTGACCACCAGGTGACAGGGAAGACAAGGAGAAGACTCCAGAGCTCAAATGAAAGTGATGAGGGGCTTCCCTTTCCTTCTTTTCTCTCTGTGAAGGTCATTTTCCTTCTTTGGGGAGTTGCAGGCCCATTTGGTAAATGAGGTGTCATATGGAGAATTTTTGGCAGATGCTTCTGTTCTGATGGGAAATGGCAAAAGTCCCCTACGTTCGTGAGGCATCTTCAGGTGCCAGCCAACATCTAACTGCCTTCTTGACACTTCATCTGTTTTCTAAAACAGCTGAGCAGCATACTGTGCCCTCAGTGAAGCAAGTGGAATGAGGGCTGAAGGGGCCATGTGTGGAAGTCACTGTTGTCCTCCCTAATGGCCATGCGTTCATGCTGCCACAGCTTCCCTACTGCAATGCCTGTGACCAGCTTCATCCCAATCCCACCCCTATGTCTGTGGCTAGATTTTGAGTCTACATATAGGTTTATTGAGATGACATTTACTTTTTCCTTGATTCCATCTTTGGAAGATGCCACCTCCATCCATGCAGGGTGTAGTGCATAATTGGTACTCAGAAGTGTAATTGACTACTCACACAAGATGCCATCAGTACTTCATTGAGGACCTAATGATTCACTATGAATACAAGTAGTGAAAAAGGTGTCAGTCTTGTGTGGATTATCTTGTTTAACCCCTCAGCAACCTGTGAAGTAAATTCTATTTTTACATCTTAGATCGGAAGCAGGATTCCAAGTCTTATGCTGATAGCAATTAAACCAGACATTGTAGAGCAACTGCTATACTCTCCCAATAAGAATTTGTTGGGCCAACAATGTCTGGACCATGGTTGTAGCATCTTTCCTATATAGAGAGGAATTTACTCACTCCCATTCCTGATAAGCTGCTTAAAACTCACAGTATTATATAAGGTGATTTCACTGACAAGTTGCCCCAAGAAATTCTCATAGGTATACTGATATTGTGGTTATATACTAAGAAATATATATTCTAAAAGACATTTTTCTTTCTCTGGTTATTTCTTCCTGGCAAGTTCAGGAGTCACCTAAAATTACTGGACACCTTACTTCCAAACCAAATAAACCATATTGTGCATTCAGCGCTATATAATAACAGGAATTTCTTTTCTCTGAATAGTCCAATCTTTTTTAAAAGATTGTTTTGTTCCATATACTATATATATATATATTCCAGCTAGAGAGAATTGATTGACTCACATTTCATCTTGGGAGGTAGATTCACTAGATATCAATTTTAAATAATGATATCTAAATAGAGGGCAAAGAATTTCCTACCACAGATAGAATAAAAAATATATAATAGGAGAGAAACTCTCATGATCAGGACATAGAACTAGATGCTACAGAAGCTGCAAATCGAAATGAAGCTTAATCCCTAACTTCAAGGAACTAAATCAAGCTGTCACATTCTCTACCAAGTGATGTGCAAATGATTAAAAACATCACTGAGGTAGTCATCAGGTTAGGGCATCAACTAAGGTCAGTGAATGTGTAATTTGGAGCAGGAGATCTGGCTAGACACTGATTTGGAAGATTAGAAGCAGTTGAAGTCTAAAACAGCATTCAGGCACAGAGACTAATGCCAGCCATGAGGAAAAAGGATTCAGTACCCAGGACAGCTCCCTAAAGAAGCTGCTTTTCCAAGAGATCTCTGGATAGAGCCTCAGGAATATTTCAGTGGGCTTTACTCTCTCTCAAGATAGTTTATTGTTGAAGACTTCTCATGTAAAATGTGTGCACACAACCTAGCATACATTAAGCACTGATTAAATCACCAGTGTTGCCATTATAAATGTTTCAGGGATGGCTGTGCCTTCAACGTTGGCAGGAGGCTCCACCAGGACCCCAGGTCTTCTAATAGGAGAGCCTTGTCTTGTTTTCATCAGCAAACTTGTTGTCTAATCACTTGTTTTCACGATGAAAATATAGAGAGGGCCTTGGATAAATGTTAGGAGAAAAAGTTATGTAATGGTACAAGAGTTAAGAAATAGTCAAACAAAAAGCAAGCAATGTCACATTGTCAATTCCCCAAATGAAGATAACAACAAGAAGTGCTATAGCAATTGAATAATGAAAAATAAAAGTAGAAAAGTTTTTTAAGCTTATTTTACATTTTTATCGGAAGTCAACATTTTCCATACTTTCTTCTTCTTAGAAAGCAGAAGGAAAGTGAATTCTTTATTCAGAAAATTCAGATAGCTAGGAAATGGACCCTGCTGCTGCCTACCACCTGCTGTCCCCTGGCCTGGACACCAGGGCATTACCCGTGAGTGAGAGTTCTTGTGGATGTCCTCAGACCAATTCACCTATTATGGCTCCATCGGTTATATCATTGTGATTAAGGAAATAGGAAACATTTGGTAGATATTTGCATGTAGGTGAGAGTAAAAGTTGTGGAAGTGAATGGGATTACTAAGAGATAATGTGAAGAGAAATGAGAACAAGGGCTGTATCTGGAACCCAGGAGGAACATTCATATTGTGGGATCAGAGGAGAAAATGGGACTAGTTACAAACACTTCCAGAGGGGAAGAAAACTTTCAGGAGAGCCTAGTATCAATGAGGCCAAGGGAAAAACAAATATCAAGAAGAAGGTAGATTGTTTAAGCTACATTGATTAATGAATGCTACCAATAGTAGATTACACAATTCACATGAAGTGACTGGAGGTAGGCAGTTAAGGGGGGTTCACAGCTCATCATGTCATCATGAATCTAAGGTCTTTGCATCCTTCCACTTAATCATCCACAGCATATTGGCTTTTTGTGCTTTGTCCTTGTGTTTATTGCCTCATGGTTGCAAGATGGCTGCTGCAGCTCCAAATGCCAAGATCACATTGAAAGGGAGTAAGGTTACAGTAGGCAGTTGAGAGATGATTTGAGGTCCTTCCATCTTCTATCAAGAAAGAAAATCCTTTCAAGAAACTCATGTAGACTTCTTTTGACTTTTAGCTACTCAAGACCAGATCATATGGCCACCCCTACTGCAGAGGAGACTGAAAAAGTATCTGCCTTGTCTAGGCTCTATTATCAGTGTCCAGTAAGGAAGCATCTGGGAATAGGCTTTGAGGTGGTTAGACAACAAGACCTGCCACAGTGGCATTAGCAACATCAGTTTCTCCCAGGCATTAACATGCTTTGTCCGTGGTTACTTCTTTTTAACAAGCTGGTAAAATAGTCAAGATTACCCAGAGCACCTTCTCATGAAAGCAGGAAACAAGGTTTTGACAATCATCAGCCATGATATTTCAATTGTTAAAATTGATGGCATTTCTTTTTTTTTTTTTTCTATCAAAAAAATTGTGAATCTTTAATATTTTGGAAGAAGGGCTACTAGGAATATTTTAAAGTACAGAGAAGTACTGTATTTTACATAGGGGGTCAAAGAAAGGATAAGAATATTTGATAACTCAAATGTTTTAATTCAATGTTAACATGAATGCACACGAAACAGCCAAGCATATTAATTAAGCAAGCTCTATGATCTATGATCTGAATTCTTTTTATAAAAAAGATAAACAT
>CM052442.1:95093921-95110374 GCA_028533085.1 Varecia variegata | reverse complement strand
ATTTTAAAGTACAGAGAAGTACTGTATTTTACATAGGGGGTCAAAGAAAGGATAAGAATATTTGATAACTCAAATGTTTTAATTCAATGTTAACATGAATGCACACGAAACAGCCAAGCATATTAATTAAGCAAGCTCTATGATCTATGATCTGAATTCTTTTTATAAAAAAGATAAACATTGAAAGTGATACATTTTACTTTTGTACCCCCATAATAAGCTGAAATAAAAAAAAAATAAAATAAAATAAAAATATTTATCAAAAAAAAAAAAAATAAAGTAGCTTCTTAAGAGAAAAAAAAAAAAAAAAGAATTTAAGGAAAAGTACTGTAAGATGGCATTTCTTATTTGTTAAAAATTATTACCATATGAACAAGCATTCAGCTTATATTTTTATGACATAAAAGTTAGATCGTTACTCATTTTCAGTAGGGGTCTCATTTTATAAGAATCAGTAATTCAGAGAAGTTGGTAGATTTTGTGGATTTATCTAAGAATTATTAATACTTAGCTAAGAATTTATATATAGTTTGAAGACCATTTTTGCCTTCCATTATGTAGCCTAGGCCTCTGTAATTTTCCATAATATTATTTTCCATAAGTTGTACTGTGTAAAAATAATTTGCTTTGAAGATGTAATATCATTCAGCTAAAAATCATATCAACACTCATTTAAGAAATCATAAAGTCATTCTCTTAATAGGGAAACATAAGAACCAGGGCTGTTTCATGTGATGTTTAGGAGATACTCAGTGAGTTTTGATCATGATAAACTTGACCATGTATGATTCTAAGTTGAGCAAGAGTCTCAGAAAGAATGATGGTTGGAAAGATCTTTGAGATGATGAATCAGTTCGTTTCTTACAGCATTAATGCTTATAATTTGAAACAGAATAGGCTTTAATTTCTTGCATGAATTAATTATTACTTATGATAAATGCCTTTAAAGCTCTTTCTGGTGTCTGATCCAACATTGCTGTTCTTCAGATCTATTAATTCCTTTTAAATGGAAAAGCTGGAAAAGGTTGAGTCACTGTACTGTTAAAGTGATGTGTGAATTAGAGAATGTTTGACTTCTCCCATGACCTTCAAAATCATATACCCATTTGCTGACATGACATCTCATTGAGTCTACCTAAGCCCTAGTTGCCCCATCTTTAAAAGGGGGATAATACTTTCTTCCTAAGACTGTTTTGAGAATTACATAGGGTGCTTAGAATAGTGCCTGGCACACAATAAACACTCAGAGATGTTGGATGAGGATGACGACTGTGACGATGATGAAGGAGGAGGAGGAGAATGACAATTATTTCCTGAATACCTACCGGACACTGTCCCAGATACTAGGGATACAAAGATAAATTAAACACACAAGATTTACATTCTATAAACCTTTATTTTTCATTTTATAATTCAATACATGTCTTTTTTCCATTTTTAATGTAGATTTATGTGCAACTGCAAATTTATTGGGAGCATGTTTTTTCCCCTCTGTTTTCTGCTATATGGGCCCTATATAGAAATAACAAGAGTCCCACGGAAAGCTGTTTTGTTTTGTTTTCTTTACTGATGAGTACAGTTTAAGAATTATATCTGTTCTCTGCAGCCTCTAAAGCATTACAGGCATTTTCAACATGACATGTCAATGCTCACCCAAGAGAGCATCTTTTAACTGCATCATTATTGAAAGTTCTCATTTCACTCAATTCTTCTGAAAACACACAAAGAGGAGACAAAGCCCAAAGCAACTCACTCTTTGCTCTTTCAATAGCATCATCATTGTGTGATCTATCTTCTGCCTCTAGAAGGAAATTCCAGTAATCCTTGACCCCTCATCTTTTGAACTATTTCACAGAGGGTACCCTGGTAGCAAAAGAAAAAAACAAGCAAACACAAAACCTGGGCTTGACAGACTTTTTCTAAAAGTCTGATATAAAAGTTTAAAACTGATTTTCAGAATCCTTATTATCGCATAGGCACACCTACATAGCTACCAGAAGAATAGGTTATAGATACCCACAGAAGCATCTACTGTATCTATTTCAGTGGAATTCTTTATTATCAATGATTATATATGAAGCCCTAATAAATATATAGGATCAAAATATGTGTCTCTCTGGTTGAGGGATTGAAACATCCACAAGTCCCCTTACCCCTCTTCTGGTGGCCCTTGGGCATCCCTGCCAATCTTTAGGACTCTGGAGAATGCCAGAATTGGGCAAAAAGAGAATTCTGATTGCCCA
Source organism: Varecia variegata (assembly GCA_028533085.1). Lineage (NCBI taxonomy): Eukaryota > Metazoa > Chordata > Mammalia > Primates > Lemuridae > Varecia > Varecia variegata. Next base: position 95,108,131 of record CM052442.1, on the reverse strand, counting down.
ACCCCACTTCCCAGCCTTCTGTGGAAGCCTGGGACTTGGTTATGCACTACGACTAAACCTCAAGGCACCCACAAGTGAAAGATGTGAATGAGAACTTCCCCCAGGAAAACAGTTTGGGGGAGGGAAACCTAAGATGGACTGAAGGCCTGCTGCACCCTAGCGTACCTCTCAGTCATGTACTTACCATCGCTTGTGCATCTGTAGTAGCCCGGAGCTCCGTCACAAAAGCAGCCCTAGAGCCAAAATCAGTTCATTCTGCCTGCTCACATTAGTTGGATTTCTGAGGCCCCTGCCATACCCCTCTACCCCACCTCCCACACTTTGGAAGCTTCTCTTTCTCACTATTTATTTTTGAAGCTACTGTGATAAGAGGTAATGCTGGATGGAATATTACTTAGACTAGGGTAAATTAATATAAATAATATTCAGCTATTAATTTTGAAAGGATCACTAAGACCTATCAAAAATAAAAAGGAAGAAATTAAACATTTTCAGAAATGCTTTTGCCAGAATGAAAAAAATAATTTTGGGTCCTAGACAAATGCTCTTGGAACAATATTGTGTAATGTCTGATATTTTTCCCCTCTCAATTATAGTTATTTCATCCATGTTACAGATGAAACCATTGTATCAGTCAGAGACCAATTTTAATCCCAAGGTTGATTAGACAGTTAGCTCTCCCCAGCTTTCACACTGTCCCTTTGTTCTACACTCACACAGCCATTGATTTGCACACGAATAAGGATTTGGCCTGATTCATTAGTGGAACGTCCTAATGAACACTTGGTTGCATTTAACCTTTTGCTGCAACAAAAGTCTCAGTGTTGCCATAGTAATGGGAAATTAAATCTAGGGAGCTGTTCCTTCTTCCTACGTGGTTCTGGCGTGCTATCACACCTTAGCATGCCTGTGACCTGGGTCAACTAAAAGATGTGATTCTACTGTTTGCCCATCGAGTTCCAAGCTGTGGGTGATATTTGCAAAAGGTCATTCTGCTCTTCCATCATTAAAATGAATGAAACAGAGAGAATGTAAATGAGTGGGGGTGGGGGATGATTGTCCCTTTGGTCATTTGATGACTTAAGAATTAAAAGGAACCCAAGATGTTATCTAATCTTGATTCAAGCCAATGGTTCAGCCAAGCAATATTCCTAAAAGATGGTCATTTGGCTGTTGCTTGAAGCTATGCAGGAAGGGGAGTTCAGCTCTGGAGGTAGACAGTCCTTGGTGTTCTTCCCTGGCAATCAGCCACTCACCTGCTGACTGTCCACTCTTGGCCAGGGGGCAATTCATGAATGAAATAAGCTCCCTATACCCAAGAGACTCACAGAGAAGAGAAACTAAGTTACAGTATCCCGGCTTAGATCACAACTACAAAGTAATTCTCCAATTCACTCATTAACTCCCTCAAAAATATCTTCCTCAATCTGCTAATTCCTCTGCCTTACCTTCTCTTCCACTGTTGCGTTTGGAAATTTCTGTCCATTCCTAACTTCCTTATGTCTTTGGTCATCTCCTAGAACACACATTTCCTCCTCACCTTTAGAGAAACTTGGCTCTTCCTCAACCTACCTGCAGTATATAACATGTCTACCTTTCTCCTCCCTCCTTTCTTGCTCTTTTTCTTCCTTCCTTCTTCCCTCTTTTATTTCCTTGCTGCTTTTCTTTCTTCCTTCCTTCTACTTATTCATTCAATAGTTATTTATAAAGGAACCTAAAATGTGCCCAGCACTGTTCTAGGCACTGAACCGCCCTGATTAAGCTTACATTCTACTGGGGAGAATGAAAATAAGAAAGGTTAAAATTAAAATAAAAAATGTAGTAAGTCAAATGATACGTGCAAAAGAGAAAATGGTTTTTAAGTGGAGTTGGTTCTTTCTCCCATCCTCACATCCTCTCAACCCCAGTATTTCAAAGTTAAGAGGTGAAATAGACATTCTTGGGGACCCCTTGGAAAAACCTTTCTTTTATCACCTTTTTCATCAGCTCCTCTGAGGCTCATGGCATCTTATTACATACACCATCTTCCATCCTCCCAGCCTCCAGGTCTCTTCCCCACATTCATCAAGGTTCTAGAACATAGTTTGGATTTTCTGTCTACCCTTTCTCCTCTCAGCATCTGGGTGATTTCTGTATCTAATTTGAAGAGCCAGCTTCTCGAATTCCATTTATGCCAATAATGTTTATCCCCCCTGAGCAGGCAACTCATAAGACCACACTCTAGACCTTGCTAATAATATGCAACTGGTCCAACTCCTGTACCATGACCTTCTGTTCCTCCCCCTTTTCTCTCCATGGAGCCAACTCTTTAGCCTTGTCAGGGTCACACACTCATACACATAGCCTTATCTTTTTTCCAATTTTCCAACTTCCTGGGCTCGCTGCATCTTAGAGTCAATGACTGTCTTCATTCTCCTCTAAGCCCTCGATGACTAGGAGACCTTCCCACTTGCCCTATCAAACCTAAACTTCTTGTTAACACAACCCATCTGTTTACTCCCTGCTTGCTCTTAAAGTGTATGGTAGGCACAATGATAAATCTGTCCTAATCCCCAGAATCTGTAAGTAATGCTCTGTAATTACATGGCCAAAGAGACCTTCTAGAAGGCCAGAGTGATGCAGCCATGAGCCAGGTATGTGGGCAGCCTCAAGCAGCTGGAGAAGGTGAGGCGCAGATGCTTTCCCAGAGCCTCCAGGAGGAACTAGCCCCATCATGCCTCAATTTATCCCCCATGAGACCCATTTCAGACCTCCGACCCCTAAAACTATGAAATAATTAATCTGAGTTGTTTTAAGCCACTAAGATTGCGGTAATTTGTTATAGCAGCAGCAGGAACTCATACAAAGTGCCAGCATGGTTAGATAACACTGCAAGGCATGCGGTGACATGGCCCCTGCACCTTCAGTTCCCCACCTCAACCGGGCCTGAGTGCTACTAAGCATCTCTGCACCTGTGGTCAGCTGCCCCCCCCAACCCCTCTCTCTCTCAGCACCTCAAGAACCAGCCATGGAGTTGACTAGGGTCCATTTATAACAACATGAACTTCTGTCCTCTAATAACACTAATGATTGATTACATTTCTGTGGTTCCTTTCATGCTGTGAAGATGTGTCTTAGAGCAAGACAAGAGCCTCTGACAGCTGTGGCAGCTCTGAGTCACCTTACTTGTGAATGGTGACTGAAAGGCCAGCGCGATCCATGGCTGACTCTCTGATCAGTTCCACTGGCCCAAGTTAAAATCATCAAAAGAAGTGGTCTCTGGTATATTTTCTCTTTGCAGATGACACAGAGAGGAGTCATTTGTGTTGGTGACCAATCCTAAGGAAAGGGTCAGAACCTTCAGCCTGGAATTTGCTCATCATCGTAGCTCCTATACCAGGCCTAGAGTTTTCCTGTGATCATATTTGTTGAATGAACCATTGGCTAGACACTAAAGACAATGGAGAAACACACACACAGTGTTGAGAGAAAGGGGCATGAGGGAAATAAATAAAAATGAATGACCTGGTTTCCTGCCAAACAACCTAATGTGTCATTTGACAATTAGAACAATTTTCCTCAGTCAGGATTGGCCATCGGTCACCTCTCTGTTGTGAAAATGGTGTCACAGTTCACGTTCTGTTCCACCCCTCTCACCCTCAGAATGCAGAAGAGAACATGGCCAATTTGGCTAATCTTTCCTTGGAACTAGTACTTTGCTTCAGTAACTTGGCCCAAGCAGAGACCCTCGTGTAAAATGCCTTTACAATATTCCATTATGACATGGCATTTTTATTTTATCTTATTTTATTGTGGTAAGAACATTTAACATGAGATTTACTCTCAACAATGCATTATTGTTGACTCTTGGTACAGTGGTGCACAGAGGTCTCTAGAGCACATCTTGCTTGACAGAGACTTTATGCCCATTGATTAGTAACTCCCCATTTCCCCACCCCCAGCCCCTGGCAACCACCATTACCCTCTTCAAGTCTATGAATTTGACTATTTTGTATACCTCATATAAGCTGATCTGCAGATGTTACAGAAAATAACCTGAAGGTTCCTCAAAAAAATAAAAATAGAACTTCCATGTGATTCAGCAATCCCACCTCTGGGTATTTATCCAACAGAATTGAAATGAGGATCTTGGGGAGATATGAGGGTCCCTCCATTTACCACAGCACTACTCACAGTCGCCGAGATGTGGGACAACCTGAACGTTCTTTGACATGCACTTTCTTCTGACATCTAATTACTTTATCATTGCTGGGGGCTGAAGTAGTTGACTCTTATTTATTTCCACTATATTCTTTAATTTTATGAATAATAGACTTTCTAGATTAAAAGGGAAATTAATGTGATTCCATCAAATTTTCTTTCTGATTTTTGAAATCTTGCTTCTCTGTCTCTTGTCCCCTTGATTTCCCAGCATTGGCTGGAGCATTTCCGTGGTAGAGAATTCACTCTCTCATGAAGAAGTCCATTCCACTCGTTGTCACTTGGAACTGTGAGAAGGTTCTCTCTCAGCGTGGTCTGAAGTTGCTATTTATATTCCTACCCAGTAGTCATATTTGTACTTAGTGGTTCCCCCTCCACATCCCAGACATATTTTTTCAAAGTTTATCATGCTCCTCTTATCTACTTCAGTCTACATACCAGTTCTTAGAATTGTTACTTAGTTGACTCAGTTGAGGAGATAACCACAGGTTAGTGTTCTTTTACCATCCCGGTCCTGTCTTAGCATTTCGCTCATTCACCCGGGCACCGTAGCAGGAGATGATGGCAGAGACGAAATGGGGCAGAAGTATGAACTTTCCATTTACTGAGTGACATAAAGAGCCACTGGAGGATTGTGAGCGTAGGAGGGAGGTGATGTGACTTTTGTTTTAATAGGTCCTCTGGCCACTGTGTTGAGGGGTAGACTGAGAGGGAATCAAGGGTAGAAACAGGGAAACCAGATAGGCTTCCGCAGTCACCCAGACCCCAGGGGGTGGTGGCTTGCACTCTGGGGGAGGCAGCGTTGCTGTTGAGAGTGGTCTGATTGTGAGCATAATGCAAGTTGCACATTTGGAAATTTCTGATTCCCAGGGATGTGGAACTCAGTTTTATCCACAAGGTTGTCATGGATGTTGAGTAAGAGAAAATGAATTGTCAACATGAGCTGCTAGAAGACTGTGGATTCACACACGGAGTGTTGATAGCTTAGCTACAGTAGGCGTTGTTAGTGCCGTGCCAGGCACAAAACTCAGCATTTCTCACTTTCTTGTGCATTGAGTTCTCTGACCTACCCGAATGGTAGTTGATATTCTCTTATTACAGGTGAGGAAACTGAGGCTGAGAAAGGTTAAAAAATATGCCCCAAGTGGAACCGCTAGCAAATGAGTAGGGACCATGCCTGCTTCTACACTTGAGACATTCTCCTGGGGTGTGGAGAAAGTGGACAAGCATATACGCCCCCACAACTACAGGGGGGGAGTGATAAAAACTGAAACATGAAGAAAGAAAGCCTCTAGCCTGAAGTGGAGGAGAACTGTGGCCTGAGGGGCCCACCGTCTGTCACTCTGGCTATGAGTGAAGAAAGGTATAGCAGACTCTGAGGCTCATACAAATGTCATGAGCTGCCCCAAAGACCCCCAGGAAAATTCTGGGAGTCCTAGTTGCATGACACAGGCAGCAGGGTCTCTGCAGGCTCATCCTGCACACAGCCTCGGTGGCAGCATCCCTGATCAGGAAGTGCAAACAGGTGCTGGGAGTATTTGCCTCATTTTAAAAATCTCCATGGCACCATAAATGGATATGGTTTGGGGAAAACTTTCATGGTCCTTATGTCCCCCTCTTCATAGTTAGGCTGATTCAAATTATATTCTTTTATAAAAAAGAAACCAAGGCTAAGGAGTTTGTATAACTTATACTTCATACTTTCACAAGAGTTCTTCTGCTGAACTGGGGTAGAACTTGGGCATTCTGCCCTTTCAGTGCCCGTGGCCTTTACGCTCCTAGGGAATGAGAGGCACAGAGAAGCCATCAGTAAATATATATTGAGCACCTACTGTATGCCAGATACTAGACAAGGTCCTAAGGAACAAAAACAGACTAACTCCCTGCCTTCCTGGAGCTTAGAAAGAGTATTGGGACCAGGAAGGAGTTGCCCTGAGTTCTAGTCCTGGCTATTTTATTAATTAGGACATGATGACCGTTTGGTTACCCAGCATCTCAGAGCTTCACTTTCCTCACCTGTAAAATGAGGGAAATGGCTCTTCCTGCCTTCCCTTGAAGGCTTATTGAGTGGGTCCAATGAGCCAGCAGAATATAAAAAAAAGAAGAAGAGGAGGAAAGCTTTGTGGCCTCTAACTCAGCATTTATGTGAACACAGGCTGCCATTCATTGTTGCAGAAACACATGACCAGTGGACAACTATACCGACCAGGTATGAATAGAATCATTGTTCCCTTCATGCACCTGCTGATTTTACCAAAGGCAGTTGGCTTCATTGCCCGTGACTGGAAGAAGTTCTTCACTTTCATTTTCTTTAGTGTGGGAATCAAGTGGTTTCTCCTCTTGACTCAGGAGCGCTGCCACCAGACAATTCATTTGCCTAGCAAGAGAGAAAGGGGAGCCCTCCCAAGCCCAGCAGTGTAGACCTGATGACAAATGTGGCAAACTTAGGCTGATGTAGATTCCTTGAATATACCATTAGATACTGTCACGTCACATTACACTTGTTTATGCAAGAGCCATGCAGCAGATGAGAGTGTTTAAATGCCTTTATTATACTTGGCATCGTGATATTGGTAATAGTTCGTGATGATTTTTTTCCTCAGTGCAAAACACACTCTTAATCTAAAAATACGAATTGCACTTAGTGGCTCATTGGAAAGTATTTTCTTTGCACGGGGGGAAATCAATCTTTTCTATTGCTTATTTTTCTTTTCTTTCTAGCAAGGTTAATATGCAGAGCATGATCTGATGGGCTTTATTTCACAAGGTGAGAGGTTTCCCAGAAGTGCAGTACAGGGCTCCTTAGTCCAGTGCAGAATAAATTGTTCAAAGGAATTTGAAGGGGCATCGTTAATAGCTCAGTCTTCTGTGTGCATAAACTGAGGTCCCACTTTGCAGCTCAGCTTAACAAGAATTGTTCAGTAACTAAACTCACTCTGCCACAGGTTCAAGTTGGACCCTGTTGGGGCCAGTTTGTATCACATCATGGAAAGACCGTAGTTTGGAATGGTAAGACCGTGGTTTGGAATGGTAAGACCTGGGTTCGAGTCCTAGCCCTGCTGTTCTGTCATTCATGGGCTGTATGATCTTGTCTCTGAACCTACTTCCCCTCTTGTATGATGGAGATGGTATGTAAGAATGCCTTCCACAAGGACCATTGAGGGACTAAATGATTCAAGTCCACATGCTCAGAATTTAACCCAGAATCTCTACTCTACTCCCTCCATCTCAAACTCAGTGAAAGACCCCGGGTCCACCCAGTGTGCCAGCGTGAAAAACCAATTAGTAATCATGTGCGTAGCCCTTTCCTTATCCCCTACTTAGAGCCTGTCCATGTCCCAGCCCTGTTGAAGTCACCCCTCAATATGTCTGTGATCTGTCCATTTCTCTCTGGTTCCTCTGCTGCCACCCTAGCCTTGGCCAATGATGTGCCACAATTTCTCTCTTGGGCTCTTCTAACAGCCTCATACCTGGCATACCTGTACCTACTAAGCCCCCATTTAATGTACCCTTAACGGTGCGGGCAGAGTGATCTTTTTTCTAAAGAGAGGTATCATGTCACTCCTTTCAAAGCCCTTCCAGGCTCTTCATGGCTGCCTTCCTGGCCCCCCATTGCTGCAGGAATATAAACCAGTGTCCAAGTATGAAGTGGCCCAGCCCCTGCCGGGTCTCTTCACCCATCTCATTCTACTCTCCCATGTCCGCTGACTCCACTCTGGCCTCCCGGAACATGCCGTGCTCTCCCCACTCAATCCCAAGGTCTGTGTCCATCCTGTTCCCTCTGCCCAGCATGCTTTTCCCTCACCTCCACATCTTGCAAACTCTTGCTCCGCCTCCAGATTCAGCTCAGCTCCCTCATCCTCTGTGAACCTTCACCACGCCCTAAAGTGAGGCCAAGCCCCTTTGTTACTCCCTCTCTCTCCAGTTCACCACAATTGTCCCTCTGCATTTACCACTGTCACTGGTTGGCTGTCTGTCTTCCCCACCACATTGTCAACTATATTGTGTGAAGATACGGATATTATCTGTTCTGCCCGCCATGCTAGCCCTACACATAGTAGGCACTCACTAACACATGAGGAATAAATTAGATATAAAAGCAGGTCATATATTTTTTATTCTTTGGTAAGAATAAGCTGTTGGGAGTTTACTCTGTACGAGACACTGTGCTGAGTGTTTGCTCATGGGCAAGGCTGTGTCGAAGCCAGCTCACACCTGCTCGTGAGAGCCACGTGTGTAGATCTCTTCCCAACACCACCTTCAAGCTGCATTGGCAGCTTGAAATCACATGGCCGTAGTGGAAGAATTTACACCGCAGAATCGGCAAATCTACAGCCATCCCACCAAAGGGCTGTGAAACATTCATTGGCACACTACTGCTCATAAGTCTTTGTGACAGGTACTGCATATTAAAAAGAGGTGGTGGCATCCTGATAATTATTCAGAACTTCAAGGTAGTTGGTGTGTCACAGGAGAGGAGAAAATGGGGGAAGGGAGAATGCCTGTGGGTAACTGGGGCCAAACGGCTACTTGTCTCCCAGCCTGCCCTCCCCTCCTCGTAGCAATAGGATGCTGCAAGACTACACCTTCCAGCCCCGCTACAGCCAGCTGTCCTCACACGACTCAGTTCAGGCCCACGAACCCCGTGGCTGCCCCCAGGGAGCTCGCTTTACACAGTATCCATGCTTGTCCCTTGTCATTCTTCTTTGATCCCTGTTTTCCTTCCTGCTGGGTGAATTGTGGACAAGCAGGTGAGCACATAAGTAGCCATCTAGGGAATGGAAGGCCCCTCGGCAGAGCGAGAAGATGGATAGCAAGAGCTCAAGGGCAGCCCGGAGGAGGAAGCCCCACACGCGCTCAGGATGGCCTAGTTCCAGACGTGCACACAGGACAGAGCAGACCTCTCTGCTCTCCTTGAGGGTTTCCTGTCACAGCGGCTGTCTGTTGAGAACGGGTGTGTGTGTGTGTGTATGTGTATATATGAGAAATATGTTTATATTTAAGTATGTGAGTGGAGTAGTGTGTATTGGAGAGACTATTCTATACCATCAAATGAAGCGATCTCATATGACATCTGTTAATAGTGTGTTTGCAAAGTATCATAGTTTATTGTTTTGTTTCTCATTTAAATAGCTATACGTCTTATCCATAAGACATGGCAAAAGCATCAAATCAATCTTTACCCTGTCGTTAAGCTTACTGTTTTATTCCATGTTCACTGTATTTTGTCCACGATACTTCCCCCAAGCCTTTCCGTTCCCCCTGCATATAATAGACACTCAGTAAACAGTTGTTAAACAGACAAACATGTGGTCTCATAAGCCCTAATGATGATATTTTACTGTGAAAAGATTTTTGTAGCCAATCCCACTGAATAGTCATGGACTGGAGCAGTGGTTTCATCCTGGAGTGATTATGCCTCCACTGCCTACAAGAGGCATTTGAAAATACTGTCTGGAAGATTTTTATTAATAGTTGTCAGGACTCAGAGGCACTATTGGCATCTAGTGGGTCGAGGCCGGGGATGCTGTCAAACATCCTACGGTCCCCAGCACAGCACCCACCACAAAGAATGATCCAGCCCCAAACACCAATTGTGCCGAGGCTGATACAACCTGCTCTAGAGATTGCCAAAAAGCCTTTTGCCAAATGAAAACTAAAAGGAAGAATGTAACAAATCCTTCTTGATCCAAAATTCCATTTCATTGGATGTTTCATTCTGGGGCTCTTTCAGTGCATACATCCCCCCATGTTGGGGTTTGTATGATGCACAGGGCATGTTTATTCTCAAGTGCTGTATTTTAAAAGAATGTATCAAATAATGAAGAGCAACATGCCCAAGTACTGCATTGTCTCTGTGCCTCTGACACCTTAATGCTTTTCTCAAAGCAGCACGAGCTTGTCAATCTGATAGCAAATCTGTTAGACTTACTTAGACTGATAGTTTGATCTCTCTTTGAAAGAACTTGGCGTCTTTAAATGCCTATCAAATAGTGATACGCCAAGTAATGTGTTCCATGTGTAATTTCAGGTGCCTGATAATAAAAAGAAAAGTTGGAAAACTTTGGTCGACTTTGGTGTTTGCGGCTGGGAGACCTTCCAGAGGTTTTCAAGGTCTGCCTTGAATGTATGATTTAGACCACAGCTCCTCAATTGTGACATTTAATCCATAGAGATAAATCATCACACACCATTGGTAGGGCTCTTTATGGATAAACAGACCTAAAATAATTATGTTTAAAACTCCATCGGAGCCTCCATCAGAAAATCGCCACCATTTTTTTTCCTAATGTAAGAGACTAGGCTGATAAAACTGTTTCTCGATTGTGGTGCGTGGGACCAAATTAAATCAAAGTCAAAACAATATAACTGACTTTCCCTTGGCTGTCCTTGAGGTATGCTGTGTGCTGGTTTTTTCCCCACAAATAGGCTGGAGTTCATAAGGATGTAATTCTGACGTCAGCCTCCGAGAAGAGGCTGAGATGTACAATGGCTAAACGCACAGACTCCAAAAGCTGACTCTCATTTACTGGCTGTGTGACCTTGAATGGGTTACCACACTACTCTGTGCCTCAGTATTCTCCTCTGTTAGATGGGCTAATGACAGTCCTTATCTTATAGGGATGTTATGAGTCACAAATAAATTAATATCCATAAAGCATTTTTAACAGGGAACATACTCAGCTTAATACACCTGTTTGATTAATAAAATAAAAAGACTTCACATAATGTGCAACCAAAGCCAGAAAAAGAAAATGGACATCCTTGACTGCCCCTTTCCCACTAACCCCAGATCCACTTGATATAGTATGTTCTGATCTCTAATAGTTTGGGCAAAGGGTGGAAATTAATGTGGAATTCAACCTAGGGGGAAAAGCACATAAAGAGTGTCTGTTCTATATGAATGCATCCTCTTACTCCAAGACAGCCAGTCAACCCAGACCCTCTGACTTTTGCTTCTTCAAGATCTCTCAGTCTGCTCCCATCCCCCTTCCTCCCGGCTGCTTCCATGTGCACACTGCACGCTTCCCTCCTCTCCGCTGCAGCCGTCCCCCTCCTCGCTTACCTCCCCACAGCCTCAGCCTGCTCCATTCCACTCTCCCCTGCAGCTAGACTGGACTCTAAGACAGAAACCTGCCCATGCTACCATCTTGCCCCAAACACTTTGATGGTGCAAGAAGCAACATATATCCAAATCAGAGACCCTAGATTCCTGTATCACACTGCCTATAGGAGAGCCTGAGGGGTTCCTCCTGAAGGCTGTTCCAGAATCAGATTAGACTAAAATATTCAGTCTTTGGCATTTGCCATGTTCCATCAACCCAACTGCAGGAGTGATTTCCAGCTCCTGGACCTTTCAGATCACAGCATGGAGGGGAATTGAAACTACCTAATGTTGCCTGAACCTAATGGCACCAGGTCTGTACTGCTGACTTCTTATCTTCCTATGGGTTAATTTAGGAATTTAAGCACCAGAAAAGAATGCATTTGAGATGGCATGGATGAAAGCACCTAGCATGGGGCCTGGTCACCGTTGACTCTCAATAATGATGTGTTAAGTCAAGAGGTATATTTATTCATTGACCAACTACCTGGAGTCTTCATTCCTGGGATAACTTTTAAATTCAGATTCCCTCATTAGTCAGATTTCAAAGACGAGAAATGGGAGACATTATTTAAAAAGCAGTAATACAAAATGCTGAAAGCTATTCATCTCCTTTATACTATAATAAAACCCGCATGTAGCACTTTCTTTCCCACAAATCTATACTTTTAAATATTTTCTCCACCTCACAATTGTATTTCCCAATATGGAAAAATGGTTGCCTGACAATATTTCTTCTGATGCTGAACATATTCTGTAATTTGAGCTTGTGCCAGAAACTCTGTGAAGCAGTGACATTGAAAGACAGAGCAGAAATCTAAACTGCAAATATTCACAGAGGGTTGAAAACCTAGAGGAACTATTGGGAATGTTAATCATTGCAAATGGAGGAATTATTAGCAGAAACACATTTATCATGTGTATCCTCATTACGAGCTTAGAGCACCTGACATAGTTGTTAAAGGAAAAGGAGAAAAAAAAAAAACTACAATGATGAGAAAATGTATAAGATTTGAAGTCAGGAAAGGGTGGGTTCAAACTGCAACTTCCCCCCAATATTTGTGTGACCTTGGGAAATTGTTTATCTAATCTGAGCTCAACTTTAAAATCAGAATAATAATAGCAATAGCTACAAATGTTGTTTTATTGGGGGAAAAAAATGGTATCTGGCACATAGCAATTATTCAAGCAATTTACATAGCAATTACTCAAGAAAAAGAAGCTACTGTTTGATATTATATTTCTACTGTCATTTCCCTTCAGCCAAAGACCACCAGGAACACATCTGTAATTAAACAAGTTGGGTTTATTGCTTATTGCAATGAGAACATAGCATGGGGAACTTGGGGGCGTTTTAGTAAGAGGGTGTTAGAAAAGGATTACAGAATTTGGGCTTGCATTAGCTGCTCTGGAAGAAGGTTCACAGAAGAGGAGCGTTGCTCTGCATTGGGCACTGTTGGGAGCAGGGGTCATTCTCTGGGTAACTTACTAAATCTTATCAATAGGGAGGACTAGGCTGAGGCTACAGTTGTAACCGGCGAAGAAGCAGTCATCTCTCACGTTAGCCAGGAAGGTAATGATCAGGCTTGTCTGTGTTCAGGCATAATTATGGAGTGGTCTTCTTGTTGTCCTGATCCATCATGTGGCCATGATGGATGTTGGTGTTCTCTGAAATTGCTTAAGTTTGGTAGAAGAACACCAACATCTAACTCATGGTACCAGGACGGCTTCTGGACGTCAATGACTAGTTTTCTTTTCCCACCACATTTATCCAAGTATTTAGTCAGTACAGTATTGTCAATCCTGGGTGTTCCTTCTCTAACAGAGTTCAAATTCCATATAAAAAATTAGAGGTCAGTAAAACATGATAATTTTGGTGCTAAATTAAAAGGAAAGGTAATGTAGTATGAGCGAACAAAGAGGAGGGCAACTTGAGTCAGTCCCCTCTAGGGAAACAATTTGAGCTGAGCCTTCAAAGATAAGAAGCTGATACCACCTCTGGAATCAGAGGAAGTGTGTTCCAGGCAAAAGGGAATAGCAATTTCAGAGGCAGGGGCCCAAAATGGCTAAGCCACAGGAAGATCTGGGGAGAGAGAATGCTAGGCAGAAGGAACAAGTATTTCAAAGGCTCTGAGGTGAGAATTAGCTTGAAAATAGTGTGGCTGTCTTCCAACGCAGTGTCCAAAGGGGAAAGTAGGACCAATGGAGCAGGCAGGGGTGAAACCATGTGTGTCTGTGCAGGCCACGGTAGGGAGATTGGCTTTCATTTTAGATACTATCTTAAATGATTTATGTTTTTTAAAAAAAATTTCTCTTGGTCCCAGTGAGGATGAAGAGTGGATTGTTAGGGGTATAGAGAGCGCAAGGTGGGATCCAAGACATAAAGCAAAGCTTTCGCCTTTCAAATTCAGTAGCATTAGAATGTGGAGCACAGAATTGTAAACTCTTAGACCAATAACACTGAAAGGGCTGTGGTTTTTCATCTGGCCCAATCACCTTTTTTACATGTAGGAAAATCAACCCTGACCAGGACAAACAAAGTGACTTGCCCACACATCCGAATTTTCAGTTAGCCGCAGAGCTGAAAGACCCAAACGGGCCGGAGTGCCAGGAGACTCCCCCACTCGAGTGCCCCACACACTGAGTAAGTGGGGACTCACCACATTGGGGTGGGGAGGTCTCTGCAATACAGCAGAGCACAGTCAGAAGACAGTCAGTAGTGGGGAGTGGAGTCCCTGTGCCCTTCTAGCATGATGACTTAGCCTGTCTTAATTGCCCACTTGGGGGTGTTTGCCAAAGGGAGGAAACATGAGCCTGTGGCTGGGACCCACCTGGAGGGCGAGTATCCCAGAGAGCTTACCCCCACTGATATCCACAAACCTGTGTTTATCCTTTGACAACCACT
>CM052442.1:94935505-95093821 GCA_028533085.1 Varecia variegata | reverse complement strand
CACCTCTGCCCGACACCCAATTGGTGTTATTCCCAAATGTGCACTTAGATGATGATCTGGGAAACCAATTTGCTGGTGAGTACATGTGGTGCTTATTTTTCCATTCTTGGGATACTTCACTTAGTAGTGGAGTATTACTCAGCTATAAGAAATAACGGTAATAGAGAATCTCTTATGTTCTCCTGGAAAGACTATGTGTCAAGATTTTAAGTGTCTGTTCTTTCATCAGAAAGATATATGAAAGCAGAAAAATTTTAAAATAAAAATGAAATGTTTTGAATAAGAAGCTAGTTAAATTATGTACATCCTGGCTCAGCAGTCAACTGGTTTACCCTCTGTGGTTCTACGGGCTGTTCCTCCCAATTCACCTTGCTTGGTACTCACGCTCTACCTGTTGTTCAACACTTTGAGTACCACTCTGGTAATGGAATACGTGAATGATGGCACACTGCATAGCCATTAGAAAGATGGCTATTAAATTACTTGGAAAAAACTCACAAGACATTTGTAATTGGCAAAATGTAAGTTATAGAACATTAGGACCCGTTTTGTTAAATCTATATAAAACTTATGTTCCTGCCAAATATTAACAATGATTTTACTGCATGGTAGAATGACGGGTGGTTTTTATTTCCCACACTTTGGTCGTTGATATTTTCTAAATTTTCAACAGGAACATATGAATAACTTTTGTAATAAATGAGAAAATGTCTTTATAATATTTTACATGCTATTCTTTAGAATTGGGCAGCTTTTTCAAATGGCACTAAGCTAACTAAATTCCTGTTTTCCCTAATATGGCTTATGACTGTCACAGCTGCCACCAAGATGTTGGTTAGCATCGTGAGAGTTAAATGACTACATTCTCCAAATCAAAATAGAAGCATTGTCAGAGAAGTACAGGAGTACCTGTTGGAACACTATGAATAAATTTTATGATGATTCAGCTCTGGAAAATCTAGGTTCCCCATAGTGATGGACCCCATACCTTAGTCCAAGAGGAAATGTTTTAGGCCATCAGAGGGGATGAATTCATGAATGAGTCCTTGCTGGGTACTGATGTACACAAGGCTTTGTTCGGGATATTTTTAAATACAGAATTTCATTGCTACAACACCCCTATGAGGTGGGGATTATTAAGGAGGCTTTATAGATAAGGAGGCTAGAATTGAGAGGATTTGCATGATTTGGCCAAGGTCACACAGTAAGAGTTGGAGGTCAGATTAAATGTCTTACAATTTAAAATTCTTTGTTTGTACACAAGCAAAATGGCCATTCCTGTGCTTGTCAGCCAGGTTGGAGGAACACAACAGCCAGCTCTAATGTGTGTTATCACCCTGCCCCAATGTCACTTTAGTCTTAACTCTGGATTTGTTATCAATTGAGTGCATTAATAGGCACCTGTCATTTATTCTCCCTGGACCTCAGTTTCCTCATCTGTAAAATGTGACAAGAAAGTATTTGAGGTAGACAAATTCTAACATCCCATCAGTCTCAAAAAATGTAGAATTCTATATGAATTTAGATGAAATCCAAAACTTCACATCCTGTCTCCCACCTCCATGAGCAGCTGTTCCAAAGCTCCCCGTCTGGTGACTCAGCCAGAAGAACCATCTTTAAGGGGCACAACGAAATCATTGGCCAGTCTCTTTCTGGATACTAATGGTTTGTTCCTGAATCGCATGTCACCTTAAACAGCCCAGTGATGGATGGGAGAGATCCAGCTCTGACCTGGAAAACTTTTACATTGCAAGTTTTTTTTATCCTTTTCTTTACAGATTTATAGTCAATACTTTAGCTTTTCCATGACATGAGGCTTGTCTTTTTCTGGGCTAGTTGTAACAAAGGACTTTCCAAACAATCAGTGACATTGTAAGTTAGTGCTGCTTTTTGAAATAGTTCTTTAGAATCTCTGACTTCACTGGGAACAGTGAAATCAGAATGTTAGCTTAATACTCTGCCAGAAATGCATGGAGAAGATGTAGAATGTTTATAAATGAACATCCAGTGATGTGCACTTGGTAATTTCATTCAAAGAGGTAAAGGAAGAGATATTATAAGGGACATTTCTGTTATTTTGTCAAATGCTATTTACCGAAGAATAAAACTTCAGCCTATATTCTTGACCTTCAGGGACTTATTTTAAGATCATATGGCTTTTCCTAAACAGCTGAATTATTTAGTGAGATTGAACTGTCAAAGACTTTAAAATAAAGCCCACCAAAATACCAGCCACTCTGGAGTGCTACAGCTGTTCAGGCCCCAATCTGCATATTTCATCTCAGCAGACTGAAGTTTGCGACTGAAAAATAGCTCAGAAAATACTTATCACCTTCCATGCCAAACGCAAAAAGGAATTCATTCAAAGCTGAGAATTTGATATAGTGGGTGACCTACTCCTACAGTGATGCTCAGAATGGCTGATGGAGTTCTAGCTGCATTGATGCTGCTTCACCCCTGTTTAGGACACACTTCTGAGAAAGAGGTTGGGAGCCACTTCCTCAACGGTGTTAAGGTCCAAGTGAACTAATATAAGGAGCAAGCTTGGAGCACGGCACCCGCAGATATGACCATCACTCGTAGCACATTTTCAGTGCATATAGAATGATACATAGAGGTTTAATTTGTACATTTTTGACTCAAATAGAGTGAAATCAAAATTTTTAGCTCTAAGGAATTTTTACAAGTTACTAGCACCTCACTTTTCCCAAAGCATTAGAAACAGAACCAAGAATTCAAGGTTATCCTGTTGAGTGCCAAGTACTCAAGAGGCTTCCTGAAGAAATTAATGGCACCTCCTGTAGAGACAGATGATGATGCTGACGGTGGTGAAGGTGATGGTGTTGGTGATGCTGATAATGATGGGATGATGATGATAGTGATGATGACTATGTCAATGATCATGGCCAAGATGACAATAGTGAGGTCGATGGTGGTGAAGATACCAGTAACAAGGAAGATGTTGCAGCTATTGATGTGATAGCAAGGATGATGATGATGGTGACAGTGATGGTGACTGTGACAGCAGCCATGATGATGATCATAATGATGAGAAAGGCTTACATGTATCAAGCCCTTGCTATACACCAAGTCATATGCTAAGCACTTAAGCACTGAGCATTCATTATCTCATTTAATCTTCAGCACCATCATATGAAGTACAGGCTATGATTTTCCCTTTTTACAGATGGTAAAACTGAGGTTCAAAGATGGATGGTAAGGAACTTGCCATAGGAAAATACTTAGTAAATTCTACTGTACATTAGAATCACCTGGAAAGTTTTTTGTGAAAATCTTGACCCAGAAATTAAGGAACATGCCCCAGGGCACCCAGCTGGTGAGTGGCAGGACAGGATTTACAGCCCAGCTGTTGGGTGCCAGAACCACTCTCACTTCCGTGTACATTTCCCCCTGTGAGGAGCCCGTCCCAGTGCCCAGGAAATTGTCACGGTCCTCATTGTTCATGTCTCTTCGCCAGTGCTGTTTTTAATAATAACAAGTGGTGAGCTGAAGTGTACTGTTTCGAGTAGAGTAGCACATCTTTGTCGGGCAGTGTGCTGAAGCCAGTTTAAATCTCTGTCCACCAAATTAATTTCCATTTCATTCACAATATTCTGTTCTAAGGGGGAATATTCTCGCTGTTATTTTTGCCTGAAGGTATAAAATTCCACCTAAATATTAGCTGCTTTTTAAGTGTCTCTAATAGTTAGAAGTCTGAGTCCCTAGAGCTGGGGGTAGAAGTACATGGTGCAACAAGACACTTTGAGTTTCCCAAATCAGTCAGTGCTTTCCTACTATGAAGAGACGAGTTTAAGGAAGACTCTGAAAATGCCCCACATGCCTCCATTCCCAGGTTGCAGGGAAGAAATTAAAGCTCTTAAGAAATGATGGCAATGCTTGTCAATGTTCCTAATCCAAAGAGCTGGGATTTTTTTTTTTTTTTTTTCCAAATGAAACCATGCTAGCTAATGAAGACTTTGCCTTTCAGGGGTTATTTTTTATATTCTTAATTTAATTTTTAAACTAATATTTTCCATGGTAGTGGAGTCTGATTAGACTTGCAGGTATGAGCTTCCTCCACACCAGCTCCTCCTCTCTCATTTAATCCTCAGACAACACCCGGAGCTGGGTAGTCGTGTCCCCATTTTGCAGAGGAAGGAACTGGGGCTGAAAGTTAAGTACATAACGTACCCAAGGTTAGTAACTGCATCATGTTCACCTAGCTAAGCCGTTCTTACGCAACAGAAAGAAAAGTTATTTCAGAAAGACTTCCTAAGTGTCCCTGCAATGAATTTCTGGCCTGGAAAATCAGATCCTGCCGTTTTTCACACTTGGCCTCAATTTGCTCACACTTCTGAGTTGGGAAGTGGGGAGCTTTATCACCTGGCTGCAGACAGAAGCAGCCGGGATTCCAGACTGATAGCCTTCCTAGCTGCTTAGCATTCCACGGAGGCGACAACTCAGGCGACAACTCGAGGCTAGTAAAGAATTTTCACACGTGGCTTTAATTTCTCCCCACACATTTTTGTTGGTGATAAAGACAATCATGTCTTTCCTTTCTCCACCTTTTTTTGCTTTTCTTTTTGCCTTTAGAATTCAGAATGGATGTCTTCATCCCTTGGCTAAGTAAAACCGGATAGCTGAGATTTCTAAACTTTACAGTTAGAAGCTACGATAAGCATCTAAAATATTGTCACAAGGAGGGGGGAGAAATGTTTAGGGTAGAAATATAACTCAAGTGTTCCAAGTCTTCACTGCAGTCAGTATTTGAAGAGACACTGAAGTAGGAGGGACATGATTCCTGCAAAGCAACCCGGACACCAGACAGTTTGTAGACATCAGTGCATGTTGATGCAAAAAGACAACTGAAGGATTTCCAAAGAATTATCTCCATCCCTCCCCCCAAAATCTTTTTATGGGGTATAAAAATACACAAAGAAGTATCTTAACTAAATTTAGAATTAGGCCCTTAGGCTTAGATGGTCAGCTGAGCCCTTTTAAATGGAAGTTGCTTAATGAGGTCAGTTTCCACCATTCAGCGTTAGAGTTCTGTGCCTCCAGTCTTACGAAATAGTTTAAATCACTCTGAGCCCCAGAGAGGAAAATAAGGGACAGGAAATGAAAATTAACAGAGAAGAGAGGTCCGTTCTTCTAAACAATGAAAGAAAAACCACACAGGGATCTGGTACCATTTAACTCTGGGGCTATTTTGTACTTGTTTCTCCATCTCTTCTCTTTCTGGCAGTAATCAAAGGAGCAGGAGCTCCGGACAGAAAGGCTTTCCTGGTAATTAACTTAAACAAGGTTCAGTAGACTTCAGTTGTCCAGTCTGCTACCACATACAGAAGTGACTGAGAAAGGAACACTTGGGCAACTTCAGTGACTTCCATGATGACCTCGTTAAGGAGAAAATGTAACAAATCCTACCATAAGTTTTTATGCTGTTTGGGCTTTTAAAAAGTAATATCTTTATAATAAAATAAAATTGTAGACCATGTTTACCCATCTCAAGTGTTTAGCAAAAGCATTGATTTGGTTCATTATAGTGATACATCACTGCCACCTCGTGGCGGTATACCTGCATTGAAGGGGGTTGAGAAGTAAGGAGACGATTTAAATAAAACACATCCATCATCACCACCACCACTTCTACCCCTTTAAAACAAAAATCTGATGGTAATTTATCTGACAAGATGTCTGATGGACGAGGCCGATGAGTTCAAGTGGAGCTGGACTACGAAGAGCCCGCCAGTTAGACAAGGCGATGTCTGAGCGGGGCAGGTTCGGATGATATCAGAACTTTAGGAAAATGAGCGTCATGTCTGTGTTCAGGAAGAAGAATAGTGTGAAACAGACAGACGGTCCAGAGGCTCCTGCTGTAACCCAGGCGTGAGAGGATCGAGGTGGTGAAAGGGTCATAGAGGCAGGAATGTAAAGTTAGAGATAACGGGTTCTTTAAATCAATTACACTAAACATCAGCTGTGTGCCAGGCACTCTGCTAGGCCTTGAGTAGCACACAAAAATGAGTCAGACCAGTTCCATCTCGCAGGAAGCCCCCCTATAAAGTCGTGTTGATCCAACTTGTAGCCCTCACTTCGATTCACTCTGTGGTCTCAGCAGGTTGCTCCACCTCTCTGGGCCCCAGTTTGCTCATCTGTGATGAGGAAGTTTGCAAAAGCCCTTTCGGCTCCCACACTCCCAGGTGAGTTTGCCTGGAGCAGATGTTTCCAAGGGAAAATGATGGCATGCTAGAGGCTGCCTGACTGAATAGGAGATCACGGAGCCAAGCAAGTTAAAAATCTGTTTTAATCCCAGGGTCCAAGACTAGCTGTGGGGAGGAGGGCAGGAAATGTGGCATCAGTGATATCTAGAAAATCAGCAAGGAGGGGCTTATTTGCAGATGAAGAGGAACTAAAACCAGGGCAGGTGTGTGGACACCATCGTGGCAGCTAAATGTGCAAATGCAGAGATCCAAGATCCTGACTTCAGTTCAGAGGAGAGACCAAGAATGGAGAAAGGTTCCACAGTTCTGTGCATAACCTTGGGTCAGAGGACAGCCTGTAGCGTCCCAGGCACCTGCCTGCTCTTCCCTAGCTGTGTGCCCTGGGGCAAGGTACTTAACGTCTCTGAGCTTCACTTTTGCCACTGCATAAAGGCAGCACAATGATAGCGCCTCCTCACAGAGCTGCATTGAGTATTCCAGGGCTTAATATGAAA
The DNA here is from genome assembly GCA_028533085.1 of Varecia variegata. Taxonomy (NCBI): domain Eukaryota; kingdom Metazoa; phylum Chordata; class Mammalia; order Primates; family Lemuridae; genus Varecia; species Varecia variegata. The sequence continues at coordinate 95,087,103 of CM052442.1, read as the reverse complement.
AGAGGAGCCCTGTGAGCTTTCAGTGCTGTCATCGCTGTTCTCCTTCCCTCCTCCTCCTCAGTATTTACAGACATGGCGAGTTTTCCCAGGGAGAAGCAGCAGGAAGGAGAGTGAGAGGATGTACCCATTCCTGCAGGAAGGCCCAGGTGGGGAGGATGAACTTGGGACAGGAACAGAGAATGGAGTTTGGAGTAGGAGGGGTTAGATTTGTTCAACACGTTGGTTGTAAAGAGCAGCCTGTGAAGAACGTAGGCTTCTTCACGTGGACACTGAGGAGACAGCGGAAGGAGTGGACAGGGAGGAGGCAATGCCTCGCAGTTTCCACAGCCTAGCAGACCTCAGCAAGAGGGAGAATCGGGTTCGTTTTAGAGACTAGAGAATCGATCAAAGGCAACCTGTGTGTGTTCTGCGGGCTGCGGCTTCCACATTGACCTACACTTCAAGTCTCTTACATTCCTCGGGACAAAATAAACCAGCCCTGATGCAATCCATTTCTGCAGGGGTCTATGATGATCTATGATGCATCCTCTCAGTTAGAATGTCAAGCCCTCAGGGATGGGGGCCCTGGGTGTTTCTCTGAGACCCAAGATGACAGCATCGTCAATACAAGTAAATGATGAGCACAGTGGTAAAGATCTGACGGTGCCAAGAGAAAGTCAGCCGACAGGCAGGAACCGCCGAAGTCCCTGCCACTGGGCACAGGAGACATGGCCGTCCTGCCTGATCACACAACTTGGCCACGTCCTTTGGGGCCCCAGGTACAGCTCTAACACAGAGCAGGAATATGTTGACTTTTTGATGCACTGCCTATAAATATCACTCCATGTATCAAAACGGAAATTATTAATAATTCTCTCCTTTAGTCACTATGAGCCTGGATTTTTAATCCTTGGCATTTCACTTCTGCCAACTGTTCTTTCAGAGTCTTTTGCAGTTCTAAGTACACAGCACCCAATTCTCCTGTCATCTTCCCTCAGAACACGATGTAGCCAATAATAATGGTGCAGACAAGGCTCTAGGGCCAGTGTGATGGTTTCAAATCTCTCTGCTGAGACTCGCTCACCGTGTGATCTCGGACAAGTCATTTGTCCTCACGGTGCCTTGATTTCCTCATCCATAAAATGGGGACATTAATGCTGGGGCCTCTTTCACCAGGTTGTTTTGAAGAAAAAATGAATTAATGCAAGTGAAGTAGAGGTCACACCAGAGCCTGGTACATGGAAAGTGCTGTGTAAGTTATGGCTGTTGTTTTTTTTTTTTTTTCCCCTTATTATTCTGAGCAGAACTCTAATAGAAAGAAAGAGCATTGGATACCTGAATCACGGGTCCTCGCTAGAAGGGCAGAGGCAGATAGATTACCACCCCCAACTCTTACCCGTGGGCATGCAGAGATGAGTACAAACATCAGTGGGGAGCTTGCTGGGGAAGGCAGCCGTGCACGAACCACTACAGCTGCCTGCAGTGACTTTCTGCCAGGGGAATGGATGGAGTGTGCATTGCCAGGCAGCTCCTGCAGGGAAGTTGTGTGGTTCCCCCAAACCCACCTGTGAGCCCCGTAATCCTGGATGTTCTCTCTTAGCCACTTGGGCTCTGTTCTTCCAAGACTGAAATATGGGTGTGTCGTGGAGCATATGCTATGCATTAGAATCACATGTTCTTGAGTTAGACTACCAACAAGTGACTCAACTGACGCCTCTGAACCTTCATTTACTCATCTGTAAAATGGTTGGAGGTTGGGGGGGGGGCAATTTTCTCTCTGATGGAATCCTCATGAGGATCTATGTGAAGGGTGGTATCTGATTCGTTAGCAGGACTTTGCATATTTTATAGGTCTGCCCAATACAGCTATATTTTATTTTATTGAATCAAAGACAATTTTGAAAATACAGTTTTATCTTGAATTTGATAAATAGAGTTTATGACTTAAAACAGTTCTCAAAAGTGCACATTCATCAGCATTGCCTGGAGGGCTTTGTGAGAATCCAGGCCGCTGGGCTCCACCCCCAGAGTTGCTGATTCTGTCGTTCTGGTTGGCACCTGGGACTCTGCATGTCTAACAAGCTCCCAGGTGATGCCACTCGTGCTGGTCTGGGGACCACACTTTGAGAAATACTGACTTCAAGGAATTCTACGCTTCTAAAGCAGAAGAGAATCATGTCTTTTCTTACTGATATTTTTCTCCTTCTAATTTTTATTTTCAAACTTGAGATTTTTATGTTTGAGGTTAATTTAAAATGGAGACTTCCGTGTATCTGGTACCTGTGCAAGTTGGATCTAGCTCAGGGATTTTGCTCTTCAGTTTAATCTCACCGATCCCTGTGGACCCGTGAGTATAGGGACTGGCATTTCTGATTTTCTATTTGTAGCGAGTTGAGGCTCACAGGCCCAGTAAGTCCTAATGTCCTTTGCCCTCCACACTGCCCAGTCCCACGACAGGGGATATATTTCCATTCAAGGTTCCGAAAATATAATTACTCACAAGACTAGAGAGGGAAAAGTTATTTGAAATAGTTTCATAAAAATTAATGTTTATAATCAACCTTGTGACAGTTGGTAGTATGTCAATAATTCAGATAACATTGTGTTTGCTGTTTTATTGTGTATATGATTTAGCTGCCCATAACCAGTTTCATGAAACCTGACTCCTACATAAGATGATTCATTCTTTCGTTTATTCACTCATTTGTTCAGCAAGTGTTTATTGATTATCTACTTGGTGCCAAATTCTTTGCTAGGCTGTGAAAATAGAGACAAATATAGACATCATCTACTCAGCCAATACAGACTTTGTGATGAGTTTTTAGTTGTTTAAGGACAAAGGCATTTATGATTTTTTGCACCATGTGGCACCTCGCTTACCTGGTGAGTTTTATGTTTGGTTGATGCTTTTGTTGTTTTGTTATGGGCCGGTGCTTATTTCCTCCCAAGCAACCCTGGTAAGCAAGTAATAATATCTAACAGCCAGATTTGTTGAGTTCCTCCAAAGACAAACAAGATATTTTTAAAAGCTTGTAATTAAATAGAAAAAAATAAACATTTAAAAATATGTGTACAGTGCAGTGTGATGAGGAACAATAGAAGTAGCTCAGTGGGAGAAATGATTTCTTTGTGATGCATAGAGAAGTCTTCCTGGATGAGGTGATACCAAAGGTGGATTTGGAAAGGGGAAGTACTGGTCTCACAGTAAGTGTCAGTTTCGGTCTGTTTCCCCTCACGTGGCTCTAGGAAGGCTGGCGTTTCACCAGATTGAGACACACGGTGACACAGGGCTTAAGTACAAGTCCAGCAGGGAGAAACACAACTCTGCTGCTTTCTAGCTGTGTGCATTTGGCCAAGAGCACTTAATTTCTTGAGTCTCCCTTTCCTCATTCAAAAAAATGTGAATACTGTTACATCCCACACAGGATTATTGAAAGGAATAAATGAAATAATGTTTGAAAACCACTTAGCATCATATCTGACATGTTATAAGCACTTAATAAAATTATAGTTGCTTTAGTTGTTTTTCATTTGTATATATTTTTGTGGTACATGTGTAATTTAGTTACATGCGGAGACTGCAGAGGGGTCAAATCAGAGCTTTTAAGGTATCCATCACCCAAGTAATGCACATTTGCACCCATTAACTAATTTCTCATCCTCCTTCCCCTTCCCCCTTTTGAGTCTCCATTATCTATGTCCATGTGAACACATTTTTTAGCACCCACATATGAGTGAGAATATGCGATAGTTGGTTTTTTGGGCCTGGCTTGTTTCATTGGAGATAATGTCCTCCAGTTCCATCCATGTAGCTACAAAAGGCATGATTTAATTTTTTATGGTATTCCATTTTATATATATATATATAGAGAGAGAGAGAGAGAGAGAGAGAGACATATATATGTGTGTGTGTATACACACACACCACATTTTCTTTATTCATTCATCTGTTGATAGACACAGGTTGATTCCAAATATTTGCTATTGTGAACAGTGCTGCAATAAACATAGGAGTGTAGGTATCTTTTTGATATATTGATTTTTTTTTCCTTTCATTAGATACCCAGCAGTGAGGTTGCTGGATCAAATGGTAGTTCTATTTTTAGTTCTTCGAGAAATCTCCATACTGTTTTCCATAGAGGCTATACTAATTTATATTCCCACTGACAGTGTATGAATTCCCTTTTTTCCATGTCCTCGCCAATATCTGTTACTTTTTGTCATTTTATTTTATTTATTTATTTATTTATTTATTTATTTATTTTTTGAGACAGAATCTCACTCTGTTGCCCAGGCTAGAGTGCTGTGGCGTCCGCCTAGCTCACAGCAACCTCAAACTCCTGGGCTCAAGCACCTTCTGCCTCAGCCTCCCGAGTAACTGGGACTACAAGCATGCACCACCATGCCCGGCTAATTTTCTCTATATATTTTTAGTTGTCCAGTTAATTTCTTTCTATTTTTTAGTAGAGATGGGGTCTCGCTCTTGCTCAGGCTGGTCTTGAACTCCTGAGCTCAAAGGATCCACCCGCCTCAGCCTCCCAGAGTGCTAGGATTACAGGCATGAGCCACCGGGCTGGGCCTCTTTTTGTCATTTTAATAATGGCCATTCTGACTGGGGTAAGATGATAACTCATTGTGGTTTCTATTTGCATTCCTCTGATGATTAACGATGTTGAGCACTTTTTCATATATGTATTGGCCATTTGTATGTTTTCTTTTGAAAAATGTCTATTGATGTCCTTTGCCCACTTCTTAACAGGATCGTTTGTGGGGTTGTTGTTGAGTTGTTTGAGTTGTTTATATATTCTGGATATTAATCCCATGTCAGATGAATAGTTTGCAGATGTTTTCTCCCATTCAACAGGTTGTCTCTTCACTCTGTTTATTATTTCTTTTTCTGTGCCAAAGCCTTTTAGTTTAAGTCTCATTTGTTTAATTTTTTGTTACTAGTGTTTTTTTAGGTTTTAGTCATAAATTCTTTGTTTAGACTGACATCCAGAAGAGTGTTTCCTAGGTTTTCTTCTGGTATTTTTATAGTTTCAGGTCTTATGTTCAAGTCTTTAATCTTGAGTTGATTTTTGTATATGGTGAGAGATACGGATCCAGTTTCATTTGTCTGTATATGGCTATCCAATTTTCCTAGCACCTTCCTAGCACCTCACTTATCAAAGAAGGTATGCTTTCCCCAGTGTAAATATGTGGCCCTATTTGCTTTATTTCTAGATTCTCCGTTGTGTTCCTTTGATCTGTGTGTCTATTCTTATACCAGTATTATGCTGTTTGGGTTACTATAGTCTTGTAGTGTAATTTGAAGTCAGGTAATGTAATGCCTTCAGCTTTGTTCTTTTTGGTCAGGATTGCTTTGGTTATTTGGGCTCCTTTTTGGTTCCATATGAATTTTAGGATTGTCTTTTCTAATTTTGTGAAAAATGACAGTATTGTGATTGAGATTACATTGAATCTGTAGATTGCTTTGGACAATATGGTCATTTTAATGATATTAATTCTTCCAATTCATGAGCATGGGATGTTTTTCTATTTTTGTCATCTAAAATTTCTTTCATCAGTGGTATCAGTGGTTTATAGTTTTTCTTATAGACATCTTTCACCTTCTTGGTTAAATTTATTCCCAGGTGTTTTTTTGTTTTTTTTTTGTTTTTTTTGTTTTTTTTTTAGCTATTGTAAATGTAATTGCCTTCTTGATTTCTTTCTCAGCTAGATCATTATTGGTGTATAAAAATGATACTGATTTTTGTACATTGATTCCATATCCTGCAAATTTACCAAATTAATTTATCAAATCTAAGAGTTTTTTTGGTGGAGTCTTTAGATTTTTCTAGATGTAAAGTCACATCATCAGTGAACAGTGATAATTTGACTTCCTCTTTTTCAATTTGAATGCCTTTTATTTCTTTCTCTTGCCTGGTTGCTCTGGCTAGGATGTCCAGTACTGTGTTGAACAGGGAAAGTGAAAGTGGCCATCTTTGTCTTGTTCCCGTTCTTAGAGGAAATGCTTCCAACTTTTCCCCATTCAAAATGATGTTAGCTATGGTTTTGTCATACATGGCCTTTATTATTTTGAGGTATGTTCCTTCTATGCCTAGTTTGTTGAGAGTTATTATGAAGGGGTCCTGGATTGTATTGAATACTTTTTCTGCATTTGTTGAGATGACCATATGGTTTTAGTCCTTAATTCTCTTTATGTGATGTATCATATTTATTGCTTTAAATATGTTGAACCATATATAAAGCATCCCTAGTAAAAAACCCAATTGATCATGATGTATTATCTTTTTGATGTGCTTTTAGATTTGGTTTGCTAGTATTTTGTTGAGGGTTTTTGCATATATGTTCATCAGGGATATTGGTCTGCAGTTTTCTTTTTACATTGTGTTCTTGTCTGGTTTGGGTGATACTGACCTTAAAAAACAAGTTAGAGAGAATTCTATTCTCGATTTTGGAATAGTTTCAGGAGGATTGCTATTAGTTCTTCTTTGTATATTTGATACAATACAGCTATGAATCCATCTGGTCCTGGGCTTTTCTTTATGGGGAGATTTTTTATTACTTTTTCAGTCTTGCTGCTCATTATTCGTCTGTTCATGTTTTCTATTTCATCCTAGTTCAGTCATCAGAGGTTATATTTCCAAGAATTTATCCATTTCCTCTAGATTTTCTAGTTTGTGAGCATATAGCTGTTCATAGTAGTCTCTGTTGATCTTTTGTATTTCTGTGAGATCAGTTGTAATGTCTCCTTTTTTATTTCTGATTTTATTTGTTGTTTTCTCTTCTTGATTAGTCTAGCTAGAGGTTTATCAATTTTATTTATCTTTTTGAAGAATCAGCTTCTTGTTTCATTGTATTGTTTTCATTTTTGTTATTTTTTTAGTCTCTTTTTCATTTAGTTCTGCCGTGATCTTTGTTATAACTTTCTTCTGCTGATTTAGGGTTTGGTTTGGTCTTGCTTTTCTAGTTCCTTGAGGTGCATCATTAGATTGGTAATTTGTAATCTTTTTACCTTTCTGATGTAGGTATTTAATGCTATAAACTTTCCTCTTACCACTGCTTTGACTACATTTTGGTATGTTGTGTTTCCATTTTCATTTGTTTTAAAAAAATTTTTTATTTCCATCTTAATTTCTTCATTGATCCAGTGGTCATTTGGGAGCATGTTGTTTAATTTCCATGTATTTGTATAGTTTCCAATAATCTGTTTGGTCATAGTTGTCTATACTCAGTTCTTGGTGTGCTCTTGACTGAAGAATGACCAGGTACACCAAAAACAAGGCAAGCATGAAACAAGGTTTATTGAGGAAGGATAAGATAGGTTTACAGAGCAAGAGCAAGATATGTTTGCCACAGACAACAAACAGGCCCCCCTGTGCTAATAAAAGAGCTCTGGTTGTAGTCTGGGGTTCTGTTTTATACTGCCTGGATTGGGCCCTCCTCGCGGTTCAGATGTCACCACTGAACCACTTTGATGGACAGTTAATGACATGATCATTAGCCTTAGATTACTCTAGGTCATTTTCCAAATCCTATTGTGCCTGGGCTGTCTGGGCTGTGGGCAGGGAGATTCCCTACTTTCTTTTGCAGATTGGCAGAGCATTCCTCCTTCTTCCCAGGTGTGTCAGTTGCTCAGGGCAGGATTAAGGTGGGACAGAACCAACATGGGGCCTGCCTTTGTCCTTTCTTCCACAAGTGGGGCAATTGCTCAAGGCAGCACCAAGCCAAGGCACCCGCTTTTGTCCCTAGGAGAGTGGGAGGTCCCTTGCTATCTACCTAACAGTCCCTCTTAATATTGCCTTGTAGTTTTATTCCACTGTGGTCTTAGAAGATATTTGATACAATTTTGATTTTCTTAAATTTGTTGAGACCTGTTTTGTGGCCTGACATGTGGTCTATCCTGGAGAATGTTCCATGTGCTGATGACAAGAATATGTAGTTTGCAGTTGTTGGGTAGAATATTCCATAAATGTCTCTTAGATCCATTTCATTATTGTAATTATCATGTGTTGATGGGTGTCATATGATACAAAGAGGATCGAGTCAGGTCTGGGAAATTAAGCCTATTTTTCATCTGCATCTCTGTTTAGTGGTGGGGTCTTCAGAGCCTTCCATATACAAGGAACATTGTGAATCAGTGGGCGCTATATTTTCTGCAGTATTCTTGAACTTGCTTGAAAAGAAAACCCTCTATCCACTGAGCATCTGTGAGATCTTGGGTTCCACATATCACTTGGTTCATAGCCTCCCCAAATTAGCCTGCTATGCCTAGGGGGCCACATGTGCCTGATAATGGCACTGCCTTTGTAATCCATGGTTGAAAGCTTACCATGAGTCTGTGGCGCCAGTTCAAAATGGTGCCATACTGTGCTTCCTGTTTTCCCAGGCAGGGTGTGCCTGCAGGTGCCTTCTGAGGAAATAGGTTATAGAGATCATCTCATCCTTATCTTTGTACTTTACCTATTGAGGCCTCTAAGGGACTGGGGTGGGCCATTGTAACTCTCTGGAAAAATTGATTCAGTTTGTGTACTTTGTGAAACACTAGGAGATTCTCAAAAAGAAACCCAATTGGCAACTGCAGGTACACAAAACAGGTTTATTAAGGGGTGATAATTCACCTCAGGACAAGAATTGCTTTTAGAAAAGATTAACCAGAAGACGCCTTTAAATTACATACTTCCCTGGGCATAGCTTGTATGTCTGAGAAACTGATTCAAAAATAAACTCTATTTTGTATTCGTGATGCACATTCCCAAATAAGCCCCAAAGAAATCAAAGTGACAGTTTGACTTACCTTTTTTTAATTCAAAAAATACCTTTTCAATATTGATGCTAGAAATCAGCCCTAATTATTCTACTCTGACATTGCAATTTTTATGTCTTTTCTTCTAATCTGTGTCCGTTTGCATCTTATGCATCATACATTCCACATTTTACTTTTTACTTATAAGCATGTCCCAGATTGCTACACAGTCCTGATAATTATAATCTTTAATGACTACATAATGGTCCATCAAGTAGCTGAGCCTAATTTATTTGGCCATTTTCCTATGATTAAACATCTAGGCCTTGATTTTCTGACTTTTTTAGCTGCAGAAACTGTGTTTTAAGAAACTCTATGTAGAACCCAGATATGTTCTATTGATTCTTTGCAAATACTTTAGCTTATTTAATTTTCAAAAGTAACCTATGAAATTGGAACCATTGCTGTCCCACTTTCTAAGGTGAAAATTGATGCTCAGATTCTAAAGTTTGCTCAAGATCACAGACCTAGCAGATTATGGACTTGGGACATGAACCCAGGTATCTCTAACTTGAGAGCGCAGATTCTTGATCAGTGTGCAATACAACTCAGACAATGTGGGATGGGACGAGGGAAGCGGTGTGACCTAAGCAATTCACTAGAAACCCTCTCCAAACCTGCCCCCCATGGATGGTAGCTAGACATCCAAGCAAAGACAAGCATTTTCTGAGCATATAAAATGCAGGGAGCTGAGCCTGGTGTGAACACTGGTCTACCACAGGCTTGGGGGATGGGCCCCCAGGTTCTACCTATTTCTGCCCTGTTTGCCCATTCACAGTCTTGTCTCTTTGGCTTCCAGAGCTACTCTCTTCAAGGATATGGTTGTGCACTCAAGTGCACCTTCTGGATTTTCTTCTTCCCTAAATATTTGCTTTTGTGTATTCCCAGTTGGAAGCTTCAGCCATTGCTACAAGTGGCTCTTTCGAGTGCTATTCTCTGCTTCCAGCTGCTTTTTCCACAAAGACATTCTGGTATCAGCAAATCCCTAGATCACTAAGAACCTCAAGCTTTGCAATTTGTCCCTCTTCAGAATCCTTTATGCCAGTGGCTTTAGGAGAGTGGGTGGCCACCTGTACAACTGCTCCTGCTTTCAATTAGTTTTCCTTTGTCACTGAAAGTGCAGACCCAGGGCAGCATCCCTTTTCGTTAGTGATGCAGCTTTCCCTGTGGACGAGTCTCCCTTTCTTTCTCTGTGCTAGCTAGAAACAAATTGCTAATTAAATTTCACCTTTCATAGCTCTGGGAAAAATGACAGGATAGTGCCTCCAATTAATTTCTTAGGCAGTGTTGAATAAAAGGCATGTTGCATCCTGTAAAGATAGTAGGGCTAAGAGGTGGAGTCTCCCCCTACATCCTGCATCTTATTCTGCTGTCTTCAGGGAGGTTGAAGCTGTTCTCAGCCTTCCTTGCCTGTGTGCTGGCAGCCAGCCGGAAGTCTATGTTCCTTCATCCACCGAACACTGATGGGGAGTCAACTGTGTGCCAGGCACTGTGTGCCTCCCACTGGCGATGTGACAGCAAACAAAGCAGAAACTGCCAGACAAAACAGGGATGTCAGCATGTGGCAGTTTCAGAGATCTCTGAATGTTTAACTAAATCAAATGTACCAGGGCCAACTACATGAAGGTAGAAAAGGGATTGGCTGAGAAAACTGGGGCCCCACCTTAGGTAATGGAGATACAGAAATAAATCAACATGGCCCTGGCTTTGGGGAAACCTAAACTCTGGTGATAAAGTCACCTAAGAGATCAGTTGCAGTGCAGCGTGTGAGGTCCCATGACAGCAGAATGCACAGGGAACCGTGGCTTCATGGAATGGGGTGTTGTGCCCTTTTGTAGGTTCAGAGGTAGCTTCAAGGAAAAATAGATCTTGAGCCACTTTCAAGAGTTTACCAAATGGGCTAATGGAAGGCAGACTATTTAAGATGCTGAGAATATTATATGCAGACGTGCAGGGCAGGATATGTTTAGGGAACAGTGAATAACTGTATGTATTAGAAATATACATTAGGGGCCACTTCTTCTCTTGCACTCGACACCTGGTTCTTTGGGTTATCTCTTTGTTGGACTGTTTATTTATTTATTGTTTACTTATGTTTATTTCAATCCTTTGAATTACCAAATTAAGTCATGCTTGTGATAACAGCTCAAGGACAGAAATGACTAAATTAAAATGAACACTTTCACCTCTTCTAATCTCTCCCTAACACTTCCCAACAGCATTGCTATTAGCAATTTGTGTGTATTCCTCTACAGACATTTTCCTTTTCTCATATATACATACATATCTACAGACAGGGCTTTCCTTTATTTTGATTTGATTTTATAAAACTGTGGAGTTACAGAATGCAGTTTATCTTATAACTCTTCCCCCTGCCCCATAAAAAAATTGTGATCATCTTTCCTTGGTAATACAAATTCTCATTATTTTTTTTAATAGCTGCTGCAGCCCTGTAATTTATTTACCCATTTCCCATTCTCAGCCTTCTTCCTATTTTTTTTTTTTTTTTTTTTTGCCAACATGAGCCACCCAGCAACAATCTTCTTCATGTACTATTTTTCCATACTGGTACTTTTCGGTCGTATTAGATAAATTCTTAATGATGGGATTATTATATCTGTCATTCTGTCTGTTGATCCTGAGCTACAACACCTATTGTCTCTTTCTGTGACCCAACCCAAGTTTGATGACATTTCAGTTTCACTGCACCATCCAGCAAGGAGAAAACAGCCACCAGGGACTGCCTCTGGATGTTGTCAAGAAAAGGAGGTGTGTCATGCAAAAGCAGTGTCTATTTACAGATGATGAAATGGCCATTTCTCACGGAGTTTTTCTTTTTATTTCATATCTCAACTGTCAATCCCAATATAAACACTTGTTTTTTCTTCTATGACTAATCTAATTTAAATACCAAGATGGCCAACAGCACAATAGCAACTTTTTTTATTTTTTAAATGCAGAAAAATTATGTACAAGCTTCCCACATTACAGGTTTATAAAAAGAGAAAAAAATATTTTAGTGAAAGTAACAGAATTCAGAAAATCTACTGGCGTTTTGTCCAAAAATATTTTGTTGGCATTGGGATGTAGCAGTGCTATGGATAAGAAATCCACCTTGGTCACCTTTTTATGCTTAATGAGCCTTTCTTCTTAGCATGCATTCCAATGGGAGAGGGGACAGAGTAAGTGTGATTAAATTATCGGGCAGAAACACATGACTATAAATAATTGACTCTCTCATGTTTCATGAGCCTTAACCTCACACTTCAGAATGTTTATTTCCTTTATTTCAAAATGTTTATTTACTTTTCTCCATGGACTTTAATTAATTTTGCCTTTGGCTTATAAACAGGTGAGACTGAAAACTTTTTATTTGCATTTTTATCTTTGAAGCGAGCTAACTAATTAAACTTTTCAATTTGGTTTCCCTATGCTGTAGCAGAGCCGTATAAAAATGGCTGACAGAGGCATAGATTTGTGACTGTTTTTCTAAGGAAGAAGTAGAAGGAAACTTTGGAAATTAGGATGGTTTCATATAAATGCTAAAGGTAAAACCTCCATTAAGCTTCTCTTCATCATAGGAAGAAAAACGAGCAAACAACTCAATTACAAAAACTGGTAAAAGGAAGGAAGAGTCTAGAAAATAAGACTACAAACTAGTGAGCTTCCCATGAGTCCCACAAAAAATACAGGGCGAGTGAAGATAGAAATGTACTGTGAGCATTGTAGTTTTCAATAGTGTTTCTCACTGTTAGAAAAGAGGAATGCCCACGGCACGCTTCATATAGATTTCAGCCTGGTACACAACATGTTCTTCCAGGAAATCTTAGGGATTTAAAAAAAAATGAGGACCCCTTTTTTTAAAAAAGGTAGAAATTCAAGGCGCTGTCTTAGAAAAGATATTTGTAACGCATTTAATTGACAAAGTATCAGTAACAAGATTATATAAAGAACCCATAAACTCAATAAGAAATAAAGCAAAAAAAGTAATTTAAAAATGGCTTGGAGATATGAACAGTCATTTTACAAAATAAGAAAAATAAATGTCTAATAAATGTATAAAAAGCTGTCCGAACTCATTGACCATCAGTGAAATTCAAATAACAATTAGATATAATTATATATAATTTTATGTCTACCTGATTGGTAAATATTAAGTCTAGAACTGTCAAGTGTTGGCAGTAACATGAGAAAACAGAGACCCCCATTGACTGCTGTTGGGAGTGTAAATTGGAAGAACAGTTTGTCACTATCTACCAAAGTAAAAGATGTGCAACCTATTCTAAGGAACCTGGGCACAGGACCCAGACCTTTCCCAGAAGCATTGCTAGCAGTAGCAAAAATAGGAATTAATCTACATACTCACTCACAGAACCACAGCTAAGTAAACGGCAGGGCAGGCATCCGACAAACTGCTCTAGAGCAGTGACAGCGGAACTCCAGAACATGCTGGGGTGTGAAACACAGTCTGCAGAAACATGCATTTCCATATGAATGATTCCGTTTATATAGAATTCAAAAAGCATGAAAAACTAATAAGTTCAAAAACAGAGAAGGAGTCGAACTCTGAAGCAAAACAATGGATAATAGATTTAAAATTCCAGGTAGCCATTGTCCTTAAAGGGAAGATGGGGTCTGAGATCTAGGAGGAGCACACAGTGGCGACAGTGGCATTGAAACATGATTTCTCAAGTTGGGTGGTGGGTACAAGTGTTGATTGTATTATTTCTCATACGTTGCTATATGTTGTATGTGCATGTGTGTACATATGTACATATATACATATACACATTCATGTATACACATATATTCCTGTGTATATATAAAATAATTTTAAAAAGAAAAGAGAAATATGAGCTATATAACCTTTATCAGGCACTAATCTTATGCAACATTTATGTCAATAACTTATTAAAATCATAGCTCATCCAGAGTAGATGAGGGTTGACAGATGATTGAATTAGGTTTCCTGAAAGGCCTGGATAAGCTGCAGCCATGAACTGATGATTTAGTGGAACAGAGATGAAGATACAGTTTTCCCCCTGAGATTCTTAAAATCCAGCTTACTAAATCAGGGTGAGGCCTCTAGGTATGTTAAACAGCAATTCATGTGAAAACAATGTTGGTGTCTTAGTTAACCACAAGCTCAAAAGAAGCCTTCTATACAAGTGCCTGCCCAGAAAGCTAATTTGCACTTTAGGGACAGTGGTCATCCTACCACAGCAAACACGGTTCAAGCCATATCTTGCATAGTTTGCTCCCAGAACCTTGATTTGAATAGGAAGTTGTCACATTGTAGCATGGTCAGAGGATGGTGACTAGCAGTGAAAGACAGACCAACATATAAGTTTTTGGCTCATCAGAGGAGGATATGGAAGAATCAGAGCAGAACTAGAGGTTTCCAGAAGATTGACTGTGGCTCAGTGTCCCCAGTGTCAGACATACAAAAAAAAAAAAAAAAGCAGTAGGCTGCCTTTCAGGGGATGAGCTGAGGTCCCTGGGTATGTTTAGGTAGAAGCTGGACACCTCACTCTCCCTACAGGTGTGTTAAAAGGTGGGCTCGGGGATGGACATACTTGAAGCTCTGACTTGGGTGGGGAAGAGGCAGTATATGTAACCTAAATGTTTGTACCCCCATAATATGCTGAAATAAAAAAAAGGTGGGCTCCATGGCTGTGACATCCCTTCCACCTCATGGCTCCCACGAGTCTGTAAGAATACCTAAAGAGAAGTCACAGTGAGAAACTAGGAAACCGTTCTGGTTTAACAGAGACCAAGCAGGAATCCTGGGCAGCACATGGCCAACACCTGTGTTCAGTAACCTCCACACCTGCCTTGCAGTTCCCTGGAGCAGCAGCCAGCACCCTGAAGATAAACCCTCGCCTGTTCAGCAAGACCTGTTTCTGCTGCCTGGGTCCCTGAGCTGCCATAGCTCAGTTTCCAGCTGTGGACAAGGAAAAGAACTTGGGTTTGGGAGTCTCGAGACCTGAGATTGAATCTCCCTCAGCCTCCTTTTGATGACATAGTCTCAAATCTTTTTCAGTCTTCCTCTGAGTTTCAGTTTCCACCTGTTTAAACAAGGGTCAGGTTACTCGTTGCAGAATGTGGTGAGATTAAATAAGACATAGGAAGCACCTAGTATATTATTCCTTTCCCATACCCAGCCCAAAAATCAAGAATAAGAACATTTCTAATATCATTCATTCATTCATTCAACAGAATTTTTTGTAATACTTATATCCCAGGTACCCGGTGGCCTCCTAACCATTGGGAAGATGCCTGTAGAAATGGTAAGCCATCCTTTCAAGGAGCACATGGGCTAGTTGCTGAGACTGACCACACAACGGACAATTACAACCCCATGTACCAAGCACTAGGGTGAGGATAAGCATGGGGACAGGCAGGATCAAAGAGCAGGAATATTTAACCCTGCCTCAGGAAGGAGGTTGGGATAGACTTTCCAGTGTCCTGAAAGATGAACAGAAATTATGCAGATGGCAGAGGACTGGCATGGGGGGTGGGTGGCACAGTATAAGGGTCCATTGCTGAATGAGCAGCATGTGCCAAGGCCAGATATGAGAGAGCATGGCCAGTTTGGGGAAGTTCAAATTCAGTGCATCAGCCAGGAAGGGCTAGCTTATGTTTCTATAGCAAACAACACCCAAAATGCAGTGAGTTGCAATAAAAACGATTCATTTCTTCCCATTATTCATGTTCAACATGGGCTGGTTGGGAGCTCTGCCCCATGTCACCCTCTCTCTGGCACTGAGGCTTTCCAGGACACTGGCAGTGGCCATGCCAAGGGAAAGACAGCACAACACGTTACACACCGGCTTTTGAAGCTTTCCCTTGAAAGTGGCACGTATCACTTCTGCTGACGGTTCACGGGACCACACCTAAATCCAATAGGGAAGGCAAGAACGTCCTTCCATGTGGCCAGAAGGAGAGCTGGAAGTATTTGTTGACAGCAGTAGTGACCACCACATGCAGTGTGGCTGGGGCAGGGGGCCATAGGGATGGATGGAGAATGAGAGAGAAACATCAGCCAGACCCCGAAGGTCCTTTGTCCTCTGTTCTAGATTTTTTTACTATGTCGAGCAAGAGCCATAGAAGGATGTCAAGTCTGGTAATGACCCAATCAGCCCTTCATTTTAGAAACATCGTATTGGATACAGCCAGAATAGTGTTCACTCAGTTGTTCCACAAGCATTTGCCTGGTGATAGAGGCAGACGACATCTCCAGCGCATTTGTTGAGGGGAGCAGGGCAACATCAGTCAACGATCTAAACAAATGGATTTACAGCATTTCAGGTGGTGATAAGTTGTGGGAATAAAAGTAAAGAAGGGCTAACAGGAGTTAAGAGCCCATTGGAGAGAGAAAACAAGTGTGACACATGAAGGTGAGAGGCATGGACGGGCTGGAAAGCCATCGAGGAGGTACAAGCAACAGAACTGGGAGGTCTCGTGGAATTGCAAGAGGGCCAGCGAGATGAGATGCAGGGCAATGCCTAGGGCAGGAGGCTTAGATATATATTAGTGGCATCTGAATTTAGAGCATGGATAGCTATTTTGAAGCTCTTTGTCCCCATGGACATAGATGTAACACCAACCCTTTTCAGGAGAGTGGGTAACAGACAAGCCCCTCAGCTAGAAATTTTCACAAGGGCTAAAATAAAGTCAATGGGAACTGCCTTTTTAATTGACAGGAGCAACTCCTAAAAAGAAAATGTGAGATGCATGATGCCTGTGTCGTCGTAGGATGTGAGGTATTCCTGAGACACTCAGAGCTGGCCTCCCCATCAGCTAAGAGTGAATTGATGGCCTGTACTTGACCTTCTGTGCCTTTCTGTGTGTAGGATGAGATTAGAAGCAAAGTTGCCTGTCTTTGGCAGTCAGCACAATTCACAGGTTTATCCACTGAGGAAGCATCTAACAAAGTCTCTCTTCTCCCACTCCCACACCCTTTTGGCACGTGAACTTGAGGTCACTGGTATTGTTCCACGTACCCTGCTAGGATCAGAAATGCTACAAGGCGGGAGGTCACCCAGGGGTGATCTGATGGTTCCCCTCCCCTGGAGGCAGGATTCTCTTCCTCTCTTCCACAGCAAGTGTCACTCACCCTACACACACACACACACACACTCTCAGCTGTGGGCACTCAGGGGAGCTCTCTGTGGTTGGGCAGCTCCATGGCCTCCATGTTCTTCCCCGAGACCCATCCACTGGTTCTAACTAGGAACTACATGGAATTATGCCGTTTCCGTTTAAGCATGAAATCATTCAAAAATTGGAAAGCAGCATGTTCCCATTTTAGAACAGCTTCACATCATGTTAGGCTAGTTCCTTTCGTTCTTTGTATTATTCCTCCCCTTTAAGTCTAAAAAGAAGACGTAAGACTTCCAGGCAAGACAGGCCCAATTACTACAACTAATTCTCATGAGGCGATACCCCTGCCATCTAGGCGGTTACTGTCCTCTCTCCTCCTGTCTCTGGTTTGTCTGTTTCCCTCAAATACCACAGGCACTGGGACTCCAGCCATGATCCAAGTAGAACAGTATCCAAGGGCTGGAGTGGAGGGTTATAACACTTCCCCAAAAAATTTATTTCTAATACAAGAAAGAAATATAACCCTTAACGGTTGACATTCAAGGAAAATATTCGTATCAAGCCCCTTGCTCTCAGTTAACTCGAAAGCCAGTTTCTGCTTAAATGTTTTGTGGTTCAAAGAGAGGGAAAAAAACACACTGTGCACATTTTTCTTTCTTTAAAGATTGGAAAGAAGTGAATAAAAGGCTTGTCTTGTCCATGTTTTTATAGAAATATAAAGCATGTGTCTTCTGTGACAGAGGTATTTCTTCCCCTCTAAACCCAGCAGGCCCGTGATAGAGCTTAAGCGTGAGTAGGTGCCACACATCCGTCTTCCTGAGCCACTTTGTTGCATTTTTTGAAAAGGTAACATAGCTTCGTCTCGGAGTAGAAATCTTGAGATTTAGGAGCTGGCCCCTCACATGTCTTTGCGAATTGAGCCTGGAAAACATGTCCATCTTCAGCTGACCCCAAGAAGAGAATTTACGACCCCCGCAGGCAGAGGCCCCGGAGCTGTCTGTCTCTGAGCTGATTCTCAGAAAGCTGATGCTGAAACACCCTTTAGGTGCCAGACGCGTGTGTGTTTCTCACATGTTCCTGCTCCTCCTGCCCAACGCTGTGTGCCTGGGTCTTGGCTGTAGAACACGGTACCCCAGCATAGACCCCGAGTCCTTAGATGCTCAGACTCCAACCCCGATTGCACCATGCACCAACCGTGTGCCCTTGAGCCAGACATCTCTGTTTTCCCAGTGACGATATGGGGATGATAACAGAGTCTGCGTGAGGTCAAGTGTGCGCACTAGTACTCAGCGCAGAGCCGCAGACATCGTGCGCAGTCAGTGTGGTAGGCTGAGTCGTGGTCACCTGAAGAGATGAAGACTTAATCCCCAGACCTTGTTGATGTGACCCGATGTGGAAAATGAGTCTTTGCAGATGTGATTACATTAAGGGTCTCACGATAAGCAGAGAGGATTATCCAGGTGGACCCTGAATGCCATCACAAGTGTTCTTACAAGAAGGAGGCGAAGGAGGTTAACACAGATCAGCAGTGGAGGTGACGTGAAGACAGAGCAGAGAGCAATGCAGCCACAAGCCAAAGCATGCAGAAGGCCCCTGGGCCTGGGGAAGGCAAGAATCAGATCCTCCCCCAGAGCCCTCTGAGGGAGCACAGCCCTGCCGGAACCTTAACCTTGGACTTGTAGCCTCCAGAACTGTGAGAGAAAAAATTTCTGTGGTTCTGAGCTACCCACTTTGTGGTAATTTGTCAAGCAGCCTCACAAAACGGCTTTGGTCAGTGAAGAGTGAGCCATTAGCATCAATGGAACCTGGTCACACTGTGCGCAGCACATGGCAGATCTTCAGTAGATAATTGCTCCATGAAATAGTTCACAGATTGCTGCCTTTCTGCCTGTCCTCTTCCTGTCTCTCCCTTCCCTTCTTTTGTTCCTGATGAAGTTTAACTGCCTGCAAATCATCCCCCAGCAGAAGCGTGAATCTCTCGTTTGATTGCCAGCTGAATCCTTTCTTCCATTGTCCACAGGGGATGGGTTTGTGACTGCCCAGTATTTGGTAGAATGAGTTGTGTGGGATGCATGAACAGGTGCACGGGACTCTGCAGCTCACTTGGGTGTGTCTTTTCTCTGCTGAGGTGGCAATACTTTTTAGTTCTGCTGGGCCATGTCTAGGCCAGGTACATGTTTAGGAGGTTGAATTCAGCAGTAGAACGTTCAAGAGCATGGAAGGTAGCAGTTTGCATGGTAGGTGTGCAGGACTTTTTAACCCTGTTACTTTTCAGCTTGAATTGCAAATAGAGCCTCAAAGTTCCCAGCTGTTAAAAATCTTTAATGTGCCCACCATCCCAGCAGGGGGTAGAATTTGAAGATATCCAATGTTGTTGTTTTGCAGGCTATAATACCTCTTTGTGCTCAGTGAATGGGCAAGTTATTCTGTGAAAGAAAATGTTTTAAAGGCTTCAATGCTGAGTAATAATAGAATAGTCAGAGAGTGAGCAGGCCTTTCACGGTAATGCAAAAAAAAAAAAAAATTGAGACCGGCCCCACCCCAAATCTCAGATGGGAGTAACTAAAGACATTCAGAAGTCACCTTACACCACGGTGACCCACATTACCCTGCCACAGGATACTTTCAGTGTGACCTTAAACATGTTTTTGGGTCATGCTGCAGTGCGATTTTGTGTTTAAGCATCTCTGCCTCTCCCAGTGGAATGTGGCCAGTTGAAGAGCTAGAACAGGCTTTTTCATCTTGGTACCCGCAGCCCTAGCACAGGGACTGTCACAGAGTAGACCCCCATAAAGACTGGAGTTGACAAATGGCATGTTGGTGACACTCAGGTGGGATTTCCTACTTCTCTCCAGGACTGAGGGGTAGGACTGACCAATGAAAGCACATCTTATAGGTGAAATGTATGGGGTTCTTGGATTGTACAAAATACAAAGGGTGCGTTACACACTGATGAGGCTGACCACTGTGGTTTCTCCAAGCCCCTGAGGTAACGCAGGCTGGGAGACTTCAAAAGGACCCTCAGAGGCGGCTGTGTTTGAGTCCTGCTATTTTCATAAAGCTCTTTTACCTGTCCACAGACAGTCTCTGGGAAATCCTTGTTTGTAACAAGCAGCTACTATAGTACAAGATGTCTCCTAGATATGTGTGCTTCTCCAGGGCATTTGGTGGTAGTGAGTCACTCACACACACCTGTGTGCACACCCTCACTTTGACATTCGCCTCTCACTCTTACCTGCAGAACCCTCTGCTGCTCCTTAGTCATGACGTCAGCCTTTGGCTGTCAGGAGGCAGCTCTCCTGGCCGTCCCTTTGCAGGGCTGTGGTGGAAGTTTACAATTTGATCATGGTTCTTTCATTTAGCCTTGTCTGTCCTTTCTGAAATTCTTTCTTTTAGCCTAGATTCCTCTCCTCTAACAGAGCACAATGTTCCCACGGTGTTCTAGGATGATGCATTGCCTCAAAGTCGCCACCGCTGAAAAAGTGTCATATGCCCCCCCTGCTCATGGCAGGAGGGAGGATCCGATACTGCTACTCCTGCTGCTGAAAGTAACAACAGCCACCATGCACCACAGGCTCAGCAGACAACACGCCCAGGCTCTGAGCTCCACGTTCTTTGTGTCTTATTTAACCATCTTGGGTACCCAACAAGACTGATACCACTTGAATGAGTTTCCTGTTGCTGCTGTGACAAATTACCACAAACTCTGGGCTTAAAATGCAGATTTATCTTCTTACATTTCTGGGGGTCAGAAATCCAAAATCAGTATCATTGGACTAAAATCAAAGTATAAGCAAGGCTGGTTCCCTCTGGAGGCTGCAGGGGGAGAATATATTTTCTTGCTTTCTCCAACTTCCAGAGGTCGCCTGCATTTCTTGGGTCCTCGGCCACTTCCTCCATCTTCCGGCAGTGTAGCATCTTCTAATGTCCCTCCTTGGCCTCTGTGTCCATATTCACATCTCTGACTCTGACCCTCCTGCCTCCCTCTCACAAGGACCCTGTGATTACACTGGACCCACCCAGATAATCCAGGATCATCTCCTCATTTCAAGATCCTTAATTAATCACATGAGCAAAGTCCCTTTTACCATGTAAAGTAATATGGTTATCCACAGATTTGGGGGATTAGGATATAGACATCTTTGGGGTCATTATTTTTCTAACCACACCCTTATTACTGCCTTTATAACTGTTAAGTGACCTGCAGCTCAGAGAAGCTGAGCCATGTGCCTATACCCCCCAGCTAGTGAATAGAAAGGCCAGGGTTGGAAGCAAATCATTTGATCTT
Organism: Varecia variegata; assembly: GCA_028533085.1. NCBI lineage: Eukaryota > Metazoa > Chordata > Mammalia > Primates > Lemuridae > Varecia > Varecia variegata. Next base: position 95,065,921 of record CM052442.1, on the reverse strand, counting down.
GGAACCTGGGCTCCAAACCACTACTACACCATGAGCTCACCAGAGCAATGCCTACATGCCCACCTTATCTGCCAAACTCTTAGCAACTTGCAAGAAAGAGTCAGATTTTAATTATCTCTTGAGTCACCCAGTACATGGGCTAGATCCTGGGTTATTGTTGAGGCTTAATATTGAGTCAAAATGGCCACCAGCTCCCTTGTACGATAATCTACCTCTATTTAGACAACCTAAGATTACCTTAAAAGAAAAAAAACGTTTCACACTAATCTTGCTTTCATCTAAGACTTCTGCTATTTTATCAAAAGTGGAGCCTCTGAGCCATGCCTTCCCAGGTTTCAGTAACAATGATGTTCTTAGAGAACAAAGTCCTAGGGTGAATATTGCATGTATTAACTTATTTAATCCATGCAGCAACCCCAGTAGGTGAGTACCATTATTATCCCATTTACCACCATGAACCTCAGGCTCAGCATTGCCCAAGGTCATGCAGAATTAAGTGGAAGAGCTGGGACTAAAACTCAGGATTCTCAGTCTCCCATGAACACGCTCCCAAACCTTCTGTGTGTTGCCCATCTGGATGGAGGGCTGGTGGGGATTTACGTTAGCTGGTGCTCTGTGGTTGCAAGTGATGGAAACCATTCCCCACTTTCCTTAACAAAGGGGCATGATGGGCGGATCTCAGGCCCTCAGACTTAATGAAAAGCTGGAGAAATAATCTTGGGAAGAGCAGGATTCACAATGACTATGGGGTCCCAAAGTAGGAACCAGAAGCTGACTTGTAGCAACGGCAGTGGAGTCAGGTACCACTCACTACTCAGGGGCAGGAGGCTCACAGCTCCAAATCCAAGGCAGCGTCTAGTCTAACAGGCTTGGGTCGTGTGCCTGTTGGCCCTGGGGTTGGGGGAGAAGTGCCTCTGGTCTCTCCCCTGCCAGGTTGTTTCCAAGGGGAAAACATTCCAATCTGGAAAAGTAGTGTTACTATAAGGTAGAAATACACACACAGGCTAGACCTTTAAAACCATAAAAATGAAATGAGAAAATATCCATACAGAGTGTGCCGGAAGCTACTGGACCCGTTCTCCATCTGCTCCTGAACTAAATATGTGCTGAGCACCTACTGTGTGCCTGACCCCGTTCCATTCGGTGGGGATACAGGGTGAATCAAATGTGTGTTGTTAAATTTTATGTCTAAATTATCCCCCTAGTGGTGTCCTGATGGCTTGGAAGAGGTAATTGCAGCTTGCAGAAGTGGCATTCATGGTGGAGAGAAATGAATCCAGGAAAACGGAAATGACTCTCTGGTTCTATGTGGCATGGATGGCCAGGGAGAAGCTACGCCACCCTACCCCAGGCTGCAAGCCCAGACAGTCCAGAGGGCTCCCTCTTAGATCTCAATCCCAGCATGTTTAATTTCAGATTAGTGTGACCCTGCTAAAGCTCCTTCATCAAGTTTTATTCTTCATAAAAGATCCATTTCCCTAGACTCATAAAGCAACTCCTTCTAATTCAGTGTTATTTTATAAATACTTTCATTGCTAGTATCAATCACAGGCAGCTGACTTCCCAGCCATAAAACAACAGCTTGCAACATCACCATGTTACCCAATATGTATTTACTTATCAAGTTGAAGAACACATGTTTGCAAAATCAGCAACATTACAGCTTTACTAGCAATTTGCCGGCACTTTCTTCTCATTGAACACCGAGTCTCAGATGTGCCGTATTTCAGCATCCTGGCTCATTTGTATCTTGTTACTGTAGCAATCACCAGTCCCTTGTCCCCACCCCCATGCAAACCTCCTCAAGCCCCTCATTGATCATGCCTGTGGCTTCAGGAAGGCCATTTACCTAACAGGTGTGGCTCTGGAGTCATCGATCATCTGTCCTGCATTGCAACTCGGATATAGGTCCTACATGTCCCTTGGGCTCCCAGAGGTAGCTCGAAGATGCCACAGACAAGCTGTAGTGGGTCAGGGCAAGGTGCTCAATAGCAGGTCTGCAGGGGGAGTTCTTGAACATTAATTATTCCCCCTGAAAAATGCAGTGTGAAATGCCTAATTGACATGAGCTGTGCTAGAGGTGAGTGGGAGAACAGGCCTCTGGGACCACGCTGCCTGAGTTTGCATCTTGGCTTAGCCACTTACCAGCTGGATAACTAGGGCGATGGGCAAGCAGTTTCACCTCCCTCAGCCTCAGCATCCCTCTGTGTATAGGGCTAATGACACCTGCCTCAGGGTTGGTGGGAGGATTAAACCATGCAATGCCCCGAACAGCCCGTGTGGTGGTGAGACCCTCATAAAGGTCAGCTCTTCTTCACTTCCACAGCCACTTCATTCGTGCAGCCACACAGGATGCTCGTGTGTACCCTCCTGACCACCTGCTCAGCCACCTGCCAGCAGTGATCTTGGGCTGCTTGTTTGACTTCTCTCAGCCTCTGGTTCTCCTTCTTTAAAAATGGAGAGGATCTAATTACCCTGGCAGGGCTGCTGTAAATACTATTCCTGGCACACAGTAGGTCCACATTGATCTCCCTCTCCATGGAATTAACTGTAAAGGCTCCCTCATCATTTCCCCCCTATATTTTACAAGCATGTTTAAGCCAACTTCACATAGTCATAGGTGCAGTCAGCCCATTTTCCAGGTGAGGAAATTGAGCCTCTGTGAAGGTGGATGTTTCCCAGATCACATAGCCAGTATGTAGAGGGTCAGAGTCTATGTCTGTCCAGCCCCTGTCAGCTCCCAGGATCCCACTCCAGACCCCACACCAAGCCAGTAGAATCAAAATCTCTGGGGTGAGTTTCAGGCATCAAGAGTATTTTAAAATATCCCCAAGTGATTCTAATGAGCTGCCAGGATTGCACAGCATGGCTGCAGGTCACATTCCCTCAATGTCATCATTCTGGTCTGTGACCTACATTTGGTGGGCCTCGGATTCTCAAAGGAAAAATTTGGCAGAAATATCTAATTTAAAAGAAGAAGAAGGCAACTTAGGATCCAGCAAATCAAGGCAGAAGCCGAGCAGAGAGCAACTCTCTGGTGTCTAAAGTGAGTTCAAGAGCTGAGAGCCAGAAAAGAAAGTGTGCAGCTGGTGCAGGTCTCCCAGGGAAGGGAACCCAGGGCTTGGGGCAGCAGGAGCCACCACTAGAGCATCGTTGATCCTAGAGCAGCCACCATTTGCCTTCTGTGCTGGTGCATCATGCTGCTCACCCAACAGGGATGCAACCACTGGAGGAGCTGAGAATTCGATGAGCAGGCGCAGTCCAGGGCCATGATGATGAAAACAAAGGCAGTTGCATTGTTGCCTGATTGGCAGAGTGTGGGCACTGTGGCCGAGGCACTCACTGCTTGCTTCGCTGAGTGTCTAGGTGTGCCCGTCTATTTTCCAGGCCTCCTGCAGGTCTTGCTCCTGGCTCTTAAGCAGGACTGGTTGCATAATTTGCAGGGCCCAGTATAAAATGAAAATGCAGGGGCCCTTGTTTAACAATGATTAAGAATGTCAAGAGGGTGACAACAGTGTTAAACTGAGCACAGGGCCCTTCTGAGTACAGGGCTCTGTGCAACTGCAAAGGTCACCCACCCACAAAACCCCCCTGCTCTTGAGCTTACCTTAGACACCAGAAATCTGGCCAAGAGACTGCAGGCGATAGTGATTTGTGTCATTTCTGACTGAAGCATTTAATGAGTTGGCATGTGACCTTGCAGCTCTGTGCCCCTCCCACAACAATCAAGAAACCATGTGTTCCAGATGGCAGGGCTACAAGGTACAAGAGTCTGGATCCCTAAGTCTCCACTTGGAAAGGATATGCTCTTTGAAGGGAACCCCCAAAGTGGACTGAATTTGAATGAGGAATTAACCTTACGTGCTAAGCCATTTTGAAATTACAGGGTTGGTTTGTTATTTCAGTCCAGCCGAGCTTAATATAGTCTATGATTTTAAAGAGCAAAACTATTTCACCTTTGCCCTTAAAATAGATATAAATTATAGGGACAATAGGCCCATTGTTGAGAATTAAGCTAGGAGTTAATTAATATTTACTGAAAGTCAAGCATTATTTACCTGTTGCCTACTCCACCTTCATCATTACCTTAAGCTGTAAAAGAAGAAAGATGATAAAACTATTCATCCTTTATTCTTTCTTTCATTTATACATTTATTTATGCACTCATGCATTCAGCAAATGTTTACTAGACTCCTGCTATATACAAAGCATAGTCTTGATGCCTTTGAAGATTTTCATACTTGTAGAATGTTTAGCAGCATCCCTGGCCCCTACCCACTAGGTGCCAGTATCACACCCCCTGCCCCAGTTGTGACAAACCAAAAATGTCTCTAGACATTTCCAAGTATCCCTTGGGGAGGGGATAAAATTACCCCTAATTGAAAAACACTGTTCTCTGAAGGAATATACATGCCTTTTTTAAATCTCTTAAGTTGGTTAAACAAACAAAATATAGACACAGTGTCCTTTTGTTATTTCTAGGGGTTTATGGGAAAATATTTTCATATTTGAGAATTACAAATACTGCATGTTAATCCAATATAAAGATTTATTATTAGTTTGAAATACTGAGGATTTAAGAGTTTCCACTTAAAACTTTGCTTTTTTGAAGTGCTTTAGGCAAGACCAGTTAATTTAGCTTAGAGTCTCCTGTATACTTCACAAAGAGCTACATAGAAAGGAATGATGTATAAAAAGATTAAATGAAATTTTTAATAGGTTCGAGAAAAATATTACTGAAGAATTCTGGATGAAATGAAGAAATTAGGGCAATAAAGTGAATCGTGAGAGGAGGGCCCCAGATTTGGCCATGTGTTACCTAATAATCTCATAAATGGTTATCTTTCCTAAAATGTGGCCCGGTGCGGCTTAATTAAACAATAGCTCACCAGAAAAGTAGGAAAAAGGCACTGTGAAGATTAAGCTGTAGCAACTAAGGGATTGAAATAATCATGAGGTGGTTCTGTCGCCACTACCTCTTTATCAGCATAAAAATAAACAATCTTTGAAAACAGATGGGAGAGAATCATTGCTCAACTTGTCATAATTTATTACATATTTGACTGTCAATTTGTACTTAAAAAACCAACTAGCTCCAGGGAGGTAAAGCAAATTTGAGAGGAGAAGCCTATTGCATTTCAAATCAAGCCTGTGGTAATTGGAGCTGCACCGAGACACTTAACGGCTGCTATTAAACGAAGTTCGCAACTGTCTCAAAATTTAAGGCATTCTCCTTTTTAAGTTGTGTTCTTATTTGATGGTACCTACTCAGCTCAAACCTGCATCAGGAGTATGTACATTGTGCCAGTTTAATTCAGTGTTGTTCTCTCTGACACCCAGCAAAAAGCAAATTCATTAGGCAGCTGAAACACTCAACAGTAAAGATATTGTGGTGCGTTAGTGGTGACATAATTAGCAGCCCCAAAAGCCCAATGTTTGGGAAGTACATTGTATTTTATTCTCATCAATTTTTTTTCTGCACCTGTTCCTTTTTATTTTGAGCCACTCCCTGAATCTCCTGTGCTATTTGGCTATTTAAAATGGAAAATTCCATATTAAAAATAAATTTTATTATTTTTAATTATGCCATATTTTCTAGCTTGCATGTGAAGACTAATTTATTTATTATACACCTTTACCAGTTACCTATTGCTGTGTGACAAACCACACCAAAACTTAGCAGCTGAAAATGACAGCCATTTATTTGCTTATGAGTTTGCCATCTGGGATGGGTTCAGCCAGGCAGTTCTTCTGCTGTTCTTGCCTGAGGTTGCTTGCATGTCTGGCTGCTGTCATCTGGGGGCTCATCTGAAGCTGGATGGTGCAAGATGGCTTCAACTTACATGTCTGATGGTTAGGGGAATCAGCCAGGGAGCCTCAATTCCTGTACACATGGCCTCTCCAGTGGGACAGCTCAGATATCTTAGATGGTGGCTAGGTTCCAGGAAGACAAGCTACAATGCACAAGCACTTTTGAGCTTCTGTTTGTATGTTTGCATGTTTCCCATTGGCCAAAGGAAGTCACATGGCCAAGCCTACAATCAGTGTGGGAAGGATATTATAAGAGTATGGATATGCGGGGTATGATTTGCTGGGGGCCACTAATTGAACACTTTTACCATACCTCCTTATATGAAGAGTGTCCCTGGATATGACATTTTAGATGAGTGGAAAACAATTTGAATATTTGAACATACCTGAGGAAATGACTGGATATTTCTACTCTTGTCTAAATTAGCACCATCCAGCCTTAGACTAAAGCAATAACATTTACTTTATATGGTAATCCTAAGTATTTAATAAAATGTATTTATTTATCTTCTTTAGTCTTTACTTCCTGCCTTTATCAGGGAAGATTTGTTTTGGCTGCAGGGAACAGAAAACTCAAAATGACAATGGCACAAAAAAGATAGGCTTTTACTTTTCCCTCGTATATTTCTTGCTCATGTAAACAAGGCTGAGGGAAGCAGTTCATGCTCCCTTTGGAGATCTATGGTGATCAGGGACTCAGGGACTCAGACTCCTTCTATCTTTCTGCTCTACTTTCCCACCATGTGGCTTCCACTATAAGAGCCACCTCATGGTCCAGGATGTTGCTAAAGCTGTGTTCATCACATCTGCATTCCAGACAGCTGAAAGTGAGGAGAGGATGTGTTACAAAAGCACACACCTCCTGATTGAGGTCTCTTTAAGGAATCTCCCTAGGAGTCTCACACACAATACTTCTAATTATATCCCATTGTCTAAACCCTAGTCCTTGGCCACATTAGCTACCAGAGAAGCTGGAACATCTAGCATCCCAGCAAGTCAGCAATGTAGCCAGCCAAAATCAGGGTTGTGTTCCTAAGGAAAAAAAGAAAGAATGGATACTGGGCAGCAGCTTGTGGTCTGGGCCAAAGTCCCCTTAGCAAAGTAGAGTTCAAGTCCTGACTAGCTATGGGAGGTATGGGCTTTGGAAGATTGACCTCACCCTTCTCAGTCTTCATTCCCTCATCTGTATAATGGGCTTATTTAACAATATGACATATTCCTGGGATTACCATACAATCAAATAAGTTAATGTATAAAATGTGCATCACATATTTCCATCTTTGAGTCTCCAGGGCCTCCAACTTTGCTGGGTCCTAGGACCACATAAGGGCACGAGATGCTCTGTTTGCCCTCAAGATGTATACAGTTCAGTGGAGGAAGATGGGGAGAAACTGAGAAGGTGCCATATGGAAGTACAAGCTAAGACCTGGGGAATGTCAAGTGGGGGAGGTCTACATCCCAGACTTCCAGGAGACTCGGAGAGAAGGGCCACCTATCTGAGCCAGGTCGTTCTTGGACAGATGAGGAATTTTCCTTTTCCAAAGAGGGAGGTGGAAGGAAGAATGGCAAGAGGTTTACAGTGAACATGCTCTTTTTTAAAGTTGGAATCTATCATTGGAGTACTCATTAACAAAATTTAGTTCCTGTCTTTGGGGGAAAAAAATCAGCTCTACTAATCGTCAAAGTCAAAAGTTGAAAACTGGTGAGCCTCAGACCAAAGTTTGCCATGACCTGTTTTGTTTGGCATTCCTAATCCCACTCAGTGATTCCTTATTTTTTCAATTTAAACTAGTGTCTAACATGTAAACATTTTGATAGTTTATACAAAAATCCAAATTCTCACCTTTTCTTGAAAAATCAAAAGGTCTGGCTACTCCAGACTTGCATTTCAGAAATGCAGTTATTCCTTGGAGTGGAAAGGCAGCTTCCCCCTCAGGCAGGATGTACACGCTTCAGTTCGCCACAGTCTTCACTGTTCCCAGTCGTCTTGAGGTCATTTTACTCATGTAGTTTACCCACATGGGCATCGGGTAACTGTTTGAGCTTCTCCCTCCTGATCTGATTCCCAGGACCCCACTCTGGGCACAAAGAGCCCCACTTTGAGGGCCAGTGGGACCAAGCTGCTGTCATTGGAGAGGCCAAAGGTCATTGGCACTTCATCAAAACTCACATTATCAAGAACTTTCTGGGGCAAATGCACAATCCAACCACCATATGAAAAATGTGGGAAGGGTCTTTGTGCTGGGAGTGCCCATCCCTGGATAATTGGGCAGTGGAGGGAACGGGCTCTAAAGGGAGCAAGGGAAACAAAGCCAGTCTCCCAGGCCTTGCCTTAGGCCTTCACCGGCTCTCCCTCTTTCCTCCTCCCCCGAGTCAGACTGGCAGCACCTCTTCTCTCTGCCACTTTGCCGTTCTCTCCTCCTGCCCTCTGAGGATCAGGGCAGACATTTCTTTAACAGTCTCCACACCCAGAACCAAGGGCCAACCACCTCCTCTGCCCACCCCACCAGCCTGGACAGTGTTTTGGAGATGAGCAAAAAAGCCATAAATCTGAATTATGAGGAGTGGCTTCCAATTGGACATCATCTCAAATGAAGATAAAGCAGGTTTGAAATGCTAATGTAGGCCAATGGGAAAATAAAACATTATTTACGATTGCTTGCATGAGTGACTTTTCAGGAACTTGTACGCTGCAGAATGTGGGTTGCCTCTGGATACCTATCAGGTTGGTTGACTATCTTTCATCAACTGATCATTTGACTGTTTCGCTATTAATTGCTGTATACTCGGGAATGTTGAAAAGAGTAGAGGAAGCTGATTCATGCAGGTATACACTTAACAGAAGTTTCTAGGCTCACCTAAGGGAAAAAAGGAATTGTTTCTTTATGAGATTTCAGTTAATTCCTGCTTCTGTAGATCCTGAATATGAGTCCTAGAACTAGTACAAGTTGAACCAAGTGGTTGGGTCCCATGGAATGTTTTCCTCCTCTCGTTGTGCTCAGCATTGGGTCTCCCAGAACTGAGTTCTAAATCGTGGTACTCAATAAAAGTAATAATAAAACTTACCTTTCTCCATTACTTACCATCACCCAAGCATTGGACTTTATATCCATTAATTTGTGCATTCTCAGTGGAGGTAATATCACCCCTAAGGGAGAGAAAATTAGTAATTAGAGGAGAGAGATTAAAAATATTAGATATTACAATGGTTTGTACCCTGTAAAGGGTCATAGTACATAAAGTGATGTATATTATATCTATGAAACTAACATTTTGTGGCTGGTTGAAAGGGTATCAAATAGAAAAAAAAAAATCTAAGCATGCTCTTGGGGTGAGGTGTTAATAGAAAAAAAAAGGTTGCAAAACACTGCATTAATTTACTCAATGCCTCCAGAAACCCATGAGGGAGGAGCTGTTTTGTAAATGAGAGAATTGAGGTTTAGCTGCCCACGGATGCCTAGCTGATAAATGTTGAGGCCAGGATTTAGAACTAGTCAGCCCAGCCGCTGGCACGGTTCTGGTTTGAGTCTGTGCATCTAGGCCTCTCTCTTCACTCTTGAGGACTCTTAGGAGGGAACTGGGTCCTGTCCACCTGCTTGGTCAGAAAACAATCCCAGATTGGTGCGACCAGTGAGTGAATGGCTGTGGCCTGTGTCTCAGGCCACTAAAGTTAGCTTTGCAACAGCTCTCACATCTGCACTGTGCTGGTCATGACCATGAGACATGTCTACATCTGAAAGCAAAACTTGGCCTGCAGGGTGACCAGCTCATTCTGGTTTGCCCAGGACTGTTCTAGAATCCCCTCAGTCCCAGGCAAGCTCGGCTTGTTGATCACCCTGTATCAAGAACTCTCCGGCTGGACATTTGGAGCCAGGATGCCCAAAACCGCTTCGACATGAAGTGTCCTCAAGGGAAATTAAGTTTCAAATTAGAATCATTCCCATTAGATATACACTAAGATGCTAGAATTTAAAATAGCAGCAGCTTCTATGTCTACCTCACCTAGCTCAACAAACTGGGGCACTAACGGTCTACGGGCTTTTCTTCTGCTATGAGGAGTGAACCCACAAGTAATAAGTCATCGTGCAGTATCCATGGACACGTTCTCCTGCTAGTAACCTTTGAGACACATCTCTTAGATAATTCAGTAGCAGAAATCATTGTTTGGGTGGAATTAGAACTCACTGCCTCCTCTCATGAGTTTGATGTTTTACGATGAAGTGCCATTTTGTCACATCAAAGGAGTTCACTTGGTCACGTCTGCCATCTCTGCTCATGTTTGTTGTAATATTACACCTCTCCCTGGAAAGCATGCAGTGGCCCTAACTGTGCTATCTGAAATCCAGTGCTCACTATAGATATGAACATCTGTGTCTCAATACATGATTCGCTCATGGGAACAGGACGCCTGACACTTTTTGATCAAAGGAAATGTTTAGGGATGAAGTCACGGAAATTTTAAGAATAGAATAATTTTGTCGCTGTCTTTAGAGCTTCCTCATCCTTGAGGCTGGCTGGACACAGCCCCTGGCTGTCAGCTGTGCACTCTCCTTCCCAAGGGCTTGACGGCTTGAAGGCACAGAAAAGCAAAACTTCAAAGGCTGGCTTTCAAGGCCAAGACCCCAGGCTGCACTTGCTTTAATCAGGGAGCTGCAGTCAAGAGGAAGGGGCTGTGTGACCAGGAGGAAACAATCACCCTTGTGAATCAGCCTGTCAAGCCGGCAGCCATGTCCTTCAACAAAAGAAAATGACGACTCAACTTGAGAATTTTCACTAGAAACATGGAAGACTTTTATTTTTCTTTGGTGGGGCTACTGCTAGTTCATCTGGCTCAGGGAGTGACAGGGTGATTATCATTTATTTTGACACTCAGGAGAATATTGTGATGGGGGAAAGGACAGAAATGTACTGTGGGACACCCAACGCGTGTCTATCATGTAATTATCCTTTCTTTGCCATTGGGATGCATGAGGCAAACACCGATGGGAAGCACCTGGGCTGGTGGAAATGAATGAGTCGTTCTTAGAGTCCTGTATGTGGGCTTGGGCGAGGGGTGAGGCATAGGCACTGCCCACAGGCAGTTGGAGCAGCTGCACTTGTGTCTACCTGCTGCACATCAGCCCTGGACCTGGCGTTGGTGCATGACCATGGAATTCAATTCCAACAAGGGGCATTGAATGAAAAGCTCAGAGGTGGTAGTGCAGCATGCATGGTGGTGAAAAATCTCAAGATAAGTTGGCCAATCATTCACTCTTCTCCATAGACAAGGTACAGATGGCTCCTGTCAGTGTGGAATGAGGCAAAGCTACAATGAATGACAAGAATGCAATCCAACTCAAAGAACACTGATAGGAGACCTACTGCGTGTCAGATACTGAGCTTCCAAAGATGAACAGAACAGTCTGTACCCTCCAAGAGCTCAAGTTTAGCACCATGTGGCCCCTCACATAAAGGTGTTCTTTAAATGAAGAGGTTCCATCAATAGCAAAGTTAGGGGAATGCTGCAGGTTCTCCCCTCTCCTGGAGATTGACACTATATGTTTGCTTAATAAAGACACTGAGAAGTCCTGGGGGTATGGAGTGAGGTGGGAAACCTGCTTGGCTGTGTTTGCTGCATATTTCCCAAATCTGTTTCTCTAGAGAACCCAAGGAATCTGATTTAGCGTTTGGATTTGATTTGGAAATGCTTGCTTAGGAGATTTATGCAGCCACTGTAGAACCCTCCCTATTAGCACGTGTGTCCAGCCATTGCAGAATGTGGAAGTAGAAAAAACATGATCCAGCCTCCAGGGGAAGGGTTGGCAAGAGCTACACAGGGTATTGGGCTCAGCAGATAGACTGGGATTCAGGATGGAGCCTTGATCCTAGAGGAAGTAGTACCACATGGAGAAGTGGTGTAGACCACAGGATGCGTGTGTGTGTGTGGTGGTGTAAAGTTGTGCTATCCATAGTAGAAACCCAATCTGCACACTGAGACTATGGGAAAAGCGAAGGGGGAAGGGAACAGGGGAAGCAGGGCACCTCAAGGATGAAGGGCACCTGGACTCGTCCTGCCCTACCAGGTTCCAGAATCTTTGGACAACTGAACTCTAAGCTCCTTTGTCTGAGGCCATTGTGGGCACTGCCATGATTGGCTCAGAACCCAAGGCAGGGTTTGACAATAGAAGACATTTTTCTCTGAATGCTAATGTACCAGGCACTGTACCCAGTTCTTTAAATAGGTCGTCCCTTTAAATCCTCACTACAACCAAAGAGGAAAATGTTAATATCCTCATGTAGAAAATGGGGAAATTGAGGCTCAGGGAGAGTTGAGTAATGTGCCCATGGTCATGCAGTTAGTAAAGACTGGAACCCAGACATGTCACCCCCAAGTCATTTTCTTCAGTGCTGCAAACCTATTTACATGACCTCCACAGAGGTGGGACTTACTCAGAAGTAAATTCAGTTATGTATTCGTGTCTGGGTTAAGACAAAGGCAGGGCTTAAAGCCAAGTTCAATTGTTCCCTATAACAATTCATTAAAATAAAAAGCATCTTCTATGTAACCTTGGGAATTGTCCAGGATCACCTTTTGTTACATCATGTTATCAAATTTGTAAACACAAAGATATTCTCAATAAATTTCCTGGTGAAAACTGAAGATCCATCAACCCGAGAGATCTTTTTTCTTCCTCTAATCATTTTAATGCATATGTCAGTTGCAAGCCATGATGACTTCATTTTTATACTCTCTCTGACTTCAATTAAAGGCAGATTAAATAGGGCGCAGATCCAATCAATCAAGCATTCATTAGACGCTAGCTAAATGTAAGGCACTGGGTCAAGTATACTTAACCTGCGACTGTTTGGTGTGGAGTTGATGGGGTTGAGGCCTCCTCCTATGCCTTTGGCCACACGGAGCTCACCATGGCACGTCCCTGGGTGAGATCAGGGCCTGAAATCGGCCTCTCATTTCTGACTGGGGTCCTCAAGTTGTCTGTCTGCTTAGCTCGGGAAGGCAAGGAGGTGTCACATTTCATACCAGCTACCAGGGACTGTGAGTGGCTTCCTGGACCACTGGGTTGAGAACCAGGAGTGGCTCAATGGGAAACAGAGCTGTCCTGTTCACTGCTGTCTTCCAAAGGCAAGCGGGGCTGCACCAGCCAAGAAGGTTCCATTCTTGCCCTGGACCCTGAAGCTTGCCCTGCAACAGTTTCACAGGGCAAAGAAACAGGGTAGATAGAAAACACACTTTGAAGCACCTAGCTGAATGGCAACATTGTGACATTAACTGAGACTACTTAGCAAATGATCCAACCCCTGGGATGGCCAGATCTCCCTTGCTTGCCTGATTAATCAGGCCTGATGGCTGATAATCTGATTCCCATGGTGAGAAAACAAACTGGCTTTGATAACTGGAGAGGCCGCTGTTGTGTGGGGGAAAGGAACACTGGGAAGGATCGTGGCTGCACTAGATAAATTCTACGTTTCCTTTAGGCTTCAACATTTTCTATGTGTGAATATTCCTGCTAGAGACTACAGGTCTAGTGCTTTGATCTTTTGTCAGTTAAGTCACACTTTGAGAGTCCAGAAGAGTTCAAAATTGGAAGATGGGGCCCCATATTCACAGAAGAGTAAACTGTGATTTAAAAAAAATTATGGTTAGGCAGGTTGTCCTAAGCCAAATATGATAGTGATACAGTTGCTGTTGTCAGTTGTCAAGACCAGCAGACAAATTTGCCTGATTTTGCTCTAAACCATGCTTTTATTGGTACTTACAATTATGTTCTTTTTAAATTAAATTTTAAGCACAAAAGCAATACATTCACCTTATGAAAATAACCAAAACATTATAAATTAGGCCAATTTAATCCCTGATGACCATCCCAAATCCCAATCCCCTCTCTTCTTCCTGAGATTTAACTATCATCTGCAGAGTGAAGTTCACCTTTATGGACCTCGTTCTATGCATTTATGAACATAAACCGTACCTGCAAAATATAAAATATTGTGGAATTTTCTGTATACAAGCACGGTTAAAAAATGATATCATCCTATGGATAACATTCCATTCCACAACTTGACTTTTTTCACTTAATAATATATCTTAGAGAGTTTTCTATGTTAGAGCATATTAGATGTACAACCTTTTTTAAACTGCTGCAAAATATTTCCCAGTATGGGGATACTATTATTTTAGCAATTCCCCTGTTGTTGGACAGCTAGGTTGTTTCCATATTTTTCAGCATTATGGGTAATCCTGCTGTGACCTTTCTTGCATAAACCCCTTGCTGACATGTGCAAGTGTTTCTCAAAAGTACGTGCCAAGAAGGTGAATGTGTTGTTTTTACTCTTTGCTGCCAGTTGTCCTTGAAAGCGGCTATGCCAGTTCCCCTTTGTACTGGCCGTGTGTAAGACCTATTATCTGGCACCCTGATCCATCCTTGATATAATCAAATAGTCCCCGTGCTTGTTACAGAATTAGGTCCTGCTTGTCTGGGGAAAAGCCCACCATATTACCCTCGTCTTTATGTCCAAAGTGCCTAAAATAACGTGGCTGCTACATGTAGGTGCTCAGACAACATTTGCTCCTGTTTCCCTGTAACTGGAACATCTTTTCCCTTTGGGGTCCCTTCTCCCTCACATTCACATCTACTCGCCCCTGGGTGACCACATCAGCAGCCTTTCTCCAAACCCCAGGCGGGGTGAGGTGGTTCTCCTCTGTGTTCGTGCTGCCCGCTCTCGATGTGCCTGACATGTTTTATCCTTTTTCCCTCTGGATAGGCTCTCTCTCCTACTGACCTCTGAACTCGTGCACGCCAGCGGATGTGTCTTTGTGCACCTCTATTTCCCCAACACCCAGCCCAGGCACACCTAGTAGGCATTCAATAAAAGCTTTTAAAATGAAGGCCATTGTCACAGAGCCACATCCACAGTGCAATGAAAGCCCATGAAAATAAACAGCACATCAGCAGAAGGGAAAATTAAGCAGTCACTCTGCTGAGCAGCAAAGATTTTTTTCTTTATTTCAGGTTTTTTCATGTGATGGAGTGGGGAGGGAAAGCTAAAATATAGCAAAGCTCAGGAAATACTTCTCTTTTTTAATTTGGAAAGTGATTGGCACATCCCTCCACTGCTGTTGCCCGGGTGGGGAAGAGGCGCCGACTGTCGCTGCCCCCACGGTAACCATTTCCTGCCCTCTGTCCTGCCCCCGCAGGGACCACAGTGATGCGGATGACAGCCATTGATGCGGACGACCCAGCCACCGATAATGCCCTCCTGCGGTATAATATCCGTCAGCAGACGCCTGACAAGCCGTCTCCCAACATGTTCTACATCGATCCTGAGAAAGGAGACATTGTCACCGTTGTGTCACCAGCACTGCTGGACCGGGAGGTGAGCTGAAAGGAATACATTCTCTTTTTCATGAGAGTAGAGTGTGGATTTCACACAAGGGAAGACGTGGGGCTTCAGTCAACAGCGCTTTATATTGCGAAGGCGGAAATGCGGTGTGGATACATGGCTGGGCAGGGAAATCTACAAAAGGAAATGGGATATTATGGGACCCAGGAAAACACACACTCTAAAAGGCCAAGTCACTTGGAACTGTTTGCATTCATTCAACTCCATGCCTCTGTTTCCCTCCAACCCCTATTCTTTAGGCCCTCGTGGTGCTGGACTCTGCTCCAGCCCCTGCCTTTCTGCAGAAGGGACAGGAGTGGGGAGGGAAGGAAGGGGACTGTGTCCAGGATCACCGAGGCTCTCCTTGTCGCAGGGTCAGGTGGCTTTGCCTACTTCTTTTCTTTTTCCAACCCTTTGCTGCAGGCGTCACTGTGTCCCCTGGAACCTCTCTCTTCCTCAGTCTCTGTTCTCGTCCCCTGGGCTCTCTCTGTGCAGTCTTCTCCATCTTCTAGGTCATGTGTCACAAACAGGTGAGCCATGGACCACAGCCAGTCCACACGCCTGCTCTTTGGTTTTGCCCATGGCGTTTTAACATTTTTATAATTAACTGCTATATCAAAATATTTAGATTTCAAATTTCTTCAAAAAAAAATTCCTGTTTCCAGGTTTTTTGAAAACCAGAAATTCTGGAAACTTTGGGCCCAGTTTCCACACATGCACAGTCAGTCCCATGAGATGTGACATTCACATAGATCCGGATGTCAGCAGTCCCATTTAGATGGAACATGTGCTCCTCCCTGTTAATGTCCCCTTCTAAAAGTGCCCCTCTGGCCCTGCCCTTTCCTGAGTTCAAGGTCCACCTTGTAGCTCACTGTAAGCCACCTTAAGTACCCTCTTGGCCCTCCAAACACAGCATAAGCCAACTTGTGGATTCCTATCCATCTGTCACCCCCTCCATCTACCCCAGATCTCTCCCATTCTGGAATTCTCTGTTCCCGACATCGCTCCACAGACATGGCACCATGGTGTCACCTTTGACCTTCTGCAAGCACCATCTGCTCCATGCCCCTCAGTGTTTTCAATTAAATAAATCAATGGGTCTTTTCCTCTCCTTTCTCTGCTTTTATATGTTGTAGCTTCTCACAAGATTCTGGGTGAGATCAACCCCCTCTAAGAAGCTATCCTCACCCACGTCAGTTTCCCACTGTCTTGTTCTTCCTCCGATCTCTGACCACCCTTACCTGTAGCCATCATATGGCACTTGCCATGTGTTACTTTAAGTTGTCATTTGTCTCTAAAGAATATTCCCTTTCTGTTGGTCTAGACCTGAATTGTCTAGTATAGTAACCACAAGTCATATGTGGTTATTTAAATTTTTATTTATGTATTATTTGAAATTAAAATGTATAAGTCAGTTTCTGAGTCACATTAGCCACATTTCAAGTGCTCAGTAGTGACATGTGGCTGCTGGCTAATGTACTGGTCAGTGCAGACAGAGAATAGTTCCATCTTCATGGAAAGTTCTACGGGACAACGTTGGCCTAGACTGTAAATTTCTTGAGAACAGAGACTGTGAACACAGGCATGTTTGCGTCCCACTGCCTAGCATAGTGTGAGCACTCCGAAAATTCCTAATTGTGTGTTTGTTGGCACAGAGGAGGAAAGGCAAGACTGAGTTGAAAATGACCCTAAGAGTTTATATGTGAGGGGTGGGAAGCAGCTAGAAATAGGAAATTACTGGAAGGGGAAAAGAAATTTACATTGAAACTGGGATTGTCATTTGGAAAATGTAATTGTTTCTGGTTAAAAAAATAGAGAAGTAGAAAAAATATTGAGTTCATTCCCTTCATTTTGTTTCCCGTTCTCTAACCCTCCCTATTTTTATGACTGATGTATTTTCTTCTTTGGAGGCAAGTAATGACTTTCCACCACTGTCTTTGTTCCTCGCTCAGCATGCATGTGCGCGCACACGCGGGCTCCCGCACACGCACTGGCTTTCCCATGACCCTAAATGCTCCCAAAGGTTCTTGCAAGTTCTTACAGGGCAAAGATGAAACACAGTGATTTCTCCATCGCTGCTTAGTGTATTATTCCATTTTTTAAGTTTAATTTGGGGACAAATATGTTTCCAGCTCATGATCTTTTCACTTGAGCTTTTGTTAAGTTGCAATAAGTATGTAATTATGTGAGTTGAGTTAAGCCGCAATATATAAACAGCCCCCCTTCAAAAAAAAAAGATAAACACAATTTAACTGAAATTGGAAAATCAATGAAAATGAATGAAGAGTGTCACTTTTGTGTGAGGGTTTCCAGAGTTCAGTGCTGATTCAGGCAACATCGGTGCAATGCAAAGGAAGGAAACGTCCCTAAAGCTAGGCGAGCCTTGTCTGTTTGCTAGTGCTGCAGTAAGCTTCTCTTCAGCGTGTTTGCTGAGGAGGGAAAACGTGACTCCAAGTTCCTTGTCTTTAAAGGGACAGCACTTGCACCCAGTAGTCTCTCCCAGGGTTTGCGATGTTTCCATCTCGCTGAGACTCAGCAGATTTCCTAGGATTCCCATGGATATGACAAGTTTCTTGGGCAGGATTGTGGGATTATTTTTCATTTTTTATTTCTGGAGAGCTTTTGGGAAGATATCCTGTCCCAGGTGTGGTTTTAAAAGTCTACTTCTGGGCCAGCTGGGCACAACATTGAATACAGAGTTACGTGCCAATCATTTTCAAGAAAATATTCTGTTTGCTGGCCAGGTGCGGCAGCTCACCCCTGTAATCCCAGCACTCTGGGAGGCCGAGGCAGGAGGATTGCTTGAGGTCAGGAGTTCAGGACCAGCCTGAGCAAGAGCAAGACCCCATCTCTACTAAAAATAGAAAAAAATTAGCCAGGCTTAGTGGCATGCTCCTGTAATCCCCGCTACTTGGGAGGCTAAGACAGGAGAATTTCTTGAGCCCAGGAATTTGAGGCTGCTGTGAGCTAGGCTGACGCCATGTCACTCTAGCCCAGGTGACAGAGTGAGATTCTGTCTCAAAAAAAAAGAAAAAAAATATTCTGTTTGGGACCCTAAAAACTTTGATATAATTCACATCAATTTGAAGTTTGGTTACCCTGTCTTCACTCATGTATCTCAAATAGCATGTCTGAGCACTGAAGACAGTGAGTGTAAGCAGATACATCAGGGACTCCGTCAAGGCTGGTGACTTCAGAAATGGGGCAAACACTTTGCTCCGGTTCCCCCCGAATGAGGGGACAAAGCAGACGTGTGTCTCCTGGCTTGTTGGGAGTGGAGGCTCCGGGAGCCTGCTGGTCGACATGAGCTCAGTTGGTACAATGTCAATTCTTCCTTTTTATTTTCCCTGTACTGCATTTCCTTTTATATCAGTACATCTCCCAAGGAGGACCCGCAGCAGGAGGTGTTTCCTCAAGGCACAGACAGAAACAATATAAGAAATCTGAGCAGGCAGCAGGCACGGGGCATTTTCTTTGAACCTGCCCATCTATTCACCTTTCCTGCCTTTCACTTGTTTACTTTGTAGTAAAGATTGTGAATGAGGACAGTTCGATACTGCCATGGAGAAATGAGCTTTATTATGTTACCACTTTGGGTATTGTCCTTTCTTCTGAATCACCTGGGCTAACTGAGGCAGGTGTCCTCATCTGATCGGCTCCATATCATGCTCCAAGTGTCAGGAGGAAAGGGTTACATCTGGCTTGTTCCGTGACACATTCCCAGGCCTTAGCACATGAGAGATGATCAGAAATATTTGTAGAGAGATGAAAGACAGGAAGGATGTGAGGAAGAGAAGAAGATTCACAGCTGAGTTGTGGGAGCAGGTGCAGTGATCTTCCATACTGTACGCGCCCTTCCGTGTCATAGCTCAGCATCAATGGGCATCAAGTTTCCCTTAGAAACATGGTGCATTTTCCGTTACAAGCTCATCCATTCACTCTTGCTGAAACTCTGCCAGGACGTACACTTCCTGAAGAAAGGAACCTTGGACCTTTATCCTGTCTCTGCATTCTCATTGCCAAATGCTGTGCCAGAGAAATAATAGGCACTTGGTAAAGATTTGCTGGGTGGGTGAATGTAGGTGGGTGAATGACCTATGTGCCTTAAGTGTGTATGGTCTCAGAGGAACTGCAGGACCCACATTCTAGCATGGATATGTAAACAGAGGAAGTTAGTTTATTTTAGTTGAGAGCTTAGTCTTACCCCGTGTAAGTATCCAATAATCACTCATGCTTACCTTGCGCAGGAACTGCACTTGGCTCTAAGAAACGGTGCCTTGGTCTACTTGGTGACGAGGATGGGCGTGAGGATCTGTGCCTCTTGCTTAAATGTCTGAGGAAATGTTCAGAGAAAATAAGAGCTCTATATCCCACTAAATGAAACTGGGTTCACTGGGGGCACTGTTTTATTCTTTTCTGTAGCCATGCTTAGTCCCTCCATCCTGGCATCTCTTTCTATGTTTTTAAACTGTGTCTGGCTGCACTACAAAATAAAATCAGATAAAGTCCCTCACATTTGTGAAATGGTTTATTTAGTTGATCATCTTGGCTGCTAGACTGAAATTCATCAGCTGAAATCTGCCAACTTTTCTGAACACAGCCACGATTCGCAACTGCTCAGAGTAGCTAATAGTCAGGTTTTTGTTGTTGTGGTTGTTGTTGTTGTTTTTAAATGGAAACAGTCTTCAGGATAGACCCTTAAAAAGCAATCTTAACATTTGCATTGTGAAAGTATCATTAGTCTTTTTAAGGAGTTTGAGCGGAGCACTTTTCTATCCTTGTTTGAAGTTGCCTTTACCTTATCAGGTATTATTTTGCAGATAATCGAAGGAAAATGATATCCTGCCCATGAAAATGTACATACAATAAAAGATATTAGGAATGTGAATGTAATTTATTTTCTATTTTCAACTGGTAACAGCTTTTCTGAAACTTTATAACGCCCACATTTTTAGGCCACATGTGAAAACCGAGAGAATTTCTTTCTTTCTCCAGTAAGTGTCACATAAGGACTGATTTATAGATTTATGTGCATTTATTTGCTATGAGATATTCAGGAGTCCTTGAATATGTCAGAGAAGAAAACAGAAGATTGTTAGGTGGAACATCCTATGCAAAGCAGTCGATGAATGTGGATGTACAAGCCAAAAGAGAACCGTGTGTTTGGTCAAAATGATCCACATTAACATACTGTCACACACTACAGAAATCTGTGAAAATGACGATATCCAGTCAAGCTGCCTAAAATAATAATAATAGTAATTATGGATAGCATTTCCTTCAATCCCTTAAATGAAAGATACAGGTAGTCGTCATACTTTTAGGAAAATAAATGTTTTTAGGCGGCTCTGATCTAATGCTAATATTTTTCTCATTATCATCATGTTTAAAACATTGGCAGTAATTACAACTCAATCATGCCATCAGGAACATTCTCTTCCTTTGTTTTGGTGGATGGAACCAGAATTATTTAGATAGTAGAATCCTCACCATTTATGTGAGCTATTTACTCATAAATATTTTTGTTGGCATAATTTTCTCCATTTTTTTGTATCACTTGCTGCTGAGAAAATAAGGGGGAAGTGGATATAAATAAATTGTCTTATTATTTTTAAAATAATGCATTATCCTTGCAAATGAAACACAGACAGTGAGCCACCCTGTGCGAATTGCACTTGCTCTCTTGTGTCAGCAAATAGAACAGGATGTTTGTAAGGCAGGATTCTAAGCCCTGGGCATTGAAATTCAGCTACAGGTGTGCGGGCTCGTGCTGATGGCAGTGGGGATAGAGGCAGGGAAGGTAGGGTCTTATGGCATGACCTCATTGACTCCTCCACTCTGGATAAATTCTAGAAGACCTTCATGTATCTCAGGACTCCATTAATAATCCTAACCGATTCCCACATCTCTCCAAGGTTGGCCCACCAATCTTTTCAAGCTAGGACTATGTCTAGCTGCCGAGTAGGGCCTCTAGTTAGCTGAAACCTGGCCTAAAAGACATGGGCCAAAGGCACGGCCTACTCCTGTTTTTATCAGCTTTGAGACCTTGGGCACGTCAGGTATCCTCTCTAAGCCTCAGTTTCTTCATCTGACACAATGAGGAGCCCCATCTCATAGGCTTATTGGGAAGATTAAGATGTGTCAAGTACTAGCACAATGCTTAACTTATCCATAAGCACTCTGCAAATATCAGTTGGTATTAGTTATTTTCATGACTGACAATGAGATTGAAGAAGCAGAACACAATGGCGTTTCTTTCTTCTACAGAAAGTAGATTTATGCGCTGCCCACACAGCAGAGAATACGGCAGGCTCTTTAAGTTCAGGGAAACACTGAGGTAACCCAGCCCAAAAATTCAGGGGTGAAGGTTGACAAATAAGTATTGAGCACCTACAGATGTCTGCTGAATCCATGGTACAGTGCTGGATATCAGGGGTGCAAAGGCAGAGCTTCCTGCTATGGGAGTAGAGCGGATATGTCAACAGCAAACACACACAAGGATGTGCTATCTGAACCGAGCCTTGCTGGGCGAGTGGAAGCGTGAAGGAGGGGTGTCATGGGGACAGCAATGGCACAGGCAAAGGCATGGCACACTTGCATGCTACTTGAAGACTCAATTATTGAGGGTATGGTATAGAGAGATGCCAGAAAAGGGCACGGAGTTGGAACAAGATTACAAAAGGCTTCTAATGTCATTCTAAGGATTATAGATATATCCTACTATAAATGGGAAACCAACAAGCATTATTTAAACATTAAACACAGCTCTGTTAAACACAGCGTTTGCAGACCTGTGACTTGGAGAGGAAGCTCATTAAGCTAAAAGAGAGACGGTCAGCAGTAAAGTACAGGCATTTTGGAGGCAGGCTTGAGATGCTCGGTGACTGACAAGTTGATTCTCAGAGATTTCTAGAGAGATGAGGGGTTACCACTTGAATCTAAATTTCCAGCTTGTTAAATAGATTAGTGAACAACAGCCTACAGGTATTTTCTGTCTTCTGTTCTTGTGCCTCTTAAAATCTTAGACAATCAGTAGTTACTTTGCACATGTTCAATCAAAGACACTTAACTATGTCATTAAGAGAGATTCATCTTTTTGGATTTAACAAATGTTTATTTCTCTAAGTTTCTTTTTTTTATTTTTTTTTTCTTTTTATATGGTAAAAAATAATTTCAAATTAGGGTGATTATGAATTTAGAGTACTTCTGGTTTTTGTCATTTTAAATCTCTCCATCTTATTTTATGTGAAGTACCCTGAAAAGCTAAAGAATTTTTCAGGGAGAATTCTTTTAGAGAGCTGTTTATTTCCTTTTATCAGCCAAGAACTATGATTAGTATATTAGTGCAGGTTTTGCTTCATCAGCAGATTTCTAGCTATCGAACTTCAAGTAACATTGTTCTAAACACCATCCCTGTTAGTGGTTGGAGAGGTACCCTCCAATTTAGAAAGAATTCCTAGTTCAGTTCTGGCTTCAAACTGGCAGAGAACAATAGGAAAAAGCCTTGTGCCTGCCATGTTGAGAATGACCACCATTTAAGGAAAGAAAAGTTGGTTTAGAGTCTTTTAAAAGTAACTGTTTCATATTTACTTTTAATGTTCTCAGTGTGCAGCCAGGACCTGGGTCCTTGCAACAGCTGTTGTGTGTGTCCACTGTGCAGCAGTGTAGGGGGGTGACAAAAAGCTACAACACTTCAATTAAGGCAAACTAACAATAGACCATTTCAAGACTTCACGACATCTCAAAATGCCGGGATCCACATTTCTTTCATTTTTGTTTTAAGGGGTATCTCCTATGCTATACCTTTCTGTAGGATAAGAGTTTGTTGATCATGTTACTTAATAGAACACACTGAGGTTCTAAAAGGTATAGTCAACTTTATTGGATGTGTGGCACTATGATGTCACATTCAACAATGAACAGGACTTGAAGTTACAGGATCATCTCTGTTAGACTAGAGGTTAGCAAATGTTTTCTTTAAAGGTCAAGTAGTAAATCTTTTAGGCTTTATGGGCCAACAGGCAAAATTGAGGATGTTATGTAGGTACTTACATAACCATTTAAAATATAGCCATTAAAAAATGTAAAAATCATTTTTTAGCCCATGATCCATCAAAACCTAGACAGCAGGCTGGATTTGGCCCACAGGCCATAGTTGGCCAACCCTGGTCAATTAGATCATTGTCAAAACAGCTGAATAGCAGCAGTTTCATGTATTGATTAGTGTACTGCATGTCTTCGTGTGCCTATATCTGCAGCCTACTCTCAACATATTAAATCACACTTATTCATCACCACCTTGAAGTGCGATTATAGGGACAGGAAATAGGTCAGGGATGATGGGTGGGATTCTGCTTCTTTGGCAGCATAGTCCATTTCCTCCATGGTTAAGGAACAGATAACCTCAGACACTTGGTAATGAAATCTAAACTCACAATTTGGTTACAATAATTTAAAAAACTAGTTCAAGCTAAACATAGTAAAAGAGAAAGTACTGTCTAGACATGGACTAAATATTACATCCAACCATCCTGGAATGGCTGTTTTTGTTATGTCAGGGCCCCGACAGCATGAAGAGGGTGCAAGGACACCCAGAGGTGGGGACAAAGACTTCCCAGATGAGGGGCTCTCCCTTGATCTGAGTTTTGAACCCAGATGGAACTGATCATGCCAGCATGGGATAAAATGAGGAGAACCAGAGGACATGGGCTCATACCCTGTCTCTACAGGCTCTGAAGGAGTTGCTGAGGGAAAACCGAGGTTTTTCTAGAGTCATCTGAAGACAAAAAGAGACACCCTGAACCAGGCTTGGGACATTTCCCTGAAGTCTTCTCAAACTTATCTATGTCCTCTCTGTCATCCCTGAACCTGAGATGGGGCCATGGTAATAAAGAAACCAAAATGGCATTGTCACCACAAGTCACCATGTGTCAGTCACTAGAATAAGTACTTTATGTTGGATTTAATTAATCTTGATAGCAATCTAATGAGGTCAGTAAAATAGCCCTAGTTATACAGATAGAGACCTACTTCAATGTCATTGAGATTTAAACCCATATCAGCCCATCTCCAAAGTATATGCATTTATTTCTCCTACTGTATGAATCAGTGCTATTTATATGTATTTGGGTGATAACCTCATAGAAGAACTAGAGTTGAACCCTCTTTTCAACACAGAAAAGCAAAACAGTGAAGTTTTGATGTGACTTTTGTTCTGATAAGGCTGTGGGCTTCTGTGCCCTCCATCCTATGGGCCAGGTCATCTTTTCCAGGTCACTGAGCCCAGGTGGCCTCTATAGCTTGGTTTGAAGAGGGCTCTCCTGCCTTAAGGTGAAAGCACAAATCAATACAACTCATTCATTGAGTATTTTGGCAATAATAATCAAATAACTGTAAAAAAGGTCTCCCTAATGTTCTTGGACCCAGAAATTCCACATAATCAAATATGTGTACAAAGATCTGGCAAACATGGGTTTTTGTTGGATCTTGGATTAAAGAGCCAAACTAAATGTCCAACCACTAGGGACTTGTTTAATAAATTATGCTATATTCCCACATTGGAATTCCATTAAATCATGTAAAATTATGTGGTAAAAGAATACTTAATGATATGGAAAGATGTCCACAATGTGTTAACAGGTGGTTTGTGAAATATTATTAATACATAAACTGTGATTTTTTTTGTGTGTGGCTATATATATGTATGTCATCATGGTCCAAAGTGTAAACAAATTCATGTGATATTTTAGGAGCGGTCATTTTAGGGCTATCGGTGATATCAATTTTCCTACAGAGCAATGTCTAAGATGACAGTCTTCTGATCCAAGTTGCTTGAGTTTGAAGTTCAGTTTCATCTCTTACCAGCTCTGTGATGGGAGGAACATTATTAGCTTGAACCTGTAGCTATAATTATGATTTGCATGTCATTATATAGTCTTCTTCCATATCACTGTTGATGCTCCCAGAGAATTCTGTTACCCTACTATAGAGAACAAATCCCTTATGGTTGTAACAGTGCCTTGGTTTCTTCATCTGTTCAATGGGAATCATAGTGATGCCTCTCTCAAAAAGGCTGGTGTGAAGGTTAAATAAATTAATATGAGCATGCTTAGAAGAATAATAGGTAAGCATTAGCTATTGCTGTTATCTGTATTTTCTAGTTTGGGTGCAATGACCAGGTGTTATTTTTGTGTTACAAATACAATTCTGTGGATCATTTTTAAAAACAATTGTATCTGTGGGCCTGAGAGAGGGGATTCAAGGTTAGGATACCACACCATGGTGGATCGAGGGGTGACAACACCATCACCTTTGAGTTCAGAGACTGGTTTCTACAGGAGCCAGTTTATTTGTTGACAAAACAGTGGGAGTTGTACCAGGCATTGCAGCCTCCGCCAGTGTTGCTAAGATCACAGGCAAGGCATTCCAAATGTCAGGAAAAAGTGTTTTTAAAGGTGTGCTAAGGTAAATCTTGTCACAACGTTCCCACTTGAAATGATAAGCATTCTTGTTTCTTTAAGTGTCACAGCCACGGTGGTGGCTTTCCTCAGCTAAACACGATTGTCCCGAACACACGCTGACCAGCTGCTTACCTTTTCTTTCACAAATTCCGATGGGCCGCTTAATAGACACATTGTGGTTGCGTGTTTCTGTGTTTTTAAGACAGCCATGGGAAATAAAATTGTTTCGACCTTTGCAAAGAACAGCTGGAGAAATGACTGTTGAAATTCAATGAATGGCATCTCTGTTTATGGACCTTAAAAGTGGGAACCAAAATTAAATTCCTTTAGATATTTTCTCTCTTGTGTCTTCTGAATTGTTTTGTGGACTGATTTTTCTTCTTGGAAGACTCCCAGGGTCCTAAATTCTAGTTTTCTGTCTCCCTGGGCCCTGGCACTCTGAGATAGGCCAGGGTTGAGAGGGTTCTCCATCCTTGCTTCTTGCTGGTGCTGGAATATCTGACATACGAGGGAGCGTATGTCATACCCAGCATGGGACAGCCACAGTGCGCATAATTACAGCACCCATTTTTTTCAGCCAGGCATTGAATTAGGCCCATAATACTCACAGGAGCTCTGTCAGGCTGGCATTGCCATGTCCACTTCCTCCAGGGGTTTCCAAGTTCCCAAGGGCTGGTGTGCCTTGCCTGAGTCACATGCTGGACAGCCAGGGGTCTGGATGTGACCCCAAAGCCTCTGCTCTGTCTACTCTCTCTGGCTGCTAAAGGAAAGCATGGGCCATGTTGATGAAAAAAATTTTGACAGATGTCTAAAAGACAACCTTTCATTTTATAAAACTTATTTCAGGGATTTCTGTGCTATTTGCTCTGAGACTTTTTGCACATTTGAGAAGCTTGACTCAGTTTCCCTCGGCTCTCCCATTAGAAAGCCCAGGTGGTACTGTGGCTCGGAACGTGCGCATACAAATTCTAGAGCTGTGAGAAGGAATCTGAGCCCTGTGTCCTATTAGCTGTGTTGCCTTGGGCAAGTCGCCTAACCTGTCTGAGCCTCAGTTTCTTTGACTGTAAAATGAAACACATAAGACCCGTGTACAAGAGAGAATATGGCCTTCCAAAGAAGTCCTCATCCTCAAACCCAGAACTCATAAATACATTACCTTATAGGGAAAATAGGATCTTGCTGATGTGATTAAGTCAAGGATATTTAGATTTGAAGATTATTATGAATTATCCAGTTGGGTGCAATGTAATCACAGGATCCTGGTAAGGGGGAGGTGGGAATGGCTGCGTTAGAGAGAGGTTTGAAGATGTTGTGCTGCTGGCTTTGAAGGTGGAGGAAGGGCCATGATCCGAGGGATACAGACAGCCTCTAGAAGCTGGAAAAGGCAAGGAGATAAATTCTCCCTAGAACCTTCAGAAGAAATGCTGCTCTGTACATACCTAGATTTTAGCCCAGTGAGACCCACTTTGGACTTTGAACCTCTAGTCTGTAAGGTAGTAAATCCATGTGGTCTTAAAGTCACTAAGCATTGGTAATTTGTTACAGCAGCAACAGAAAACTGATACAACCTGCTTTGCAGGATTTGGAGGTTTAAAAGTTATGATGTATAAGGTGCATCAGGTTTTGGCACCTAGAAAGTTCTCAACCACTAGTAGTTGATGTCACAGTAATAACATAATGACAAGACTTGAGATGACACAGGTGTGTTCTAACCAGAGGTGGCATCCACTTGACAGATCTTTCTCAGGCCTGTCTATTGACAGCCCAGATCCCCTCTGGAAGGTTGGGTGGCTGCCATCGTACCCAACCAATCTGCCCGAGTTCATGAAAGGACATATGAATGTTCCTCTCACAAAGGGCACAGTGGAGCCTGTTGGTTCAGCTTCAGTTCCATAAACCCGGCCTTACAAAGTCTACACGGGGAGTGTGGGTCCTTGCGTCCTGTGGGTCTGCACATTACATGTTGTTGAGAATGGTCACATCATCAGTTAATCAAAGGGTACAAAGTGAGGCCTTAATCCATTCAGGTAAACGCTGCAGTATTGGGGTGCTAGGAATTGGTGAATAGAACCCTTTCTTCCCCTCCCAAGTTAGAATCCCCTAAAAATACAGGACAACCAGAAACCAAACTGTAGACTTTATTACCAATGAAGTTGATTGAAAAGGAAAATCTTGAGTCTGTGGCCAAATAAACCTGCTAGTACTTTACACCTGAATTAGAGATCACCACCCCCCAGTCACAGGTGAGGTGGGAACCCCTCCAGGAGAGCCACCCCAGGAACCCTCCACCCAGCAGGAGAGGGCAGGTAGGGAGAGGAAGAGGAGCAAGAGGAGAAGAGGAAAAGGAGGGAGAGACCCAGCCAAGGAGGTGCCACACTCCCCAGTCAGATACCTCCAACCCTTTCCCCAGGGTATGGTGGGGATGGGAGGAAGGCTCAGGTGGCCTCTAGCCCACAGGCCACTTTTGTGCAATAGGAACAGATGCGCGTTCCTCTGAGTGGATGCAGCCCCGTGCCAAGGGCGTGGCTTGGTGAGTGGAACCGGCTGGATCCGGATCCTCAGCTGTCTGCCCCCTTGGCTGGACACAGGGCACTGGAGAAGAGCCCAGAGCACACACAGCCTCAGTTCCTTCCACAAAGGAACCTGGGGCTGGAAAAATAGAGGTTCTAACCTAACCCTTGATTCTTCTGTTCTACAGTTCTGTTGTGCATGAAGTATTTTGGAAGGATTTCTTGAGCCCAGAACACAGAAAATTTCCTGTTAAAGAAAAGGGTTAATGCCATCAGAAAGCATCCAAACTGTCAAACGTCCCTACTGCTGGACAGGCGGTGGGGACCAGTTGAGGCTTTGATGACAATTTCTTTAGCTGTGGAAGTAGAAAGTGAGCCAGATGTTTATGGCCTGGACTTAGCATTTCTGGGTTCTTGAAAGATGGGACTCTCCCCACCTCAGAGTCTGACATGGGGGCAGGCAAGAGATAACGGCTTCACCCTCCGCAGGACGCCCAGACAGAGCAGCCCAGGCCCTGACAGCAGCAGTGTTAGAGCAAATAATGAGATTACCTGGTCTCTGCTGGGTGACAAGAGTAGTGGCTTCCAAGAATTTTTTTTAAATAATGTTTGTTTATAGTGGTGTTTTTAAAAATAGGAAATATATTCATACAAGCAAGCAATTAGTATCCTGCTAAATAAGTCTCGTGGTGACATGTCAATGTAATTTGTTTTAAAAAAAAAAAAAGTCTGCTTCAAAGCATCAAAATTTTCTGCTCTAAAATCTTCCTTCTCTATAAAAATGGAGCGGAGGAGAGGAGGGAGAGAATGGGTGGCATCTGGGAGCTCCAACACCTGATTCCAGTCACCCAACAGCCTGTGTCTTTGCCCCTCACTCTCATACAAAGGACATATAGAGGACACATGATTCTGTTCCTCCTCGAACTCTGGACGTGGATGTGAACTTAGGTACCCTTGTCTCTGCGCTAAGTTTTTACAAATCTGGCCTCCAGATCCCAGTTTGTTCTTCTTGATACACCCAGAAGATACAAGAATTCTTTTCCCAGTTCTAACCATGCCCAGCAGGTGACAGCCTATGACAAAAGACAATTAGGCTCACCTCCACCTTAGGCCACCAGAGAATACTGTGACTCAGGAGAGCTTTGCTCCCGACCTTGAGAGGCCAGTGGAAATCCGCGCAAATTCCTCAGCCAGGACCCTCACAGCCAGACTAATGATTAATTTATAGGAACCGGCCAACATCTAAGCACCAAAGGGAACATAGTTTGTAAGTTTGTAAACTCTGCCAAAAGAGAGTGATTCTTGTTAGGTTGGTGAGCTTCATGGTAAACTTTCATCCCAGCCTAATGAGATCAGGGAAGGAGAAGGGAAGGTTGTGAGCAGCAGATGGGATGTGATTATCTAAAGGCAGCCTCTGTTGCCACCCCTTCCATATTCCATGACACGGTGCTGTTATTCCCACCTTACCCAGGCGGAAGCTGAAAGTCAGAGGGGCCCTTGACTTTTCTAAGTTCACACGATCAACGAGTAGAAGTGGAATTCACACCCAGGTCACTGTGAGCCCAAAGAAGCTGTCGTAATGGTTTGCTGTTCCACTCACAGCAAACAGGATTTGAAATTGTTCCAGACAAGACAGGACATCAGGCCACCCAAGAATAGAAAGTGAAAGGGTAGGGAAGAGGTCTCTGTCTTCTGGGGCTTTAACCTCTTACTCTGGTTGCAGAGCAGGGCTGGTCAGAGTGAAGGGAGTAGGAAAGCTCCTCTGTACCTTCTCAAAGATGTGGAGGCACTTGATCTCTCGGGGAGGCCACTTCATGGGAAACGGGCTCATTTCGGGGGACTCCAGTTCTGCTATGAATGCTCCTGGCTCCTGAATTCAGATCCCAAGAGATGAGAGGGAGAAGGGACCAGCAGGTGCAGTGAGCTTCTTTGGGAATTCACAGTGGGTGTGAATTCCACTTCTACTCGTTGATCTAAACTACAATCTGACCCATGCTCTCTGACTTTATATCCTGCCACTATTTTCCTAACTCACCCTTATTCCAATGACATCAGCATTTTCCTTTTCCCTTGAAGATGATGCACTTCTTACTTTTGCATATTATGGTAGCCAGCCTCATGATGGCACACGTGGTGTCCATGCTCTTATACAGTCCCCTTCCATACTGAATAGCAATGACCTATGTAACCAACAGGACATAGTAGAAATGACTTACTTGTATGAATTCCGAGCCTAGGTTATTCTTGCTGTTTCTTGCTTCGGGCAAAGCCAACCTCCATGTTATAAGGAAGCTCAAGTAGCCTCATGGAGAAATCCACATGGCAAGGAACTGAGACTACCTGCCAGCAACAAGCACCAATTCACCAGCAATGTGAGTGAGTCAACTTGGCAGTAGATATTCCATCCCCATCAAGCTTTTAGTCAACTATATCCTCACCAACATTTTGATTGTTAATTCATAAGAGATGTGGAGCCAGAACCACACAGCTGGCCAGCTTCTATATCTCTCACCCCTAAACACGTGTGCAATCTAAATGTTTATGGTTGCTTTAAAGCACTAAGTTTGGGGTAACTTGTTATGCATCAATAGATAACTAATACACATACGCTGTTTCCTCAGCTAAAATTGCTGCTCATTTATCTGCTCCCCTTCCAAACCTGGTTTGAATATTTCCTCCTCTCCGGATCCTTGCAGCCTTCCTTGGATGAATTAAGCCCTCCCTCTTCATTTTCTCGCACACATTGTTTATCATCCTATTAATGGAGTTATCACAAGGAAGAATAATGCTTTTGTGATAGTCTCTCTTCTCTGTCAACTCTGAGCTTCCTGAGAAAGTTTGCAATGTATTTACCCTTCAAAGAAGTATTGTTCCTAATAGGGGCTCAGAAGAAGGTTAAATGCATTAAGAGTACATGTTAGAACCTGGGGAACTTTAAGCCAAATACATTTGGAGCCAGCGGTATTTTCAAAGCATATTTGACTAGAAAGACTAATTTCCTTAAAGGGTTTAGGAGCAGGCAGCATTAACTAGTACATAGTCTTAGTCCCATTCTTAACAGTAGAATAATAATAATTGGTTGCTTCCTTGGAAGGGAAGTAGAGAACCAAGGAAACATTTCCAAAGGCAATTAGGATGCTCAGCTTAGCTGGACTGTTAACATCTAATGCCACCCTGCCCGTGGGCATGGCATCCCAAATTGCTTGACCTTGTCTAGTGGCACATGCTCAGACATCCTTGTTTTTAAATAAAAATTGACTACCAGGAGTCTTATCACTTAATTTAAAAATAATTTTTGGCTTAGTAAAAATTTACTAAATATAAATTTACTAAATACATTTAATAAATGTAGAGTCATCAAACGAGGTCAGCAATTTCCTTCTAGTGTCCCTGGTTCAATAACTTACTTATTGGGGTTCTGGAAGGAAACAGTGAGGAGGTAGGGTAGAAAATTAGAGGTGAGTTGTACCTCCCCCACGCCTGCTGAAGTAGTGTGGTCCACAGCATCAGCTCTCTGACTCTGGGTTGCATATTGCAGTAGTGACTGAGGGTGGCTCACTCGGATCAGAGAGACTAGATAACTTGCTCAAGGTCACATAGCTGGTAGGTGGCCAGGTGACAGGACCCTGGACAGAGAATTGGGAGCATGCTGTAGCTGGCATATCTCCTTTGTATCTGTCATTAACTCCACTTACATGGACTTTTTTAAAAGTGTTTTTGCTGTGGAATTTGATTTCTTGACTCAGCCCAGTGGCCCTGTGAATGGATGGCTGTGATGTGTCTGATGGCTTTCTCCTGGGGCTATTTTGTAAGAAATAAAAGAAAAAGAATGAGATATTTAAATTCTTCAGGGATATTGGTTTTGAATAGATAAAGTGAAGAACATTTTTTATTCATATTAGAAGTGATAGTTGGATATGTGTAATTTTTTGCACTCTGAGATGGAGAAAGAACACAGCACAGATCTTAGAATGTAAAATATGAATTTAGATGACATTTTGAGAAAACTGATAAACACACCATTCCACAATTGGACTTACCTTGCCTATGAAAATCCTTCTGCAGTCCATTAAATTATAGAGATAAGTGGTCTAAGTCTAATGGAATATTAAAAATACACAACACACCAATGAAATAATAATTTTCTTTTGCAAAAATTTCATTTCTCAAAATGCTATCAGGAAATTAGAGGTAACTTGGTAGCTAACAGTAATCCTTGGAGTAAGGAAATGTTAACAGAGAAGGGCCGCAGTCGTTGTCAAATCCTGCCTGGCATTGATCCACGGACAGGAGACCCAGGGGACAGGGCTAGAAGCTGATGTCCTCAGCACCAGTGTTCATTTCCAACACTTGCCTGGGGTACTTGTCCACCTGCTTTAGGTAGAACCAAACTGTCTACCCCAAATAGCAGGCTTCCTTCCACCACCCACCTGGGCAGATGGTTAGTTCTAAAAAGTGTGTTTGTGTGTGTGTGTCTTAGAAAAAGTAAATGCAGAGAACTCAGAACAATTTACATATACTACAGATCTTCTTTCAGAGAATCAGAAATATAGGTCAGCAATTTTCACGGTTTGGATTTTCACATCAAATTCCCCTCAAAAACTTTGGGAACTTAGAGAAGACTACCAGGTTTTTTATTGTGCCATGTAAGAACATTTTAAAAAGAACTTCCAACACTGTTATTACCTTCTTCTCATAAAAGAAAGGACAGTTCATTCACTCATACACATACACACCCTCATTTAGGCTCACGCAAGTTATAATCTCAGAGTGAACAAAATTAAGTAAGTTTAACCATGTGAACTAATTCATTACACTTATTTTGCTATAGAATGATAAAAATTCTGACATTAATGTCGCAGAAATTAATGTAAGATACTAAGACGAAGAAGAAAAAATGTTCCAATTGTTATAGAAGACCTGATGAAGAATAAAATCCCAAAATAAAAGTGGAAGAGGTGAAGGTAGGATACTTGGAATACTAACAACTGGAGTCTGAATGTTCAATAAGAAACAAGCCCCACACCAGCAGCAGACTCAGGCTCTGGGGTCTATCACTTCCTCGCTTGGGGGCCTGGCTAGGTTGTTTAACCTCTTATACCCTGCAAGGGTGCTCGTAAAAGCATAGAACTATTGCCTAGAGAGTGGTTCCAGCACATGGCTAGCCCTTAGTGCTAGCTAGCAGCACTGGGAACTACTACAAAAAAAAAAAAAAAAAAGGAAGAAGAAGAAGAGGAAGTACTTGGGGAAGGAATACGTCCACTTGACCATTCACAGGGACGCTGATACAGACAGTGGCACTCCAAGTGTGGGCCAGAAGCAGCTGCATCACCCAGGAGCCTGTTAGAAAAGCAACCTCTCGGGCCTCACCCAGACCCCCTGCGTAAGAACCTTGGCAGGGGGCACCCCACAATCTGTGTTTTCAACAAACCCTCTAGATGATGCCAGTCGCACTAAAATTTGAGAACCTCTGATGGAGCCCAGCAAGCATTTGAACCCCGATCCTAAACAATCAGCTAAATCCAGAAAAATATCTCACACGTTGGGCAAAAATAAAGGAAGAAGGAAAAGCGTAGGTCTCTTTGGGTTGAACCTCACTTTAAGCCCCAGGATTATGCTGGGAAAACAATTCAAGAATTATCTTTGAGCCTATAATGCCTGCTAGTACCGTGAGGAAATGGATTTTGAAACAAAGTCAGTCGAGTTGGATTTACTTTTTTCCCAAACTCCAAAGGATCAAGCAAAGATAAATGGTCAGGTCTGACTGTGATCCTGATCACACAACCTCTGGCTCAGCGCCGGACCATGTGATGCAGGACGGGAAGGCTGGCAACATACGACCAGAAATGCCATTTTCTCCAAAATATCAGCGCCCCTTCAGCAGACCCCTAATGGATGATGATTGTGTGCCTGGAAAACTTCTCCAAAAGGCACAGACTTTTTGTTGAGTTCAAAGACAAGCACCACCATGAATCAGGTTCCAAATCACCTTTCTTTTTTTTTTGCCAACCCCCAGTCCTGAAATAGCTGATAAAAAACAAAACAAAACAAAACAAATTATGGGGAATGAAAGGCAGAAAAGGTAAGAGAATGTTTTGGGGCAAAATTCACCTCATTTATCCAATAGGGACCAACTGGAAACTAAAAGTTTGTCACCAGAGGCTGAAAGAATTGACAGTAGAATGAAAATATCTTGCATGCTGTGTAGGAACACAACCTGGGCTTAGTGCCAATTACTAATGCAGCCAACATTTATTGAGCTGTCACTATGTGACAGGCCCTGCTCTTTGTTCTTTGTATTTATTCACATACACTTAATCCTCATAACCACCCTGTGCAACAAGTGCCATTATCACTTTCTATACTGGGTTGAATAGCGTCCCCCTCAAAATTCACGTCTACCCAGACCCTCAGAATCTGTCCGTTCTGATGTAACTAGTAGAGATGAGGTCATACTGGATTAGGATATTCTTATAAGAGGAGAGACACACAGAAGACACAGCGGAGAACACCAAGTAAAGATGGAGGCAGAGGTTGGACTGATGTGTCTACAAGCCAAAGAATGCCAAGGATTGCCAGCAAGCCACCAGGAGCTAGAGGCATGGAACAGATGCTCCCTCAGAACTTCCAGAAGGAATCAATCCTGCTGGCTCCTTGATTTTGAACTTCTGGCCTCCAAAACTGTTGAGCGAATAAATTTATGTTCTTTTGATCTTCCCAATTTATGGTACTTTGCTATGACAGCTCTGGGACATTGATATGCCCCCCATTTAGAGACACTGAAATGGTGACCGAGAGAGGCTGTCTTGCCCAGGCACACGCTGCTGCCTTGTAGAGGGTTAGGATTAGAGGCAGCTGGGTGGTATGAATCTAGAACCTGCTCTTGTCACCTGCTACTATGTCCAGTGTACTCTAGGACAGCCGGATAGGGCTGTGGGTGAGTCATTTCACGTTTCTGAGCTCTGTTTTCTCTTCTGCAGAGGAACTCTGTATATGAGAACTCATGCCTCAGCTGGGTGGTGGGATCGAATGCCTTTTAAGGTCTCTCCTCACCAACCCTGAGCCTCTTTGATTAGGATTCTGGAGGCTTTGAAACCACCACTGCAAAAGTCATTTGCACAGCATTTCCTTTTTAAGCATTGCACTTCTCTCCGCAGTAACTTTGCAGTTACTGTCATTTTTATGGACTCAGGAAGACTTAACAAGCAATAATAAACAGGACTGCTTCTCATTTCAAATGTCTGCGTGTGTTCAGTCTTCTCCATGACACAATTGAAGGGGCTTCTGTAATCAGGAGAAAACTTGGTGCTGCGCTGTAATTTCCCTTGATGCAAGCTGGAAAAAGACACTGGTTTAGATTCACTGGGGTGATTGACTAGAAAATTGCCCCAACTGTCAAAGTTTCCAATGTTAAAAAGCAATGTAAAATTTCTCAAATACTTAGAATTTCTAGATGTCACAACAGAGATGTTACCAAAACACGAGAACTAGGTTTTTCTTAAACAAGAAAAAAAAATACATTATTTTTCTACAAGCTGCAATATTTGGTTGAGTTCATGAAGAATAAAAAGAAAACCACCAAGCAAAACATTCATTTTGTTTAGAAATAAATTAATAAATTGGCCTCTGATATTACATTCATAAACTCAATCATATTAAAAGATTGCATATCACAGACAAGCCAAAAGAAGAAAAGAAATGATAAGCTGATTTGGGGGTATAATATTATATCATCTCATTATCCATATTCTCTTTTTTGGGTGACTTGTTTCCCTTTCTGTTCCAACCCAGAAAATTAACTGAAGAATTGTGCCTGGTGGCTTATTCAAAGATTTGGTTTTCTAAGTCCCTGTCCAAGAGCAAGTGGTGGATTCTTATGTTTGTCATAAAAGTGTATAATATAAAGGGGTGTCCTCAGTTAGCTCACGCCATTTGTTGACTCAAGGGGGTGATTAGAGAGTTTCCTCCAAGTATTTCATAGTGTTTGAAATTTTTCTTGGCCGTGCCAAAGAGTGAGAAGCCAAAGCAATTCAACACGGTGACAGTATGAAGAGTGTTGCTCCAGTCTGAGGCTCTCTTCTCATCAGAGTTGGGAGCACCCTATAATTCTGAGATCGTGAGCCAGGCTTTCCTGTCATCTCTCTTTGTGAACACTCCACTGCTTTCTAGCCCATAAAAATAGTGCCGGCGACACAGTAAGCTAAAGTACAAGGCAGGATGAAGAAATCAAGGATCTGATTTTCTTTCACATTTCTGAAATGGAACTAAACTTTGCAGAAAGCAATTTGTAGGAAACAATTCTTTACAGCAAGAGTGATGGACTGCCTCAAAGGACAGGCATCCCCTCTTCCTAGATATGGGACTTCAAGATGAGAGCTCCCTTACTCGTGTTTGAGGAGGGTGGCTATCTGGTTGTTCTTCCTCTTATTTATAAAGACATTGTTCAGAAGACAATGTCTCAGGCACGGTGCTCTCTTCCAGGCACGGTGTTTGAAAGCAAGGGTACAGTAGTAAGGAAGCCAGCTGCAGCCCCTGTCATCATGGAACTTATAGCTTAGCAGAAAAGACATTGACGATGATATTGCAAATGTTCTGAGTGTTACCAGGGCAAGTTTGGAGTTGCATCAGAGTGTACAACAGATAGATGCTCACCTAGCTGGGGGAAGCAAGGAAGGCTTCCCGGAAGAAGTGGCATTTACTTTGAGACCTGAAGATTGTTAGCCAGGAAAGGAGGTGACGTGGTGGGAGTTGAAGCAAAAAGAGTGCCAGCAGAAGGACCAGGAAACATAAGAAGTTACATTTTAAGGGAATAGTTAAAGAACTGAAAAAAGTCTGGATGCATTGACTATCATGCTTTCTTGGATGAGAGTCCACCGATTCTTGCCAAAGGGGAGAATGAAGTGAGTTCCTGGAATCTCTTGCTGACCCCAGAGAGACTCTTTAGGGTGATTGGTTGTGGCCAGGTCTTTCACTGGGCACAGCCAGTTCTTGCATAAAAGGGTGTTCACAAGGGTGACTCTGAGAGGGGGGCAGGTTATATTCAGCGTGGGAGTCCTTACAGGGCAGTTCCAGAATGCAGGCTGTCTAAAAGAGGCTCATTAACAGATTGCCCACTTAAAAGCAAAGTTAGTATGTTATTTAGGGCTAGATTAGGTTATGCTGCAGTAACAAGTTAACCCGCAAATTTTAGTAGGCATAACGTAACAAAGTTTCTTTCTTGATGGAGCTACAAGTACAACGTGGGTCTGCTAGGGAGCTCTGCTCTACGGAGTCATTAAGAGAGCCAGGGTGGCAGAGGCTCTGCCAGCTTGTACCATGTGGGTACACGGCTCCTCTGTAGCTGAGGCAGAGGGAGAAAGAGCTAAGGTATTGGACGCTGGCTTTTAAATGCTTCAGCCTGGAAGGGAAGCTTCCCATTGGCTAGCACTAGTAATACGGTCCCACCTAGTCAAAGAGAGGGCGAGAAATGAGAGGGAACACATGGCTTGTCACCAGGAAGTCACATTCTCTGTTGCAGTTAGAGTCTCGGAAACAACGCTGAATGGTTGAGAGGCTTGAAGATGGATCCAAAAGGCAAAAACTCCAAGGGAGATAAATAATTGCTGAGAGTCTACAATAAAATGGTTAGAAGCAAAGTGAGACATGAGTGGAGGAAATTGACAGTTTGGAGGCTTTCTTTCGGCAGTGATGACAATAGATGACACGAGAGCACATTCCCCAATGCTGGGCATCAGGTTTTACACAGATGGTCCCATTTAATTCTCACAACAACCCTCTGAGATAGGCACAATTATTATTCCCATTTTACATATGAGAAAACTGAGCCCTAGAGTGACGAAGTGACCCACCCCAGGCCCCGTGGTTAGTAACACTGGCACTAGGATTTGTTGATTCCAGGCAGCCAGTTCTCCGAGCCACTAAACTTTACCATCGCTCCTTAGCCACAGCCTGAAAGCTTAGAATCTGGAGGGATGGAGAATGGAGTTTTAAAGGGACTGAGGCACGTTGGAAATTTAAGATCTTTTAGTTGGTGGAGAGGCAGTCACCACGCAGGGATAGAAGGAGAAATGTCAGAGTCCTACCTTGTCTCGGCAAACAAGATGGCTTCAGAGAACACAGTCGGGCCTGTTTCCCAGGCCTAGCGTGAGAGCCCAGTGACCACCAGGAGCCCTTATAAGGCAAATCGCAACATGTGAACACAAAGCAGCCTCCATTTCGGAGCCTCCAGAAGAACAAGTGAGTGGTGTCCGTAATAGTCCAGATGCATAGAAAGAGCTAACGCTTCAAAAAAGAAAAAAGAAAAGAAAAAACAAACACTTATAGGAAAATGAATTTCCTATCACACTTTTACATTCCTCATTTGAAGGTATTTTAGCTAGCTAACAGAGAGAAAAAAATAGCCACTTTAGCTATAATACCTTGAATATTAGACTAATCCAGTTACGAGTTTATAGACCCTTTGATCAGGAGCCAGAGCAGTTGCCTAGAAAATAAGGGAAAACCATTTCTAAAGTGTCCAAAAATAGCTGTTCAAAGAAACCTATTTTTGTCAAACCTAAAATATTCTGCGTAAAAATATAGAAATATAAAAGGCTCTTCTAGAGCAGTAGTGGTGGGAGAAGAAGACGGAGACCCCAATACAAGCAGCGTTGCAGAGGCACAATCTCGCCAGTGTGGGTGCAGAGGGAATGAGCGCAACTGAAGAATATGCATGGGGAATTCAGCCGTGAGGTGGGGAACAGAGGAAGAGATGCAGACTGTCAGAAGGGACATGCGAAGTCCTTCGCTGGCTATGTCGAGCTTGAAAATTATATGAAAAGAATTCAGGTGAGAGCAGACAGCAAGCCTAGCAAATAAAGGTCTAACGGCAAAAGGGTCTTGGCCTCGGGGCTTAGGCCTGGGTGGCTTCAAGTTATAAATGTTCCCCACGGCTAAAATTTAAAGGACTGACAATGTAAGTGCTGAAAAGGATGTGGAACAACTGGGACTCTTGCATATTGCTGGGAGGAGTGTACGTGGAATCCCTTTGGAAGTATTTGGCAATACCTTCTAAAATCCAAATGTCCATGTGCCCTATGACCCAGCAATTCAGCTCCTCAGTGTGTCCCCAAGAGAACTAAATACTTATATCCAACAAAGGCACACGTGCAAATATCTTCAGCAACATTGTTCACAATAGCCCCAAACTGGAAACAACACATACGACCATTATGTTAGGATAAATCAATAACTCGGGGTAAACAACGATAAAAAGCAGAAACTACTGCTTCATGCAACATAGGTGACACTCATGGGCTCAACATGGAGCAAAAGAAGCCAGACACAAAAGAGTACATTGTGTGAGTCTGTGTTTATGAAGTTCAAGAACAGACAGGAAGGATTTATGGGGATACAGGTTTAGAATAGTGACTACTGCCTTGAGGGAGGGGTAGCAATTCAGAGAGGACAGAGGAGAGCGTGCTGGGAGTGGGAATGTCCTGCGTCTTAATCTGGGCGGCGAGTACATAGATAGGTATGAAAGTGGTCTGCAGGATTTGCCCTGAGGGAGGTGCTTGAGCTGTGTTTAGTCTTGGAAATCCCGAATAATATGTTTAAGAAAAAATAATCTATATCTAGATGTCATTGCATGTATCCACTCTATGGATAAAGTTACAGCCAGGTTCTTGTTTGCATACAATTTTGTGGAAGTGAGTGTTTGCCGCTCGATTGCCAGTTCTGATTACAGCTCCTCAGCCTGTAAAATCGTCCCGGAAGAGTTTAATGGAATGCTTGCAGGAACGTGGCATCATCAATTTTAGAGCCAGAACAGGACTTGGCCAGCTTTGCAGCTGACCTGGCAGGGTCTGGAGAGTGCTGAGGGCCACCAGCCAGGGACAGGCGCAGGACCTGCCATGTGGCTCTGGCCTCAACCCTGTCCAGCTCAGAGTCTTCATCTAAGTCAAAAAAAATCTCTCAAAAAGTGAGCAACAGGCTGCCCCACCAAAAGGAGATTTCGCAGGGAGGGCCTCTCCTTAGGTTTCAACCATTGTCTCCCAAACTTCAATATTTTAAGTTTCACCTTCGTAATTTTTGCCACATCTAACACCTATTCTAATATTTACTTCATGTGCTTTTTAGAGCAATATACTTTCTTTTACTTCAGTAAATTGTTTTAAGAAACACTATATCACCAGTGGGCCACTGTCAATGGAAAACCAGTGTTTGGCCAACATATGTTAAGTTTAAATTATTGTATGTATTGCTTTGTGGAGTAGCTCTCAGTAATTATTTCTCATCCTCTTAGATTTCTTCCAGCTTTAAGGCTTTTTGGTTTTAAATTATAAAGTAATTGGCCACCCAGTATGACTGTGAGGTCCTTCAACAAAGAAGTTACCCTTTGCTCTTTGAAGTTTAGAATAAATAATGGAAAAACCAATAATCTAAAAAAAAAAAAAAAAAAAACCTCTGAATTCTTGTGCTAATATTAGTAGTAATAGCTAGGTGGCCCTCTGCAGGTACCTTAATAGTGTGTCAACAACTACAATAAAATACAGGGTACAGACAGCTTATCCTATGGTGTGCTATTAGAACTGGATGACAATATCATCAAGACCTTTCTGAAGTGTAAAGGGATTTAAAAGTCTTACAAATACTGATGTGATCATTGGCTAATGGAGCTGGATATTAGAGAAATCAATCTAAATTGTATATGTAGAGACCACCCATCTGCTGAAAAGAACATGGGTAATCTTCTACATGTTGGTTTTTTTTATGGGACACAAACTAGGTGAGTGGAACCAGCACTGGCTTCAGAGTTAGACAGACCTGGTTAGTGATGATCTGCCACTGACCTTGGGCTGAGTGACCTTGAGAAAGAAATCTAACCTCTGGGATCTTCAGTATCCCCATCTGTAATACAAGGCTAACAGTCCTACTCCATGAGGTCTTTGAATTTTAAATGAAAGAACATAGAGTCTGCACTTGGAAAGTGTTGTTATTTTTCAAATGATTTTCTGAAAGCCACGTGATGGATGCAGAGATGAGCCCGTCGGCCATTTGATGCCTGTTCTCAGCTGCCCGCCACCTTCCTTCCCAGTTAAGGTGTACAATCCAGTTCTGCCTTGTTGCAGAGACTGCAGGTCCAGTGCCCACCGGCGGCTGCCTGTCAGGGGAGTCAGCTCCTGCTTGTGCTTTAAAGCCACGTTTAATGCCCCCTCCACTGCAGCCTCCATGTTTTCATTGAATCTTTATGGAAAGGCCATAATGGCTGCTTCAGATCCATTATAATGGATCACGTCAAAATGCATCCAGAAGCCATGTATTATTTACCTGATGGAATATATATGTCTATCTTTTGTCGATTTGTGTTACGGACTGTCAAAAATTAAGATGAGCATATGTAGTAAAACAGATTGGGGCAGAAAGTTCCACAGCACAATATGCAGCCGCGGAGTTTCTAATCTTAATAATTCAGTGGGTGCCAACAAGACCTGGTCTCTATTATAGACTTGAAGCTGGTAATACTTCATTTTAAAAAATGTAACCATTTTTGAGTTACAGGAACACAAAAATGGTCTGTGGCCAATAAATGTCTAGTTTTATACTGTTCTATAAATGAAAATAAAAAAGCACAGCAAAGCGACTGAGCACACTGGGTTGTAAACACCTGTAGAGTCGTGCATCATCAGCAGGGGGATGGCACTGAGCTCACAGCCTCTGGCCCCCTCAGGATCTGACCTCCAAATTCAGGTGGTGACAAATGTCAAGCTGGTCTGGATTCCAGCCTCAGGGCTGTGCATTCTTCCAGGGGTTATTACTGAGGCCCTAACCCCCACCTGTGGGTTCAATTGCCCTCAACCACAAGCCCCAGAACTCCACCTCATGACTGTTCTCCCCGTGATCCCAGCCAGCCACACCATGTCCCTTTTAGACCCATGACCTTAGTAGGTGCTGTTCCCTCTGCCAGAACTTTCTCCCTTTATATCCTTGGCTGGCTAAATTATATTCACCCTTCAACTGTCACTCCCTTGAAACCTTTCCTGATCCCCACACTCCCTGTCACACGGTACCCTGGTCCCCCGTCGTAAGTGCCTCTTCCTCTTGCACCTGTCCCTGCCATATCTACATTAGTAATAGAGATTTGATGTCAGCCTGCCCACCCACATATAATGAGCCCAGGATCATGCCTGTTGTGTGCTCCCTGTAGCTCTCGCACCGTGCCTGGCATGTCCACAGTAGGTGCTCAGTTAATATTTCTGAATAGAGGAGCGAATGCCTGGATGGAGGAAAGCAAGCTTGGCTGGCTGGCTGTCTCGGCTGAGAAACGCTCCCTACCCCTGACAACTGAACTCTTGCTCTTTGAACCCGGTAACTAAATCCTCTTCAGATTTTCTAAACACACCCCTTGTGTCATCCTGTGCCCTGCTCTTTCCGTTTTCCTTCAAGAGAAATTCACGTCCCTTCTTGGAACCACTGGGGTGGTCTGCACCCTGCCAGCCAGTGCTCCCTACACCGGGACTGCCTGCCACATGTATGCACTCACCAAATGCCCAACTCCCTGTTCCTGCATGTGATCCACTCCGGGAACACCCCCTTATTCCATGGTGCACCCTTGGTGATAATTGCCTTCTGTGCCCAGGCTGTCTGCTGGGTCCCTGGCAGCTGGCGTGGGCTCTTCTAGGCCTTCAGATTCCAATTAGTGGGTGTGTCCCAGGTGCGCACCCCAGACCTGTCTCCCCACCCTGCTGCGTGCTCCGTGGCCCACACTGAGCACCAGGAGGGCATGGAAGCAACAGCAAACCCCACTGCAAACACTCCGGTCCCTTGTTATCAGCTCCCAGAAGCTCCCGTTGTTCTGGGGAAGACAGAGCAGCCAGAGCCTGTACCAGGACCTTGGAAGGAAGAGTCACCTTCTCTGCCTCAGCCCAAAGGAGAGCTTCCTGCCCCACCAAAGGCGCCAGTGTGATTTGTACCTCCCGGCCAAGATCCTCAGATCATAGCTCTTAGTCACTTACCCTGCAGTCTACCCACAGGAGGTGGGTATTATTTCAGTTGTGTAAATTAGTGAAACACAGACGCAAAGAGTTGAAAAGTCATCATATCTGTCACGACCTTACCATCCGATAGATTTGTTTTCACAGGAAAGCTTGTGGATTTGCATTATGTGCAGCTAAGAGAATGAATAATGCATTATTAGAAGAATAAATCAGCATATAATATACGTGAGTAATATATTCATGCCAGGCCCAGTGAAGGAGTAGATACTTATTCAGTGTGTTTATACAGAAATGGATTTAAAGATGTATAACCACAGTGTTATGAGTCCTTTCTAGTGATAGGAGCAGAAGGTTCACGCATGACTTCCAACCAGTACAGTGAGTGGACTGAACAAGTAGGAGCTTCACATCTTAGCGCACCCTCTTACTAGCTGAGGGGCCTTGGCGGAGCCTGCAGCACTCAGAAGGTCAAGGTTCTTCATCTTTAAATAGGGGCCAGCATCTAATATTGAAAAGCCATGAGGATCAGACAAGAAATCAAAGACAGTGGAGGTTAGTGGGCTGTGAATCTTACATGAATATGAGATAGGAACGTCATAGACTCTTGCTGTATCCACCTGGACAAAATACATAATGTTTGAGGGCCTTGATTTTCTCATCTATAAAGAGAAGTTATTGGTCTGAGACATGCACAGTGGAATCAGATGACAATTTTCTGGGAATGAATACTTCTCTCTCCCAGTGTCCT
Organism: Varecia variegata; assembly: GCA_028533085.1. Lineage (NCBI taxonomy): Eukaryota > Metazoa > Chordata > Mammalia > Primates > Lemuridae > Varecia > Varecia variegata. The sequence goes on along the minus strand of CM052442.1, from coordinate 95,022,036 downwards.
TATTGCAACCCCAGGGGGCAGACTTCAGTTGGGTGTGTTTGGGTCTCATGCCCACCCTTGGAACCAGTCACGGTGACTAGTAGAATGGAGTGCTTGGATTGATTGACCAGCAATCAGAAGTCGAAGACAGCTCCCATCAGTTTTCTGATAACTGCCATTTATTGAGCACTTTCTCTGTGCTAGATCTCCATGCTAAGCATAATGTGTATGCTTCATATATAATTTATCTTATTGAACCTTCTGATTAACAACATAAAATAAGCTTTAGTGCCACACCCATTGTAAAGATGGAACCTCATAGAAACTGATGGAAAGAGAGGTTCAGTAACTTACCTGAGGTCACATAGCTAAAAAAACAGTGAAGCTGGAATGCTCAGGGATTATTTTTTAAACTGGATCTACCCATAGCATTATAGACATGACCCAGGGCAGCCTGAGTCTGTTTCCTCATTTGTAAGGTAGTGATAATAGACACACCCGATTCAGAGGTAACTGGGAGGACCCGTGAGCAAACACTGAGACAACACCCCATCCGGGGCTTGGTACCAATAAGCAACTCCATAAATGCCAGTTCCTATTACTGTGATCGTTGTCATTAGGGTGCTAATGGCATTCACCAAACTAAATACCTTTGGGATCACTGGTGTCTGTATCAGGCTATGAAATGGAAGCAAGTCTATATTTTCTCACTACTATTAATAATATTATTATTAATTTATATTAATTTATTATTTAAGTACCAAGTAAACTTCAAACAACATTAGAACCAGAAGAAATCTTATCGATCTTCCTCGAATAAGTTCAGTGACTTTCTCAATGGCACACGGGTAGTTTATCAGGAAAGCCAGGGCTAGATGCTTCCGGTCCCAGCAGAGCCCACGGTGAGCCACAAATGTGCCCCCCGCACGCACACGCACACGCACACCTACTTAGCTCCATCTGCATCTCCAAAACTCGCACAGACTCCTTAATAATCTTCTTAATAGTTGTATAACTAAACATATTCAGTTTTAATAACAGTTTCATGCATGCCTTCTCCCTTAAATCTAAATAATGCGCCCGCTGCTATTCCAAAAGGAATACTATAACTGGCTATTTGCCATAATAAAGATGGGGAAATTTTGGTTAATCACATTTTAAAGGGGAAAGTGTATTTAGAGAGACTTTAAACTGCAAAATTAAAAATGCAAACGTGAAATGATTTTTCCATTAATGTCTTCTCGTTGGGGAAACGTCTCCCTCTGTAGCAGCTGGGCTGTCTGAACGGGCGGGTTCCCCTTCTGTGGGTGTACAGCGAAACATCCGCTCCTGTGAGGCTCATTCTCAGGTGCTGAAAAAATAATAGCCCCTAATGGGCTCTTCTAAGAGCACTTGTGAAAACACTTATATTCACATACATATTGCATAAATATTGTTTCAGAAGGGATTTACTGCTGTAAATATAAGATCATCTATCTCTAGATGCTCCAACCAGTGCGGCAATATAATTGCAATAAACAACATTAAAACACTGAGCACTGAAAAAAGAGATATTGTGCTGGACACACTATTGTTTTTGTTCTTATTTCTGAATAATCTATTTCTGATTCAGCATTGGTTGTAGTAGAGACAGAAACCATTCAAAGCTAGTTTCTCTTTGTCTGTTTTTTTTTTTTTTCATTATTCATTATGATTGAGGGATCATGGCTGTGTACTGTTTAGTTAGCAGGAATCACCCTGAGAAATGTCCCAAGAGGGGGTCATGCCCAATTACTGCTGGAGTAGCTCTATGTAAATTGCTTGGCCAATCTGACCAAAATACAGTGGATTCATTTTAGGGAATGAATGAATCTCTCAGATTAGAAGAAAAGGTGGAGGTCATTCCACCCAAACCCCCTCCCCATGAATCCCTCTGCCTTTTTTTTTGAATGTTGCAGGTCTAGGCAAGCGTGTTGCTTTGAGAAGTTTAACCCCCCTGTTAGACATTTCTGAAGTAAGAGACATGCGTAGTATTCATGGCTGGGAGTTCAGACTCTGGGGTCCAATGTACATGGATTTGAATCCTAGCTCTGCCACCGACAAGCTAGTCTTATGATATGCATTAAACTTATTAAGAGGCATTGTGTTTTAGCCAGCAATCCTACTTTTGCAAAAGCTAGCCTAAAAAAATAAAACCTTAATACTTGAGTACATATGTGAGTAAGGTTGTTTGTTGAAGCGTTGTCTTTTGTACGGGCAAAAAAATAAAGGAAAAGGTTAAATGTTCATCCATACTACACTGTACTACATCTGTTCTATGAAATATTACATGGATTGTAAAAATAACTGAAAATACCTGTGATTTACTAACCCAGGGCAGTGTACATGGCTTAAGTAAAGAAATGTACATGCCATTTTTTTGTGAAAAAAAAAACCATAAAAATTCCCTGTGTGTGTTTTTATAGAATCCTGTGAGGAGAATAAATGGCGCAGATGATATGTACTACTGTTTTCTCAGTATAAATGGAAATAGAGATTTAAAAACAAGCAAAAAGGAAAATCACCCATAATAGAATGTTACAATTGAAAATTTTATCTGTTAAATGACCACATATAAGAAAAAAATATGGATGTTGAAAAAAGATTAAAAGGAATATCAACAAATTGAACATTTGGTCAGGTTATTATGGAACTCTAGCCACTGTTTTTCTTAGGTGTCTATTACTTTAATATTGTATTTGTAATAAAATAACTTTATTAAAATCCCTTATAAAGAGAAATTAGAAAACACCATCCTAGCTAAGTAGGAGAGCAAAAGATCTTGTTAAACGGGATTGAGAAAGAGTCTAGTGGCTTCCAAGAGTTGCAAGCAGGGGGTAGTTCACACAGATGCCAAGCTGGCCATGAGGAGTCATCTCTGAAAACCATCATCTGTCTTCTCCCTAACCCAGGGCTCTGCGTCCTTGTTCCCGCTGGCCCTTGAAGAGGTTCATATATTTGAAATGAGCATTTTGGGGGTGTTCAGCTCAGTGATATTCATTATAATTTGTAATAGGTTAAATGCTTTCAATTAAAGCTTAAGACAGTGAAGCTCTCAATTGAGAAATATCAGAAAATTGAGTGGACTGTAAAGTCGGTCTCCGTAGGTCTCCATGGCTTGAGTTTTATGAAGTCACCATTGAGCTGACCTTCTGCTGAGTTTTATGATTCTTATATTAGACACCTTCTTAAACATTTGGTTGGCATTTCCAGCTGAGTGTCTGAAGTCGCTTCATAGCCGCTGAATCAGGACCTCAGCATAGAGAGCCAAAACTGAGCTTTGTTTCCTGGCCGCATTGTGACTATGTCCTTGAGGACCCCAATTTGGCCTGCGTGAAGTTGGTGACAGCAATTATTAGGATTAATGGTCTTTGTCAATGTACTCCTTGTACTGCCCAGCACCCAGCCTTTCACGCCAACCACTCTCCCACCAACATCACAGCAGTTGTTTTTCATCTGCCCATCATCCTCACTGCACACAGAGGGCTGCAGAGCGTAAAAGCTGAGAGTAGAATTCGTCTAGTTACCTTCCTCATTTCACAGCTAGAAATTGAGGTCTAGAGAGGGGCAGTGACTTTCCCACATCACTCAATTGTTCCTAACAAATCTGGACTAGTCTATGGGTCTTCAGACTCCCAAGCCAGAGTTTGCTTGGCCGTCCCAGCTCGCCACCTGCAACCTCCAGGTTAAAATGATCTCTGCCAGGAAATGGCCCCTTGGCAGAGAGTGACCCATTGGGGAGGTGATTCGTGCAAGGCGGTTCAGAGGCAGAGCTATGGATTCACACCGACTGGGTTCAATTACCAGTTTCTTCATTTTTTAAGCTTTGTGACCTTGGCTCCGTTCTTTGACCTCTCCACACCTCCATTTCCTCTCGTATAAAGTGGAAATGCTGAGAGTGAATTCTCACGGGGCAGTTGCAAGCATTAAATAATATTCCTCCAGTAAAGTCCTCAGCGTACTGTCTGGCATCAAATGAACAATCAGATGTTTACAGTTGCTATCTCCACTGTAGCACCTGCTCTTCCTGCATAGCACCAATATTAAATAAATATACATGGCTTGACTCCAAAGTCATGTCTGTCATCTCGATTTTGTCTATTCACACATAACTGAACCCCTGGTCTCTGCCAGTCCCATGAGTCCACTCAGTCTTTCAGCCTTAGTTTCTCCTGGTCAGGCCGTGCCCGTATCATAGAAAGAGCACAGCTTTTGTGGTAGGCTGAAAAATGGCTCCCAAAGACACCTGTGTCCTGATCCCTAGAACCTTACCCAGCAAAAGAGTGTAAAGTATATTACCTTACACAGCAAAAGAGACTTTGCAAATGTTTTTAAGTTAAGGATCTTAAGATGGGGAGAGTATCCCGGATTATCTGGGTTGGCCCTAAATGTAATTACAGATGCCCTTAGAGGCAGAGCGGTGTTGACTACAGAAGAGGATGAAGGTGATATAATATGACCACGAACCAAGAAATGAGTTCAACCTCCAGAAGCTGGAAAAGGCCAAGTGCAGATCCTCCCCTAGAGCATCTGGAGGGAGGACGGCCCTGCTGCCACCTTAATTTTAACCCAGTGAAATAGATTTTGGACTTCTGGCCTCTAGAACTACAAGAAAATACATTTATGTTGCTTTAAGCCAACAAGTTTGTGGTGATTCATTACAGCAGCCACAGGAAACGCATACGATCTATTAATAGAAGTCGCTCCTCAAAGGATACTTCTCCCGTCACCATCCTACCCCAAGATTAGCATAGGCTCCCCATTATGTGTGCACATTGCACCTTGAAACTCATTTGCAAGGCACTCATTACACTGTGATTATCGGTTTAATGCCCAGCACCTAGAACCAGTGCTTGGAACATGATAGGTCCTTTATAAAATGCCATTGGATAAATGAATATTTGTCTTCCCAGAGAGACAGTAGCTTTTTAGAGGCCATATCATGCTCTTTGCTGCTGCGTCCAGAGCGTCTAGCTTAGTGCTGTCACATACTAGCTCCTCTGTAAATATTTGCTGAACGAACGAAGGGCTGTTTGTCTCTCCATATAGACTACCAGCTCCACATTCACCATGGCAGCATAATCCGCTATCTCAGCAGCACCGTGCACAATGCCTGGCAGCACTCGGTGCTTCACAAGTGCTTGCTGACCATCTGCCTGAATAGCTGTGGTCGTCTCCCTCTCTCCCTGGCAGTAGAGTTTCTGTCCCATTAAGCCATGTGAGTCCCACCGGTATGTGTTACAAGCTATGCATTGTGCCAACACCCTGGCAGATGGAATTCAGCAGTGCCACAGGGGACAGCCAGTGGCCTCCCCTGCATCTGAGCAGTGTGGCTTGTTAGTTCCCAGTCCTTCAGCCACCAGCTGTTTCTAACACAAACCCGTGGTGACAGAGCTCTCTGTCGGAGAAGCTAACTGCAGTTGTCGGTATGCAGAGCATCAGGCATTGCTAAAAGGATTCCAATTTTTGCTCTGTTCTGCCTGCTTCTATTAGTGTCTACCTCAATGTCAGCTCTTATTTAGGAAGAGGAGAGCAGGATGCTCAACTCCATCCCAACTCGCTCTTATGCGAGAAGACCAGCAGATGACAGCAGCCGGTGTCGTGCCAGAGAAGGGCAAACGTAGAAAAACTCCCCTTGATGTGATGTTCTGCTTTGTGTTGGTGTTTATTGCATTTAAACATGCTCAGAAAAGCTTGATTCAGCGTGACTCCCAACTCACTGCTGAGCTGCAGAGAAATACTGAGATGCCCAGAGGCAAACTTTTTTATAGGGTATCCCCCAAAGACAAGATCGGATGGGGGCTCCCACACCCTTCACCTCCCCTGCCCAGGTGACAGGTCCCTGCCTGAAGCAGCAGACAGGAAGTCAGGTATATATAGGTAGAATTGGCAGGTTTCTCAGCACTCGTAATGACTCATGGGCATCGAAGTAAAGGACCTCAAAATGAGGAGGTAGTGGAATGGTGGAGCACACTGTTTCCTTAGCTGTAGAAGTTGTGAGGATTTAAGTTTTATTTACCTTATTAGCTTTTTTTAAAAAAAAAAAAGGAGTAGCACTTATTTTTATATTTTTTGTCATGGTAAAATCCACATGACATAAAAATTAACCATTTCAAAGTAAAGAATTCAGTGGCATTTAGTGCACTGACAACGTTGTGTAAGCACCACCTCGATCTCTGTTTTCGTCACCCCCAAAGAAAAGCCCATCCCACTAAGCAGTTGCTCCCCATTCCCTACCCCTGTCCCTGGGAATCATTAACTTACTTTCTATCTCTATGGATTTGCCTATTCTGGGTGTTCCCCACAAATGGAATCATACAATGTGGTCTCTTGTGACTGGCTTCTGTCACTTATCACATGTGCGAGATACATAGCAATGTTTTACTGATACCTGTGGTACGTGTCGTACATGTAGCAACACTCTGTTCCTTTTTATGGCTCAATGACATTCCATGCTATGGATAGACCACATTGTGTTCATCCATTCTTCCACGGGTGGACTTTGGAACTGTTTCTACCTTTCAGCTATTGTGAATGTGCTGCTATGAACACGCATTCTCAGGTTGTTATACTTACTTAAATGTGAATTAGCAAAGGTACATATACATACAACTGGGTCCCAAATCCATGACATTAGTGATAACGATCAAGCGTTTGCACACAAATGTCAATGTGTAGGATAATATTATAGGACAATATGAAGAATGCAGCAGCCCAGATGGAAGGCAGATTGGTCAAGGTCCTTAATTTAATCACATCTGCAGAGCCCCTTCTGGCTGGATAAGGTAACATTCACAGGTCCCAGGGTTTATTAGGACCTGGATATTGCTGGGGTCATTATTCAGCCTGCCACCTACAATGTGGCCTGAAGGTCTGTAAGAGTTAACTGGTAGACCAGAGCATAAAGAGTGCTCCAGCAGCAGGTACCGCATGCACAAAGGTCCTGAGGCAGGAGGAAGCCTGGTATGTGCAGGAACAAAAGAGAGGCAAGGATGGAAAGAGATTTTTATCAGCCAAATTAAGGACTTGGATCAGTATCCAAAGGACAAAGAGAAGCCACTAAAGAGTTTCTAGAAAAGGGGTGACAGTCTGACTGGTATTTTAGAAGGTGCTGTGGCCACAGAGTAGATGGGCGAAGCCGAGGGAAAGAATTGTGGATTCAAGGAGAAGTGAGGAAGCTGTCGTGATAGTTCTGGTGAGAGGTGGCCAAGGTATAGGTTAGCGTGTGACAGTGAGGACCAAAAGAAATGGACAGACTCAAAAAAATGTTTAGGGATCTGTGACTTGCGATAGGCCAGCCTTGCTACTTTATTCATTTATTCAGTCATTCATCCCACAAATATGTATTAAGCTCTTAGCAAGTGATGGGTATCACGCATGGTGCTGGGCATATAATGCGGAGCCAACTGTGCAATCCTGGACAAGCTGACGAACATCTAGGCCTCAGTTTGCCTAGCTATAAAGTGGACATATCATGGTGTCCATCTCTTAAAGTGCCACGAGGATTACAGGAGTGAATGAATTGAGGACAGTGCCTGACAAAGAGGAAGTGTTTAGAACACCTAAAAAACACAAACACGCACAGAAAAAACCACCCTGGCTTTGGCTCACTTCTCTCTAGAGAAGTCAGTGAAAGGATTTCACCCAGGAAAGCATTTGAATAAACACCCAGGAATAGCCACGGTGGCATGTGGCATTTGGCATTATGAAGCGTGAGGAAATTTATTCTGGGCCGGGTGTGGTGGCTCACACCTGTAATCCCAGCACTCTGGGAGGCTGAGGCGGGAGGATCACTTGAGCCCAGGAGTTTGAGGTTGCAGTGAGCTGTGATGACACCACTGCACTCTAGCCAGGGTGACAGAGCAAGACTCTGTCTCAAAAAAACGAAAAGAAAAAAAATCATTCTGTAAATATCTGTTGAGTATATACTGTGGGCCAACACTATGTTAGCTGCTATGCAAAAAATGACCAAAAACTAAACAGATATTGTCTTTGTGGAACTTACAGTCTAGTTGGAAAGACCAGCATTAGTCAAATAAGCATACAAACCCAGGTGATACAAGCTAACAGGGAGGTGACAATGGTCCCAGAGTGCCTTTGGTAGGGTGAGTTGACTTGGCTAAGGAAATCCTGGAAGGCCTCCTTGGGGAAGTGATGCTTGGGGAGAATCAAGAGCATAAGGTGGTGTTAACTGAGTGAGAAGGGGTAGAAAGAACACGTAGGAAGAGAGAAGAATGTGAGCAAATGTCCTGTGGCCAGTGTGAGAATGGCCAGTAAAGAGACTGAAGGAAGGTCTGTGGGACGGAGCCCTGAGGAGCACAACAGCCCAAGTGCAGGTAAAGCTGGAGAGGTCAGCAGGGACTGGGCTTCGCGGGACTACATGGGCCATGTTGTTAGGTTTTGTCTTTATCCTAATGGAAATGGGAAACCCTTGAAGTATATTAAGTGATATGCAGACACATCCAGACATGCATTTTGGAAAGATAATTCTGGTTTGAATGTTCAGGAGAGATGAAGAGGGAGGTAAGAAAAATGGCACTTAGGGGACTACTGCACTGTCCCAAACAAGAGATAACAAGGACGTGTGCTGACCTGATGGTGGAGATGCAGAGAAGGGTGCCACCTTGAGGCTGTTTAGAAGAGAAAATCTACAGCAATAGTCATGGAGGGGTGACAGAGGGCCAGGTGGCCGGGACGACACCAGCACTTCTTGACTGGTGCAATCCACATTTGAGGTGGGGAGTGGAGGTAGCACATGTCACACGTCCTTGATCTTCTCAGTAACACAGAAGCCTGGCTCATTTGCTGAGAAAGAGGGTATTGAGAGCAAAGGCAGAATTTTAAGGGTGTGCAAACGTTTTTGAATGGCAGCTGTGGGGATTCAAGTAACAAGAATGACTCGCAGAAGTGATGACTTAATTGAAATCAAATTGAAATACATAGAAACCATAGATTTTGGGTAGGCATTTCATCTGACATATCTCCAAAGGCCCAGCAGTATGCTCTGTCTATAAAGCAGGTACAGAATAAGTGTTTGTTGAGCAAGTAGATAAAACTAAACAGCAATTTCGCATGACTTTCTCAAGTCAACCGAGACAATAAATTGGCTGATCTATACAAGACAATTTGTCCTGCTATATTTCTTTCCATAGCAATCCCTGTGTAGAGCTTTAGGCTGCAACTTAAAAGGTGAAATGTACTTCATTTGGCTTGAATACTGTACTAGGATTTTTCCTTATTGGTGAAACCTGAATATATAATGTGTTAGAAACTAAATTTGGTAAATATATGATTGTTTAATTCTTGGAAATTGGAATATGAAGGAGAGAGAGAGAGAAAAGGAAAAGTAACCATTTGCCCACACCCTGGCTAACCTAAATAAGGTTTCATTACTGCAGGATTTCTCAGAACCTTTAGTATTCTAAGGTAGAAGCTTCTTGGACATTATTAATTCTACAGAAAAAATTAGTTGCAAAGAATAGCTATATATAGTTATTACCTAATATAGTATCATTCTATGGGGAAAAATAAGTCTATAGTAGATAGATTGCTTTGAATTTTACAATATCAAATTTTAGCTCCTTGGAAGGGATTGTACTCAGGAATTATATCTTTGGAATATCTGATCAGGCCATTATACCATTCTTCCCATGTTTTCCACCATATTTCTAAAAGAATATTATTTTATGCCATAACTATATTCAAGATTGTGCCTATTTCTCTATTGCCTTCCTAGGAATTTAATTTTGTTGTCTAAATGGGGGAAGTCTGTTTTCTTTCCCAGTTATGGCCCAAATAATAAATGTTGATGTTACCGTGCTATAAAAATATGTCCTCTATAAATTGCTTTGCGTGTCATTAAGATGTTTCCTAAACAAGTTGAATACACACTATGTTTTTGCCAGACACTTGCAGCAATCTTAAATTACCTGCTGTGTCTATACATATTCAGAAGGCCATAATGGAAATGTGCCAAGTGGCTCAGGAGAAAATCATTTATAAAGATTAAGAGGGGACTTGGGAAGCTCTGACTTTTGTTGCTTGGATTGTGCACAAAAGCATTTGTTTCTGGGTATCTTTAGGTTGTTTCTTTTCAGATTTATTTTGGTTTGCACAGTTCCCAGGCATTAGTCAGCAGTGTCACCTGAGGCAGTTACACTCTACTCACCTCCACAGATGATCAATCAAAATCTCAAGACTGAAATGACCAGTTAAGGCAGACCAACAATCGGTTGATCTAGTGGAGAAAAAAAAATGCAGTCTCCAGTGAGAGGACTTTTATGGGATTTCACTCAGGTGATTGAGCCCAAATTTATAGTCAAAATAGAGAGTGAAACTTGAGAGAATATTTTAAGGAAGGAATGCAATCCTCAGAGAGTAGGATGTCCTTGTTGGTGGGGTGGGTTGGAGAAGTGTGTAAGGCCATGCAGGGAAAGTGTAGATGCGTGTCAACTTAGTGCTCTCCTGATCATTTTTGTCAGTGATTTGGATGTAGACACAGAAGGAAAGAGTTATCACATTAGCAGACAAGACAAGGTTGGAAGGGTGCTTGTCCAGGGATAATGTATGGTCTCTCTTTAAAGACATATTGAGCTGAAATGGTCCATGTGCAAGTATTCATCCAGCTTGGGTCCCCAGAAGTGGAACTCCTCGTTGAAGGGTATATAAAATTTTGTGAAAAATTATATTAGATGATGACTAATTGCCCATCACAAATATTAATACCATGCCAACTTACATCTCAACTACCAGGGCGCTCTTGAACCCATAACACAGTTGTCTGTTTTGAGGATTTTTCAGAATTTTTATTATACCAAGATATAGTGTAAATCTTCAAGGGAGTCATCTGGTATACGAAGTGTCTCCAAAACTTTGTTTTTCAAGGAACTCCTACTAACACCTTGAGGATCTAGCATCTTTAGAACACAATTTAAGAAATGCTACCTCCAAATGAAAGAATGAAAGTCTGGGAACTTCCAGAGAAGGCAGCGCTGAAAAATTGTAAGAGAAGAAATCTAGCAAAAGGCAGAGGCAAGCCTGAGAGCCATTTTTTAAAGTGTCAATAACAGTAATAATGATAATCCTCGCTGCTATTTTTAGAGTATTTCCTATGTGTCAATCACTCATTTAGTCCCCACAAGAACTCCATGAACAAGGAACTGTAATTATTCCCATTTTATAGATGATGCAACTGCAGCATAGACAGATGAATTAGCTTGTTCAAGGCCATGCCAATAGATTAAAACTTGTTCCTCCCCTGGCTCCACAGCAGGGATGGTTCCAGGAAAAAAGATTTTAGCTCAGTATTTGAAGGAGGGCTCTGGCGGTCATATACTTGGCAGCATCTATTATGAATATCGAAGAGAGGATTTTTGCATAATTTGGGCATCCTCCATGCAATTCCCTGATGTTCCATTACATGATTCATCTCTCTACGGACTTATTCTTTGCATTTAGATATGATTCTCTCAGCTCTGATTCTCTCCAATAATTTAGGTGGTTTGTCCTGGACAAGGCCAATTTTAAAAAATGTGTATTAAAAAAATGTGTATTATTGTCAAATCATGACACCAGTTTGTTTGGTAAAGGCAGCCACAGAGCCTACTGTGAAGAGATGCAGAGATTGGGCAGCATCTTGACTTCTCCTGGGTGAAGCGTGACATGCACTCCTGCTGTACCCCAGGTCATGAGCCAGGCTTGTCTCGGACTCTCAGCCCAGCTGTCGACTCAGCCTCTGGCCTGTGTTAGTGTCCAGTGGTGACCATGGATGATGAGAATAAAACCACATATGTCTAACCCAGGTGCTTACTGAGTATTAGGAAGGTGCCCAACACTCTTCCTTAGAAGTGTTTTAACAAGTCGGCCGGGCGTGGTGGCTCACGCCTGTAATCCTAGCACTCTGGGAGGCCAAGGTGGGAGGATCGCTCAAGGTCAGGAGTTCAAGACCAGCCTGAGCAAGAGCGAGACCCCGTCTCTACTAAAAATAGAAAGAAATTATCTGGACAACTAAAAATATATATATAGAAAAAATTCGCCGGGCATGGTGGCGCATGCCTATAGTCCCAGCTACTCGGGAGGCTGAGGCAGTAGGATCGCTTAAGCCCAGGAGTTTGAGGTTGCTGTGAGCTAGGCTGACGCCACGGCACTCACTCTAGCCCGGGCAACAGAGCGAGACTCTGTCTCAAAAAAAAAAAAAAAAAGTGTTTTAACAAGTCATACTAGTGAGGCATTAAAAATCTAGATGCATTACCGTAACTGTTGTTATAAGGAAAATGGTAACAAAGAAGCTATGGAAATTTGATCAGTTTATTATCCTTTACCGAACATTCATGGTGTATTCTTGGTACTTCTCATTCTCACCAGTCCCTCTCTTCTTCACCTGGCCAACCTTAGTCATCCTTTTGAAGCCATGTGGTAGAGACAGTGTGTTTAGCAAACGCTGATTTCTTTTCTTCTTGGCCGTAGAGTTAGACTGAGTGTCCCAATGTGGCTTGCAGTTAGTCAAGGCCACATGGTAGAGACAGTGGAATTTGGTAGAAGTCATCAGACCACTCCTATGTCTCCTCACCCTCTTTCCTCATCCACCAGTGAACTGAGGACCGCAAGGACCTAGAGGAAGGAAGAGCCCAGGGTAGAAGGGCCTGGGTCCCAGACTCACCCATGACATTGAGCACACTGGAGGAAATTAATGTTTGTTAAGCTGTTGAGAAATGGCGGTTTATCTGTTGCAGCAGTTAGTGTTGCTCTGCCTAATATAAAACCCCACCATATCAGGTTTCTTTGCAGGTAAAGTAATGTCTTCTCCTATGAGAAAGCATAGAGCCCCGGACAGGACTTTCATCACAGCTTCAGAACGCAAGCCCCGCCAGTCTGGAGCCACGTTGTTCTTATCCACTGTTGTACCTGGCATTTGGAAGGCAGTCGATAAATATTAGCTGTTAGTACTATCCATTTTAGTGTTAGTTAGTATTAGTATTATCTGACCTTTGCTCCTGAAAGCGTCAGCCATGGCATCACCCCAGCGATTGCTAGAAATGCAGAGTCTCAGGCCCCACACCGGTCCTACTGAATCAGAATTTGCATTTTAACAAGACTCTGGAGTGAGGCCATCCCAGCTGAGCTACACATACTGATAATTGAGAGACATCACTATAGAACAATAGTTCTCAGCCTTGGTTGCACATTCGAATCGTCCTATCAGAATCTCTAAGAGACTGTTTTGTTTAAGGTACCAGGTGAAGCTAATGTGCAGCCAGGGTTGCAAGCCACAGCTCCAGCTCAGAAATTCTCGCACTCCAGTACTCAGCAGAATCCCTGGGACAGGCATGGGGGTTGTTAAGACACAGATTGCTGAGTTCCCCCCACCAGTGCCTGACGCAGTAGGTCTGGAGTAGGGACCAAGAATCTGTACTTCTAACAAGTGTCCAGGTGCATTAGTTTCCTAAGGCTGCCATAACAAAGTACCACAAACCAGGTAGCTTAAAACAACAGAAATGTTTTCTCCCATAGTTCTGGCAGCCAGAAATCAAGGCATTGGCAGGGCCGTGCTCTGTCTGACAGCTCTAGGAGAGGGTCCTCCTTGCCTCTTCCAGCTTCTGGTGTTTGCCAGCAATCCCTGGTGTTCCTCGGCTTACAGATGCGTCATTCCAGTTCTCTTTGCACGGCATCCTCCCTGTGTGTCTTTATGTCATCTTCCCTCTACGCATGTCCGTCTCTGTGTCCTAATTGCCCCTTTTTGTAAGAACACCAGTCATATTGGATTACAGCCCACTAAATAGCCTTGTTTTATCTTGTTTCCCTCTATAAAGACTCCATTTCCAAATAAGGTCACATTCTGAGGCACTGGGGGTTAAGACTTCAACAAAGCTTTTTACGAGGACAAAATTCAACCCATAACACCAGGCGATGCTGATACTGCCAGTCCAGGAACTCCACTTTAAGGACAGCTGCTTTACTTAAGTTACAAGAAGGCAGGGACAGTATTTATTTCTTTTAGCACATTCTACCCAAAGTCTAACTTGTGGCTTGGTACGTAGTAGGTTTTAAATAACTATAGGTTGAATTCATTAATATTCCTTCCATGCAGCAATTTGGCCTGCATAAAAGTCTTCAATCTTCTCCCGATGCTGCCAGAGACTTAGTATGTGACATATCTTATAGCGAACGCTCAATAAATGTTGTGTGACTGAATATAGCTGTCACTCCTCATTAAAAATTTTCAAAAGAACTTTACTAGGTCCTCATGCTTTTATTCCTCCTTATGGAGCCAAGTGACAGAATGCTTATTAAATGACATGGCTCCTTTAATGGGAAATTAGCAATCTACAAAACATGGTGCATTCAGTAGCAGAAGTCTGACGAGCTAACTGGCTATGATAATTTGTTGCTTACCCTGCCTTCATTCCCCAGTGAGAATTCATCTCTGTTTAGCAAGTGCTGTGAACTATTCCAGTAAGGGAGATCTCTTTCTTTGACTCCTAGCAACCTCTGGCTCGATCTTTAGCTTCATAAATCACTGTTAATTTTCACCTAAGTCAGTGGTTTTCAACTGAGGGTGATTGTGTCCCCAGGGGATATTGGCAATGTTTGGGGACATATTTTGGTTGTCACAGTGGGGGCAGATGATGTGCTACTGGCATCTAGCGGGTAGAGGACAGGGATGCTGCTGAACATCCCATCATGCCCAGGGCAGCTCCCACCACCATAAAGAATTTCCAGCCTTAAATGTCAATAGTGCCAAGGTAGAGAAACCCTGACCCAAACAAAGAAAAAAGGGACATGAAGTTGCCTTAATGGGCGAGACCACAATTTTTGAGCCACCCCAACAATGACATTTAATGTGGCCAGCAGCAGGAATGCCAGGGGGAGCACAGCTTTGTCATTTACTATCTAGCTGTCTGGAGCAGAGGGAAGTAGAACCTCTCCCAGACTAAGACCAAGACCTTCCAGTCCCTACTGCAGTGAGGAAAATGAACTGTATCCAGTGGTGTCTCGGTGCAGGGCTCTATGCAAAGTGCTTTGCGTGCAGAGATAATGCTTCTACTCACAATGCCTCTGAGGTGAGAACTATTACGATCCCTACATTGCAGATGAGGAACCTCCAGCTTTGAGGCTGAGTAGTTTATCCAGTGTCACGTTGGGTTGAGTGTTAAAGTCCTAAATAGAACCCAGTGTGTATGACTCCTGCATCTGTAATTTTAATCCCTGTTATATTCTGGATTTGAACTCAGATTCAAATCCCTGCTTTGCTGTTTACTACAGATGTTCCTCAACTTATGATGCAGTTATATCCTGATAAACCCATAGTAAGTTAAAATAGCTTAAGTTGAAAATGCATGTAATATACCTAACCTACCAAACAGCATAGTTTAGCCTAGCCCTAACTTCAACATACTCAGAATACTTTCAGTACAGCATTCAAAAAATTGCATGAGATATTCAATGCTTTATTATGAAATGTGCTTTGCGTTAGGTGATTTTGTTGAGCATCAAGAGAGAGTATCACACCATGTGCCACTAGCCTAGGAAAAGGCCAAAATTCAAAAAAGTTCAGTTTCTACTGAATATGCATCACATTCATATCATCATCATAAAGTCAAAAAAATTGTGTAAGTCAAACCATTGCATGTTGGGGACCATCTGTAGTTGTGTGGTCTTGGCAATGGGTTTAACCCTCACTGCCCTTGTTTCCTCATCTGCAAAATGAGGATTAATAGCAGTTCAAAGTTTTATACTAGGATTAAAAGATGTAAAATACCTGTTTGGCCACACTGTAAGCTCAGTGAATGCTAGTCTTTCTCCTCCTTACCAGCCATTACGCTCACATGTATTAAGAAAGACAAATTTATAAATAGGATATGTAATTCTCTTAGTTAATGAGACTTTTCTTAAACTAACTAGAAGACTCCATTTACTGGGATTCATTTAATGATGAAGATTTTATTCTGTTCATCTCCTTCAGGGAGTACTTAAAAATAACTCACAAACTCACTGTTAGAAGCCCATGTTCTTTACCCAGTCAGGACTTAATTAGTCCTCTAGCTCCTTTGCCCTTCTTAGAAGTTGCTCAGTGTTAAATCCCACATGACCCCTGGGTGGGAAGACAGGGAAACCTTCCAAGCACAGTTCCACATGCCCAGTGACTTCACAGTAAGAGTTAAGGATTTTTAAAGATTTCTAATGTCAGTGAAGAAGAAAAAATATATTTTTGTAGATGTGCTAAATTAGATATTTACAAATTGTATTTCTCTCTCCAGGGAAAGATTCATTAATTTTTTCCCTAACTAGCTTCATTCTATTGGGCCACTGGAGGATTTGTGGATTAGAGCGCCAGCCCCATCTTTCTCGTGCTTAAGGACATCTCCCTGTGTGCAGTGTCCACAGAGGAAAAGGCCCACTGCCTGGAGGTGGCCTCCATGCCTGTTCACAACCCACCCCAGCCTCAAAGCTTTACCCTTGCCTGTTTGGTTACAGTGATGGCAGGGCTGTAGGTGGATTGTAATCCACCAGCCCACCTACCAGATCTCTTCTGCCATCCTTTAGACTCTACCTATAATCCCTCTTCCTGCCACCTCCAAGGTTATCAATATTTATACCAAGTGGTCCCTCCTTCCTTGCCCACCCTTAGTCTGCCAGACCCAGTTCAAATATGACCTCCTTTCTGCAGCTTTCCTCAACTTCCCCAGGGAGATTTGACAATTCCCTTTCTTTGAGCATATTCATTCATTCATTCATTCATTCAGTGCCAACTATCCACCAGGGGCTGTTCTAGGTACTGGTTATGGGGGTGAGCAAGAAAGTGTAATGTTCACATTCTAGCTGGGGAACCCATATAAAATCAAACATAAACTAGTATTTAAGGACAGAGGTTCAGAGAGTGACACATGTTCTAAGGAACATGTCATGGAGTAACAGGAAAGAGTGTAATCGGCAGGAGAAAGGGTGATATTTGATGAGGTGATCACAGAAAGCTGCTCTGAGGTGAGGTTTGGGCTGAACCCTGAATAATGAGAGGGAGGCACCCGCACCCAGGTGTAGAGCCAGGTATATGCAGATGGTTAGGTGGCTCTTCCTTTCTAAGAGGCTCCTACTCTACTGGGTGGGAGTTGGATTTCTAGGGAGACAGTGTTGTGGAGGGAAGGTTGTGTTAGCTTCTCTTCCCCTGGCCTCAGAGAACACACTAGCTCTCAGCACAGCCCTTTCCTGGTACTTATAGGCTAGTGTTACTGGATTGATGTCTGTTTGTGCCACTAGACAGGGGGCATCACAGCCCCTCGGCCATGTATCTTTTCTAAAATATCCACCGTGCCCGTCTGTATCTGGCACATAGTAGACACTCAGAAAAGACTCGTGAAATGAAGAAATGAATGAAAAGCACAACAAAAACAGGGTATGGAAGGGACATCTCAGGTCCTGAACAACTGTGGCTTCATGTTCAAGGACCACTGTTGTCTTGAATTTTGCCCCATCAGCCCATCTCCAGGTGTCCCATCCCTTCAACAAAGGTTTGCATGCCCAGCACTGTGCTTGGTGCCGGGGAAATGATGGTGCAGTAACCTACGTGGTCCCAGCAAATCATGGAGTCCAGTGGGGGAGGCAGACCTTAATCACACAAGGGCACAAATAAATGTAGAATTAAGGAGCATGGTAAAATCTAAGAAGGAAAGACAAACGTGGCTTTTCTTCAAGCCCAGCTGTGAGCCTAGACCCAGGGGGATCTGGGAAGGCTGGGACCCCAAGGAAGTAACTTTTGAGCCTTGACCCAAAAGGCTGAAATGCGTGGAGGAGTGAGGAGAGTGTAGCAGGAGGGGGCAGCGGGAACTTTCCTAGGCATCAGGGACTGACAGAGGAGGGGCATGGCATGAGAGGAGCAGACAAGGCAGCCCATGGCGGGCCTGCTCAGCTCTGGTTGGACTCTTCACCCATAGCTCAGAGCATAGGAAAGCTATCAAGCGATTTCAGTGGGAGACCATATAAGCAGAGCTGATTCTAGAATCATCACCTGGGCTGCTGCCTGGAGAATGGATTGGAGCAGGAAGAGTGGCTGGGGCAGGTGTCCAGGTGTGAGAGAAAGATCGCCTAAACCCAGTGGTGGATACAGAACGGGGTGAGGTAGACAAATGCAGGAGTTATTTAGGAGGCAAAGCCAACAGCCTTGGCGATGGTCCATGTAGATCAGTGGCCCTAAACCGGCAATAGTTGTGCCTCTTAAGGGTCACCTGGAAATGTCTGGAAACTTTTGGTGGTCACCACTGGCTGGGAGATTGGGAGGAGAGGGGGTGCTACTGGATCTAACAGGTAGCGACCAGGATGCTGCTAAATATCCTAGAATGCACAGGATGGCCCCCTCCCCCAACCACAAAGTTCACCTGGTTCCAAATGTCAATAGTGCTAAGGTTGAGACACCTGGCTTTAGATGTAGAAAGATCAGAGATACAGAGCTGGAGAGGACCCTTCGGTCTTGTCTTGCAAGCAGGGTGAAAGGTCATGCCATTTTCTGAGATCTGGGGACCCTGGAGATCCAGATGTTTTTTGTGGGGTGGGTGAGGACCCTAAGATGTCTGAGGCATTTGGAGACACCCAAGTGAGGAGATGGCTTATTTTCTTCCTAAATTTTTACCAGCCCTTGGGAAGGCAGCCTTCTTTCTTCTGTCAATGTGGGTTCCAGCAACCCTAGCCCGGGTTCTTGACCCGACCCCCACCCCACCTTCTATTATTCCCCCCTACCTTGTGTCTGCCCTTGAAGGGAGAACCACAGCCTTCCATTAGGAGGTTTTTACTGCCGTCACTGTAAAAAAATAGACAACCGTAACAAGACAAGACGCTTCAATAGCATTTCATTGGAGTATTTTATGTGCCTCCTCGTGTGTCATTTTCTCCTTAAGAAAACCGAGGAAGAAGCGTGAGTTATCCTATGGGCTGCCTAACTTGCTCCCCGTGTGCTGGTCAGATCAAGGGTGCTCTGAAAGCTCAGCGGAGCAGCGAGAGACCCAGGTGACCAGTGAAGCCACACTTAGCCTCTGTTCACACGTCATTAGCTGCAGCTCTCTCAGCCCTGGGGGCACTGCCTTGAGGGATGGTGTCCTTGGGTGTCCCCTGTGAGAGCCATGGAGCACCTGTGAGTGGGTTCCCCGAAACAGTGCCCTCTTCAGGTCGCCTCTCTCTGCTTCCCCCCACCTCCGTTCCTTTGTGCAGAGCACCTGTTTGGAAATAAAATATCAACTAGAAACGAAAGACATTTCAGAAGAAAGCATCATGTCAGCATTTTGAACGGATGAAGCTGTGTGCGAGCTGAGCAGCCGTGCAGAGGGAACGTGGTGGTGTGATGTGAGCCCCCGGGCCGCCCACTGCCGCCTGCAGACTGCCATATGCTCCGCCAGCTTGTGCCCGCCAGTGTCCCCCTTCCCGGGTCCCCAGTCTGCCTTGTGATGATATTCTAGCATGGAGCACGCCCCGCCCATAGCACTGGGCCTGCAGCGTCACTTCTTACATCAGTTCTGTCCACACTAAAACAAAAATTCTGCACAACGTGAGAAATCAAGTTAATGAAAACACTACTGCATTGCATTGAATTTCCAATAAGGAAACAGCGAAGCAAAACCTGTCAACTAAAGAAAGTGGCATTCAGTGTAATCCTTTAGTGGAGAGGTGGGAGCAGGAGGGATACAAAAGCTTGTTACTGTAATCAAGGCATTTGTAACTGTTGGTGGCACCAAGGGGAAAGAAAGAGGTCTCAGAGGGGAAGAATTTGTCATTGGTTTTGACTGTGTGTGTGCCAGTCTTCCCTGCTAGTCTTGCTGATACAGTCCAGATTGTTCATACAAAAAGGAGACAGGATTTGCCACATTTGGCTGACCAAGTAGAAAAGACTAATTAGCACCAGCTGCCCAGGGTTGGAGGTGCTCTTGTCTTTGAGCCAGGGGGTCACCACTTTTTCTGACTCTTCAAGATTCACAGCCTGAGATGAAGAGAAGCACTTCCCTGGGAAATGCATTCTGCGAAATAGCCGTGTGCATTGGTGCTCAAATATTGGTGAAGCCCCAAGTGTTTAACAGGGACAAACAAAAATGCCCCTGGAATCAGCTGTCCAGGAGGAGCTTAAAGCCAGGGTGAACTGGAAACATCGTATCTCCTAAGGAAGAGGAGATACAAACAAGGGGTGCTGATGGAGGCTGCCGGCACTCCTGGCAAGGCCTTTGAGCATCTGCTCTGATGTCTTAATCTTCATGTGAGGGGTGATATGTTTCCACATGCTAATGTGCAGGCGTGGAGCCATCAGTGACATTTGGTGATTGAACATTGCTGGCAGCAGTGTCTTAATGACAGAGACGATTGATTGATGGGAGGTCAATTGCCAAGCAGTTAATCAGATGGCAAATTCTATTCATAATGGAGGAGCTGGCCTGGGTGTGCAACTGGCGTGGAGAGATTCCTGGGGTTCCATCTTTGGGCCCGTGGGGAAGCGAGAAATATTGATCCTTCCAAGGAATGCCTAGCCATGTTTTACTTGTGAAAACAAGATAGAAAGTTCCACGAGGGCAGAGACCATGTCTGTTTGGTTCATTGTTGTACCTTTTGTGGCTGACACACAGTGGACATCCAATAAACATCTGTTAACTAGATGAAGCAGCAAGGAGTTAGATGGCACCTGACTTAGCGTGTTTTACTTCCAGGGGTCTCCTTTTTCACTGGTGGTAAACCTAACCTCCCAAGTTAGAAATCTCTGAGTTGCCTTAGACCTCTCCCTCTCCCTTCCCTACCACGTCCTGTGTACTCCACCCCAGTAATACGTCACTAACGTGGCCCCCATCAGCTCTCTCCAGAACCAACCCAAGTCATCTTCCTGATGAATAAGCCCACCGCCAACCGATGCTCCATGCCCCCGTAATTCTATTAACATATAAATCCCATCATGTTACAGCCCTGATGTAAAACAATCAAACTGATCAAATGGGTTTTGACCATAGCCTGTGCTAGTAGGCCCTTACAACCTGCCTCCTTACCACCTTCCTAGCCTCCTTCGTGTTCACCTCATGTCAATGCACACACCTGATGCTTCACCATGTGACGTTTCTTACCTTTCCACATTCCCACCTTGCATCTTCATGTTTCCTGGTCTTTGCTCATGTATACACACAGACTGGACTTTCATCTTTTTCTTCTCTACCTGGAAAAACATGCTCTTTGTTTAAGACATGACATCTGGGGACTGTGTTCTGATCCCTGTCCTCTCTCAGAGAAATCAAATCATCTTGCTTTCCTTTCTTCCATTTTTCATCACTTTGCACTATAATTATCAATTGGCATATGCATCTCACATCAAACCAGAGGCCCTAGCATCTTTATCACTGTTCCCGCCAGTGACTGAGTAATTATGTTCCTGGCACATAGTTGCTTAATGTTAGTTGGAAAAAAATGGATGGATGAATAGATGAAGGGATAGATGGATGGGTGGGCTGGTGAGTGGGTTGATAAGTCAACAGGTTGGATGGATGACAAAATGGATGGAAGAACTAGTTGGATGGATAATGAATTGATTAATTCCAGGACAACACTAATAAAATAATTTAACAACCCCACCACCTCCCACTTTGGGATAAATGATATGGCATTATTCAGGGAGGGCTGAGTGTCCTTTGGTCTATTTGCCACTTGGACAGGGAATTCTGGAGTTCCAGGTACACAGAAGGTGATCTAGAATAAAGCCCACGGGACCTGGCTGGGCACATTCCCTTGGTCCTGGGGACTCTTTGTGCCATGGAGGAGGGCATGGTTTGCGGGGGGTCGGAGTGGGGCCAGAGTTAGGTCAGAGTCCCTAGCTGCTCCTATCTAAAGGCATTATCTCATCAGGAAATGCTGGAAACACGTGGTCAAGGAAATGTCAATGCATTAGTCAATCTGGCGACTACTGTTGCTGTCCGTCCCAGCAGAGGGTGTACAAATTCCCCTGGTGCTCGCAAGACAGATAGCTTCTCAAGACATCACCCTGGCACACCCCTCAGTCTCCTAGTCAGGCATTAACTAATAGGGGAAATGCAAAATGTTGATACTGCAGAATACAGAGACAGACGAGACTCACACTGAAAGTGCAAATTACTTTTTTTTACGTTGAGTGGAAAGTCACATTACTCTAAGAAGCTGCCTAATTATCTGTAATTGTGCCCAAAATAGTCAAGCTAGTTTGCTAGCCAGTAGAGGAATTGCATCCTGAATGAATTTGTCGCTAGAGAAAGAACACCACTGAAACATGGCAAAAGAGATTACTGTATTTCAAGGGAGAGATGAGAACAGATCATGCCCAAGTTCAGTCTCTAAAAACCTGTGATTAGGTGTAAACATTTTTGCTAAGGAAGCATTTGTTACAGCTATTCAGTGCAAACTCTAATGTGAGGTCTGAGCTGTCCTAATATTCACAGAGTTGAAATTATCTGTGAGTGGGATCTATTATAATGTCTAAATTGAGATAAAGAAATTGTTTTTATATGTAGGACTTTTTTTCCTGATTGAAATAAAGGAATCCGGCTCCATTGTAGAAAACACAGAAAATACAAAAGTTATTTTTAAAAACTTATCTGTAATCTATTGTCTAGTTATGTTCTTTCACTTAATTTTCATGAGCATTTTCACCTGTTCTGTAGGCATCAGTGATGGTTTTCAATGCCAATGTATTATTTGCCATTTTAATATACCTTCATGTACTTAATCACCAATTTATTATAGGCAGTTTTATTTCTTTTTTTTTAATTGCTACTGTAAACAGTTCTGCAGTGAACATCCTTGTATGGATATCTTTGCCCATGTCTCTGCCTGTTTCTTAATAAATGCCTAGCAATGGGACTAATAGGCCAAAGGGTGTGATCATTTCAGGAGATCACAGATTTAGATCTCAAAGCAGTGGTGCCACTCCTGTCCGTGAGTCATGCTTCTTAAGGCTTTGTGAGTCTCGGTATAGAAATAAAAGATAAAATTCTCTTGGGCAGAAAAGCAAAGAAGCAATAAACACTTAAAAAAGTAAATAAATAACCAACTGAGGTGAGCCAACACCTGAACTGAGCCTGGGAACCATGAGATCCCTGGAGACAGGACGACTTGCCTGGAAGGAAGGAGGCACATGTTGGTGAAGGAGGCCATGGGAAAGTAGACAAGAAAAACATCTGCCTACTCCTACTAACTTCTGTGGAAGTTTTCAGAATCAAAATGGAGTCACTTATGTTTAAAAAAAAAAAAATCTGACAAATCGAGCCAGAATAACTGGCATCACCCTTGCTATTGATCTCTGTAGCCAAAGATAATTATGTCAAAACAATTATGTCATCTCCTCTTTAAAAAAAAAAAAAAAAAAAAAAAACTTTTGTCTTCCTTTTACCTCCCTAAATTCCCATACAGTTTGCTATGGCACACATATTCCTATGGCAATGCCCTACTCCCAAATAAATATCTTTTTTTTGTTTGGGGGAGCCTCTCTCTTTGTCATGTAGGTTGACGCTTCCTGAGAACATCCCTGTGCTACAAAGGCAGGGCTCTGCAGGGCTGGAGGTGGGGCATGGGGGGCATTCAGTGGGAGGACCCTTCAAGATCTAGGAGCCTGCAGCCACTGACGGACCGTCTTGTATTGGCAGAGAGCTGCTCTGCTGCTTTCTCAACCAGAACAGCTGGGCACTTGGAGGAGGGGAGATCTTTCAGTGTAGCAGAGTGACAAGTTTATCGCCAATGTGCACAGAAACTACGCTTTGTACGGTGGCAAACTCAAGCACAGAAGCAGACCTAAATGTATCTTAGAATCTTGCTGCTCAAAGTGGACCAGCAGCATCAAAAACACCTACCTGGAAGCTTGTTAGAAATTCAGAATCCCAGGCCCTGCCCACCTCCCCCTGTCCCCCACTGAATCATGGTCTGCATTTTAACAGGACTTCCCAGGTGATTCACATACACATTAAAATCTGAGAAGTGCTGTTTCAGAAGATACCTTTTCATATGAGTTTCAAACTTTGCTGGTGCTTGGATTTAAGAGTGCTCATCTTTCTGATTCAGTGTTCACCGGAAAAGCCTGAGGTTTATGTGAGCACTTGTAGTTGACTGAATCACGTGTGATTGTAGAAGAGTGATTTCAGGTATACAGTTAAAACATGATGTAAGATACTTGGCATAGGTGGAGAAAACCAGTCGATAAGCCCAAGGCTGCATGAAACCTTCCTGACTTTTCGAGAAAAGCAATCTGCTTTGGGGATACTTTCCAAAGTCCATCAGAACAGGTGTCACTAAATCAGGTTTTAAGCAGAGTAGAGCGAGTTGGCCAGTGTTGTGTTTCCTTCTCAGCTCCCAACCCCCGAAAGTAAGATATTTTGCTATTGGGAATTGTAAACATCCTAGAAAATTCCAAGCACTGTACATGAAATATCCATGAAGGATGTTCTATTCTGTTTATATTATCTTTTTATGTTTCTTCAATAAAAAATAATTTTGGAACCATGAGCTTACTGGAGGCGGGTAAAGCTATGGCCCGGGGAAGCGAGAGTGGTACTCGGAATATTTTAGCTGTTTTCTCTACTTTCCTCAGTGACTCAGCCTATGCACCAAGATTATTAATTTTACATGGTTTTACAAAGAGACTTAATGAGATAAATTATGTAGGCACAGTATGAAAGTTTTAGTTTTTCATGTTGTTTCTGCCTGCAGCACTGTTCAAGCTCAAACATTAGGAGGTGTTTAGAGACAATTAGGGTCTAGCATCAAGCCAGAAACACTACCATTTTTAATTATTGTTATTTTGGGAAAGACTTCATAGGGTTTAGAACCCAACACTAAACATCAGTGCTCATGTTTTTAATTGGTAAGGGAGATTCCACAAAGTTAGGGTAAGGCAAGGAGAGGGGGAGGGAAATACTAGGGAAGAGATTCCTTGAGATAAAGCCACCAGGGTCACCACCATCATCATGAACAAATACTTTACGTGCATCCTCTCATGCTGTGCTTAACCCGCCAATAAGGTGAAGGTGTTATTGTCTCCTGTTCACAGATGAGGAAATGGAGGCTTGGAGGAGTCAAATAGCTTATCCAAAACTGCACAGCCATTGAGGTGCTCAGTCAGGATTTGTGTCCAGCTTTCACTATAGCTAGTAATCATAATGACCACCTCAGTCATTGGTAACATGTTAAATTGTGCATGCTGTTCCATGTGGAAGCAAATAAAGTTGTCTGTAAGCCTGTCTGAAACACTCAGTGCATAGATGCAAACAAGGACATTTAAAAGTCTGCCATTGAGCTCTCAGGATGACACGTCCACCTTGCCCTTTGCTGGAGGAAATTGGCCCTAGAGCTAAGTCTGGGAAGGTACTGGGGAGGTGTCTCAGCAGGAGATAAAGCAGCAGTGATGGGCTATTTTCCTAGATCTTGCTGCTACCTGGTTGGCACCTTTCATCTCAGTGCCCATTTGTGATACCAATTTGACCCCAGCAGTACCCACTCCCAGACTTCCTCTGCTACGTGAGACTTAAAGTGAGTACACAGGCAATTAGGGACACATGCTTTGATCATTTTGAGTGACAGAGTCTTCCAGATAAAGCTATATAAAGAGGAACTGGTTAGGGTCTCTGGGGTGAGGATCTACAGATCTATCTGTCACTTCACAACCAAGATTCCTCTTCTTGGCTGTTTGCTGGGACCTGGATGGGGGCTTTGGGCCCTGGACAATGGGTGATTTTCCAGCATTATATGAAAAGGATACACACCAGTGCTCACACGATCTGCAGGGGTCATTTCTTCCTGAGGCAGATGGGTGTTCCTTCCTATAGCAGCAAGAATCCTTCTGGCTGGACATAATAAGTCATCTCTTGGTGAAGGGACTAGAGTTTGAAGCCATCACATTTGCTTTCTGCAAGCCCTTAAGATTTGAGAGTGAACCCACATCTTTCATGGGGTGTTCACAGGTGATAGTGGTAAGATTTGATCTGGATGGCAGTGGTTAAGAGAAAGAGTTGATGCTTTTAAAGAGACTCCTCCAGCAGCCACAGACATCTGTAGGAGATATTACATTTCACATGCAACACCTGTGAAAGATATTTCCGTCCAAAGCAAAGCTCGAAGGCAAAATATGGAGGACATTAAGAGTATCTAGATTTGTCTATTATATGCCACAGCCTCTTCCCTGACTGGTTGTACCTTGAGCAGCGTCGACGTGTATATAATGGTGCCGAATGCATAAATTACGTATAATGTATGTGTCACTGCCTTAGAATAAGGAATGTGGAGTACAGGTCTTGGGCGCTTTAAATAATTTACATTTTAAATCTGCATCTGGTCAGAGAGTAGTCTGAGCCTGCATGTAACATTTATGAACACAAGTGGAACTTTTATTTCTACTTTTTTTTCAAAGCCAAGTTGCCTTTATCTGAGTGTTAGTTTGTGTAAATTTAAGTTGACATAATTTTAACTTTGTTAGAATACCTAGGACTTAAAGTAATTCATGTGGGCCCTTGCTAGGATTTAATGAGAGAAGCAGAGAAATCGCTCTGGGGAAGGGGCATAGCTCTAAGTAATTATCCACATGGGCAGGTGAGAAAATGGGGTCTGTGGTCACAGTCAGTGTGCTGGCATCGGAAGCTGTGTGTCTGTAGTCACATCAGGGCCCCGGTATCTACAGTACTAGGACAGACAGAGAGGTCAGTATCCAGCGCCAGGAAGGACCACACACTGGCCTCCCGCATGAAGTTGGTGTCTCATAAATAAGCCATGACGAAGGCTGCAGGGAAGCAGGAGCCCTCTCCAGGAGCTCATGGAGGGAGGTCGTACTGCTTTGTTTTGCATGCTGCTATTGGGGTACGAGCCATTGCATCAAACTAGGAAAACAGAGTGAAGATTGAAAAATGCAAGGATTTTATTCTGAAAAGTTAAGGAAGCGATTCTGTGGCTGCTGATAGCTAATAATAATGTTATTGTTATAGTCACCTAGTCACCTCACATATATCATTTTATTTAATCTTTATTAAAAAAATTAAAAACCCTGAGGTAGGTACCCTAATTCTACCCATTTTCCAGATGAGAAGCACAGAGTGGTTAGGCAACTTTTTTAATGTCATGAAGAACAGGGATTTGAACACAAGGAGTTAAAGGAACCCATGGAGTCTTCTTGAAACTTCATGCTTATGCCTCCTCAAATTCTCCAATTGAGAATTAGGTTTTTAAAATAAAAATGAAAGATTAAAGCAGATCAAGAAATTAGCCAATAAACATGTTGGCCACTCAAATGACGGGGGCCTCATTGTCTGTTATGTCCTGTGCCGACAGTAAAAACATTGGACCTTAGGATTTGAAAGGATTTGGAGCTTATGAAACCCTCATCCATTCAACACTCCAGCTCCTGCAAATGGAACCCACCTCGCTCCTTAATTATTTATATGATAAATACATGTTGAGTAGCTCACTCTGGGTTGGTCCTTGGATGAAGAGCTAAACAAAGTTAATAACAAGATAGATGAGGTTCCTCCCCTCATGAAGCTTAGAATATAGTAGATTATACATAGTTCTCATTGAGCAAAAGTCTTCCCTATTGGTTTTATCCATAATTCCTAGCTCTGTACCCTAATGCTACAAAGTCAAAAGTTGTATTTGGTACGTACATACAATGAAATATTATTTGGTGTTTAAAAAGGAGGAAATCCTGCCATATGCAACATGGCTGGATCTGGAGGACATTATGCTAAGTGAAAAAAGCTAAACACAAAAGGACAATACTACATGATACCATTTATATGCTGAATCTAAGATAGTCTAACTCACAGAGGCAGAGAGTGGAAAGGTGGTGTCCAGGGCTGGGGAGAGGAGGAAATACAGAGAAATTAGTCAAAGGGTACAAAATTTCATTTGTTTATACAAGACAAATAACTCTTAGAGATCTACTATATAGCACAGTGCTTATAAGTAACAATATATATTGCATACTTTAAAATTTGCTAAGAGGCTACATCTTATATTAAGTGTTAACACACAAAAAAGTAATAATAATAAAGAGAGCGGAAGGAAAGTTTTCAAGGTGATGGGTAGATGGTGGTGATGGTTTCATAGCTGTACACTCATCTCTAAACTCATCAAGTTGTAAGACATTAAATTTGTACAGCTTTTTGTATGTCTATCAGACCTCAATTAAAGTGTTTTTAAAATTTCTTTTAATTTGCATTTCGGCTTGCAACTTAAAACATGACTGTACTTCAAATATGTAGAAACAGTCACATCCCTCTGAGTCTCTATCAAGCACAGTCCACCTTCTCTCAGTTCTCTAGTGGTCTCCAAACCTGACACCTTGTACCCAGTGAATATGCAGCAATTCATCTTTCACATGGTACTCAGAAGTGAATGTAGAATTGCACAGTCCAGTCTATCTTACTGTACATTGCTTGGGTTAACCATAGATCATAGCAAGGATCATTTGGTTGTAAGGAGGAAGGTAGCAAGTAGCCTCCTGGTCCTCCAGGGAAACATGAACCACGGGGCTTCAGGTGTGGCTCCAGAGACCTCAGCAACAGGAGTCTCGGGACCTTCCTTTTGTGTGCTCTGCCATTAATGTGACTCAGCTGCTTTCTCTAAGTTGACATCTTTTTGCCTTGCTACCTACGTAGTCTCTCGAAGTTTCAATTCCAAATTCCAAAGAGGCAATGATGATTGACTCAACCCAAATTATATGAGCTGGCTCCCCTTTGGGGTAAGAAAGCTATAGCCCTGCACCATACGTAGCCCCCTCAAGGGGCTTAGGGTTGAGCAGATTAACCCAGAAGAGTAAGGGCATATGTAGCAAATTGGAACAACTAGGAAGTGTAATAATCTATAAATTCATGCTATAGCTTTTTAGGTTCTATTTCTTTTATTTCAGTCTCCTCTCAAACTTTCTGTACCTCCCAAACCAGTAGATCAGTTTTGATCGACTATTGTTCTTTTCTTCCCTTCAAAAACATCCATGCAAGTACTTCTCTCACTCCTTCAAAAGATACTTAAAAGCAGGCAGGGGGTGCTATCAAAGTATATTTTCTTCTCCCTCTGCAGGGGCGCACTATGTGAGTCAATAGCAACACAATATAAGAAGAAAAACTATTAGCGACTAACATTTATTGTTTACTAGGCTATTGGCACTTAAGTGATTTACATGTTTAAATAGTCATTTTCTACAGTAATCTTAAGCAGAGTTTCCTCCATTTTCTCACTTGTGGAATGGTGATAATACCTATATCCAAGGTGATGGTGAATTTTGAGAGATAATGTAGCTAAATTTTTTATTAATGCAGAGTATGTGCTGGAAAAATGGTGCCCGATTATCACTGTAATGGTGTCATCAACTACAACAATGTTTCACAGCTCAGTGACGATGCTGTTCTGTAGTTCCTTAAAAGGGATGACTGCTCCAATTCTGACTAAACTGTTTGAAGGCAGAGCACCAAGCTCAGGTCGGGATTCAGATATCCAAAGGGTGGGAGATGAACAAAAAAAACAATGGTTAGAATCACAGGTTGGGATCCAGGGGTGCTACAGTGCTGCAGAGCAGAGATCCCAGAGAGCAGAATTCTGGGAAATCGGCGTCCAGGACCCTGGAGAGCTCTCGGTCACGTTCAAGTGTCTTCCACAGTCTAGAGCACAGACCAGTGCAAAACTCGGCATTAGGGACCCCAGCCTTGGGAGGGTCTAATCTTTCATTTTATGTGGAGGTTCTAATGATAGTGGAGCTCTGGGTGCCAAAGGGATAGTGCAGAACTAGAATCTTCTGAGCTGTATAGGGCAGTAGAATTCTTGACTGGATTAGAAGAGGCATCAGGATCCTTTTCAGGGAATAAGAACTCCTCATCTTCCTATTTCAGAGGAGTTCAGCTCTAGTAACCCAGAATAGAAAAAGAATAGCCAAAAAAAAAAAAAAGCAAACAACACTACCTCCTTTTCTCTTGTAACCCAGAGTGTAGACAAGAGGCAAGTATCTCAATGAGGCTCAAGAAAAACAGTGGGTTACATTTGGAATCTGTATAGTATGAAATGTTTAATTCTTATTTGCCTACGTGTGCCTGACCACATGTAAACTTGCAGAAGAAACCCATGAAAATAAACAGTCCTTCAAATCTAAGAGTTATGATAAAACATATCTTCACTGAATGAACTGTCTTTTCTCTTAATGAACCTTCGTGCAATATAGGCTGAGTGAAGAGTTTCTCTGGTTTGTATGCTAACGCCCACATGGAGTGTTTCTGCCTATTTGGGTAGAAGACATTTAGAACAAAAGCAATCGTGAAGGGAGGAGAATGTAGAGAAATAAATCCTCTTTGTACTACAATAGAACAAATACCGGACATTGCTAATGTGTGTCAGAAACATGGCTAGAGGTACTACTCTACTGTTAGAATAAACACCCCCTGAGTATTGTATATTTGGTTAGACTATAGGTCAGGCAAAAGGGAAGAGCACTTGAATCTCATTCTGAGCTTTTGGCTGACAGGCTGAGGGACCCTGGACAAGTCCCCTATTCTCGTTGGTATGTCTCTTTATCTGTAACAGAAGGAGGCTTGGATTAGCTTTCATGATCAGATGTATGGAGTAAGTATGTGAATGATGAGTGAATGAACGAACAAACTGCTTCTTGTTGCCATATTCCAGAAATAGCTGATGGATTTGCGGAGAGGGCCATATACCAGCTGCCTTCCTCTTCTTAGGAGCCCCTATCCTTCCTGTTCATGTGGGGAAGCATTACTAAATAATGCCGGTGTGCAGTATTACTCATTTTGAGTTAATGATTATTCTTTTGGAGAATTTAAGTAGTCATGAAACTATGGACTCCTACGATGGCTCTGCATTTATTCTCCTCAGACTCAACATGATAAACATATTTTTGAAGCTATATTTTTGCATCCTGGAAAAAGCCTGAATTTAAAGCAATATCCAAAGACACAGAGAGACTATGAGCAAATGAATTAATTAGATTCTAAACATTCACATTTTACTTTCAACTAAATTCACTCATTGGTTAAGGTGAGGTTTGGGGGGTGGTGACAGTTATCCCATCTCTACTGGTAGTCTTCGTCTGTTTTTTTTTTTTTTTTTTTCATTTTTTTTTTCATTTTGGGGGGATTTTGTTTGGGTTTTTTGTTTGTCTTTTATTGCTTTTTGTTGATTTTTTTTCCTATTGGTCATCAATGTGCTTGAATTACACAGATTGATGGAAATTGTACATGTCATTTTATGAATCCTCCTGACTAAAGTGTGGGTTTCCTCTAGAAAAGACCACTTTTAGGAACACGCGCACACACACACACACACACACACACACACACACACACATTGGACAGCAAGACTTCTTGACAAACAGGCCCAGAACCAAAAGCCTCCTGCCCCATTTTCTGCCTTTCCTCTGCCTCCTGCCAGGGTGGACCTACCACCTCTCTAGGTAACCTGGTACCACTTCTATCCAGAAGCAGCAGCAGGATGGGTCATTTCATTTATTCAGTGAGGTTTTTGTGAGTGTGGACCCTGGAATCAGAGAGATCCAGGTCTGAATCTAAGTCTTTTCACATCCTGCCTGTATGACTTTGGATAAGCAACCTTAACTGTTAGTTTCCTCATTTGTAAAATGGAGATGCAATGCAGAGCCTTCCTCACAGGGCAGTTATGAGGGTAAGTGAGGTCACATATGTGATGTGGTTACACGTGCCTGATACTTTGTGAGTGTTCCATATATGAGAGGTGCTACTACTGCTGTTATTATTACAGTCATTATTCACCAAGTGCCTTCTGTGATGCAAAAGTCCCCAGGGCTGCCACATGGGACCTAGTCTCTGTTCTCAGGGAGTTCAAAATCTAAGGGGAGGGAAGAGGTAACGGTGGGTAAACAGGTCATCATGAAACAGTAAGGTAAGTGATGTAACAATAAGGCCTTGGCATAAACCCAGACTAGTGGCAGTAAGGAAACAAGGAGGGACTTCTTGGAAAAGGTAACCTATGGGATGAACCTTAAGTCAAGTGGCAGAAAGGTGAGAATCTTGCCTGATGCGCTGGGAACCCTGTTGCATGCAGAGAGAGGCCAGAGTACAGAGTGGAGGGTGGGGAAAGGCAGCCCTCCCTGCCCTGTCCACCACAGCACAGTTCTCCGAGGCCTGGGACACACGCTGTCGGCTATTGTTTTTACACTACTCTTCCCAAGGAGAAGCAGTCTCATTTATGCAAATGGCTACCACACAGGGCCACCATGGCAAGGGGACACTCTCGCTTTGTCTCTTACATCTCAGTGCCTCTTCCTGCTTCACCCCGCTGCCTGCACCTGCCAGGCATCTGGTATTCTTGCATGTTGGCAGTTCGTCAACGCTCTTCAGGCCCAGCCTCCTCAGACCCTGTGCTCTAAAGAGGCAGGTCAAACCTGGCCCAAGCCTTACTCCTTCGTTTCTGGCTAACACTGCCCTCCTCAAAGTACCCTGACGCCAGCCTGCTGCCAGACGCCGTCCGCTGGAGATGGCCAAGCCCTCACCTCTGTTACAGGTGCCCGCTTCTCTCTTCAGCCCAACAGCCATGACCTCAGACCCCGCCTGGTGATTTCCATCCTGTTTCCATTGTTCTTCCTTTTTTTTTTTTTTTCTTGTAGAGCTTTTCTGGAGGACTGATTACCAAGTCACTTCTCTCCCCAAAAGTGTTTCTTTGTCACAAATGATCCCACCCCTTGAGGACATTTGGTGACATTTAATTCATCTCCTGTTCTCTGCTTGGATGAATTCTTGGAACTCCCTGAGAGGAAGGGCTAGGCAGGGGGACATCTGAGAAATGCAATCTCTATGTGGTGGGTGAAAGTGATGGATTTTCACCTCCTTTCTCACACTCTTTCCTGCTGCATGGGGACCTATGGGCGTTCTCCCTCCTCTTCCCTGCTTTGAACTGATTTATTCTTTTCTGACTTATGACCTTTCTTTTTCATGTGTAACTCATCTGATTTTTCTTGTTTCATTATCCAGTTCTCATTCTGTAGCTTTTGCGCTATGTCTGTCACATATTGTGCAAGGCCAGGGTTCAGCTGAGTTTTAAAGCAGGAGTGAGGAGCTCTCCAAGGCTAGAGGATTACGTTCATCCCTCTCTCGGCTTGGACTGTGGAGGTCGCCACCTGCTCAGACGCCCTAAATGGTGTGTGTCTATTGGCCTGACAGTACCTCAGTGCCCATCCCATTTCTGGAGGACGTCCAAGCACGTGGTAGTGGCAGCCCAGTCACCTGCTCCTCTGCTTGCAGTGGAGAGAGAGGTACACATTGTTCTCTAAACCCACCCTTTTTTGGGAAGGAAAGGACTGTTTTTCCTTTTCTTCACCTTGAACTTCAATGCATAATGTCTGCCCTTTTCCCCACATGGATGATGAGTTGCTAAATGATTGTGGGAGTCTGGCACATCCTTTGGGCCATGTTTGTGGTTAGATAAGATCCCTGCATCTCAAAGGCAGTACCCCAGCTCCATTCTCTGTCCTTCCTCTTCCGCTTTCTCCACCCAGGTACAGCAGGCCCTTTTTGTGCTTCCTGCTCCCGGATCTGAGCACAGCCCGGGCACAGAATAGGTGAGGCAGGACAGAGGAGCTGGTGGGAGGTGCTGGTCAGTCTCAGGTGGGGCCCTGCTCTCCAGCCCACTTTATAATGGCCTCTGCCCTCAAGGTTGTCATCACCCTCAGATATTAACAACCCCGCCCATCATTTCTCACCTGCCTAGTGTTCTTGCCTGTCACCTCCAGAGGCAGAATCCCAGGAGGAGGAGCTCTGAGCCCCTGGCACCTCCGTGCTCCCCTCACGTAGCCCCTGCCCTCATCTCCTACCTGTGCCCTCTCCACCTCCCCACGTTTTCTCCATCCCTGGGGGATTTGCCACCTGCCATTCCCTGGGGGCCATGCAATTCCAGGCTCTGGGCTTTTTTCCTGCCTTCACCTGGAACACCCCACAGTTCCCCATTTACCACCCCCTGCTGATGCCCCAAAGCTCTGATCCAGCCTCACTTCCTCCCAGGGCGGCTTAGCTGCCCCTCCTCTATGCTGTCCCAGGGCCCAAGCTATCCCAGGCATGGCCCTCGTCACTGTGTTCTCTACAACCATTGGCTTATTCCTCCCCTTCCCTGAGAGTTTGTGAGCCTGTTGAAGAAAATGCTATACCAATGTGACTTTGTATTTCTAGTGCCTGGCGCATTACGTGAGAACTGACAAAGGCCTGAGACACTAATCAGAGCTTAATGAATGTCCCTTTAATGCAGAGCAGACCTATCAAATAGGAAATGTCTGAAGGTACAAGGCGCAGCAGGGAAACCAAGGCAGAGGGCGAGTTGCTCACGCAAGACTTAGCTAGTAAAGGGCAGAGCTGGTGCATGTGAAGATTCCTTAGGCAGAAACATGTACTTATTTAAATTTAAAAAGCAAAAGCAAGAGAATGTCCACTCATAAGTTCTAATCCTATAAATTTTGTTGCCTCCAGCTGCAACCAAAGCCCCAGTTTGCTATGTTCTGCACAGAGGGCTGCCCACGTTCCCCCAGGAATTGTCAGCGTGCGCGTCCTGTTACTTGTCCCCAGTCTCAGACCCCGGGCAGGCAGGAGGCTCATCAAGTGTCCAGTTCGCAGAGCTTCACGTTTTAATCAAATCCGCTCCTCCTCACAAGCTCATTGCAAAGGCACTCGTTGGTCTGCACACAGGTGCTGGTGGAACGAAATGAAACTCACCCCAAAACAAAAGGGAAAAAAAGCCAATCTGATGCAAAATCTATCTGCATTTCAGAAGCTGTCAGGATGAAAAATGAAGCCGCAAGTTTGGCCTTTAAAAATATTAATTTCTTACAGAGATGAACTAGAAAGTGGTAGAGAGAAAATTCCCTTATCTCCTAGGAGGAACAAATGGGACCAAATGCTGATCCTTCTCCTTGGGTCTTGTATGTCATTTCCAAATTCGACGATTGCTTGTTCCTGGTTCATTTATTGAAGTTTCTAAGCATCAGGAACGTCCACACATGTCACTGAGTTATAGACAAACTTCATTTCTATTCTGAGCCTAGTTTATACCGTCCAATGTGCCTTGGCCGTGCCGTTGTTTTGGGGGGAGGATGATCAACCCAACAGATGCAGATCTGGCCAACTTCTGACGGGGCCAGGGGTTTGGGCTCAGCTAAGGGCACCGGCACCGAATGCCTGCCTGCTGATAGACGGGAAGGACTGAGAAGACAGGGAAATTAAATGCATCCTGCTAACAGTCGCCTGTCTAACTTAACGCAACAGTTCCTGCTTCAATCAAGTGTCTTTTGCAGAAGTTATAACAGGTCCTCCCCTCCCCACCCAGCCCATCCTCCAGGGGCTGCTCGTGGCCGGCCCTCAGAGACACTCGCTGCTCTGCACCTGTGAGCCTCTGTCCTCTTCCTGCCCCTCACCACTCTTCCCTGCACCACAGGAGACTCTCCTATTGCCCCTCTGCTCTCAACACCGCCCATCCTCCCCTACCACTGGAACATTCGCCTTTTCTGAAACACTCTCCTCTGCTTGAAAATCTGATGGCTCCATCTCACCTCATGGGTCAGCTCCAAATTCCTTATAATCAGGTCCCAAACCACCGTCTGGCCTCCTGTCCTTTCCCTCCTCTGTACACTCGAGATTCCTGCCAAATAGAACGTTATTCCACAAACACACCAGGCCCTCGCCTGCCCTCTGTCCTCTGCACCTGCTGTTCCTGCAGCCTGTGTGCCCCTCCCTCCCTTGTCCACCTGGGGAGCTGCTCCGTGTCCCTTCAGACCCAGCGTAAATGCCCCACAAGCTTCCCTGCCTCTTCCACAGGAAATCAGTTGCACTCAGCTCAGCGCTCAGCTCCACCACGTCACCATGCACGTGGCATGTGGCCTACCAGCTGAGTGACAGCTTGTCCTTGTAAGCCAGTCCACTCAAGACTATCTGATAAAACAGTGTGCCCCCCTTCCCCAGAGACTAATTTTAGGCAAGTTTCAGGGGACTTACAGACTTGTTGCTATTGTTTCGCTGGAAATGATGCCCAAAAGATATTCATATGAAGGAAATAATTAGTATTTTTAGCAAAAATACTTTTTTTCTAAAAGCCCCATGCACAATTTTTATCAGACCCAAAGGAAAAATCCCTCCAGGTTCCTCATTATCTTCTCCCGAGATAACAAGGCTTTGTCCTCTGTTCATACAGATGTAGGATGTGGGCTGGGAGATGCCCAGGCACCTGGCTTTCTGCCTGCCTCTCTGGAGGAGCTCATGGTTTTATTAATAAACTGATCATCCATTCCCTTTCTCAGACTCAGGTCTCTGGTTCTGTGTAGCCTGTGTTTTCCTAAAGAACAGGAAGAAGTTCCATTGTTGACCAGAAAGCAAAGCAAAGGGAACTAGGTACACAAGACTCTAACTCACACTGTGGATTTCATTAGCACAGGTCTTGCATCCTAGGTGCCAGTCAGGCTCTATACTTCCCTTGGTGGCCACAGAACTACCTTAGAGCTAGCAAAATGCCATATAGGGTCTTTTCTTTCTGCCCACCCTGCCTTGTAAAATCCTCTACCTCTCACGGCTTGTGTGTGATGACGTTTGTCCCAGGGCCTTGACTCTGTGTCTCCCCAGCAGGGTGATGGCTCGATCAGCCATTTAACCAAACCTTTCCTGGGTTCTGACTGTGTCCCAGCACCACGCCAGGCAGCGGGATGGCAAAGGCAAATAAAGTGGTACCGCAGCCCTGCCCGCACTCATGACCTAGCGAGGGAGAGCGAGCCTCACTGCCCTCGTGGGCTGCTGAGAGAAGAAACTAGCACAATATGTGCAATAGCTGGGAACAACAGCTGGAGTACTCAACAGGAAGAGATAAAGTCCACTGTAGAATTCCAGAAGGTTCCCTCTTGTTCTTTTTTATACAACCCTCTGGCCCCAACCCAGGGGCTGGCCAAGTGTTCAAAAGCAGAGAAGCCTCATCCTTCACCAGTGTGTGGAGACTACACTCACCCAAGAAAGCCAGAACACACTCCGTTGACACGCACACATTCCACAAACACCGGAATAGTCCTTTTCATTTTATGTGATTACCAAAATGTTTGGAAGTAATTCCCAGTGGAAATCTTCATCCAATTTCCTCCATATATTTCTGCATCACTCTGCTACCAAGAAAGCAGCCTAAATGTTGTACCTGCAAGAGAATTAAAAGGTGGAAAATCTCTAAGGGACAGAGAGAACTGCTTATAGGCAAAACCAAATTGGCAGCTGCATCCTGGAAGAAGCTTTCACTGGCTGCTTTTCATTCCCCTTCGCTTGGTGTTGGTCCAAGTTTTTACTCCTTTAAAAAAAAATCTGGCAATAGATTTAATTAAAATTAAGGCACTAGATATCAATCACCGGAATCGTCTGTACATTGAGTCAGACTAATAATCCAAGCAAATTTGAAAGAATGGTGCTGACAGTGAGAGTGCAGACCCCGAGTTAGTAGCTGCAGGTAATGGTGACCATATGTTTTACGCTGCCTGATAATCGAGAAATACCGGGTCTGCCACTTGCTGACGTGAAGCTGGCATCGCCACGAGAATCCAGCACAGACAATTTGCTATGGAGGAGGAACAGGCCTAAAGTTTATTCTCTCCTCTTCCTTCTCTACTTTAATTCATCCCTAAGTTAGCCCCTCTCTTGTCCTCCAAAACTGCTTTCTGTTTTCATCCATTTCCCGTGATCGGTCTCAACTCTGTTGACCTAAGTGCTCATACTAGAAACTGCCCCCAGGCTGACACTTTGTTCCCGTTACCTCAAATGTGCACACCAGCCACAGAGCTAGACGGTCGCTCCGCATGATCCTAGCCCTGTGACTTCTTCTGGACTAAGTAGGGGAAGTCATCTAACATTGCTGAGCCTTGGTTTTCTCATCTATAAAAGGGTATGATGGTGACAGCCATGTCACAGGATGCAGTAAGAGTCAAATAGGAGTACCATCCAGACACCTCACAAAGCCTGACGTGTATTAAGTGATCGATAGCTGTTATCTATTTTCATGATCATCATCATTACCCTAATTGATAACTAGGTCTTTTGATTCACTCTCCGTCCTGAACCATCTCATCTCATGTGGATAGATACAGTATCAATATGAGTATCAGACTCATCTAGGTCCCCAGTGCCAAGCACAGAGTCTGACACCTCATCACGCCAAAATAAATCCCTGTTCCATTGAATTCAATATTCTGGCCTTGGCCCTCCAGTTAGTTGGTGTCATTCCTGGCAACTTCCAGGACACAGGCAGTGGAAAAGCTATTGAGCATGTATAATAGCCAAACATGGCATTCCCGATTTGGAAGAATTTGGAACAGACCTAAAATACGATTTGGAAATTCAAATCATACATCATTTCTCCTATAAATTTCAGTAATCATTTCTGTTTGGTTTGTTTTAAGGATTCGATGCATTTAAAGTTTAAATGTGGGAAAGTTATGCTTTTTCTCTTGTTTTATTTCCTAGCACTATGACCAATGAGGCAAAGAATCCAAACTCATTAAGTTTCACACATAAAGAATTGAAATGTACACAGTCCTTACAGGGAGTACGGGCTGAATGATGGAACTCTCTTTTTAGGCCTTGAACATGTTGACACATTCAATATTTTTCAGCCACAGAATATAGTACGAGCATCGTCTCAAACCATGAAACATTAATATTACTTTTATGACTGTGCACAATACAGTGACACATTGCTGAGCTGCTGAGAAATTTAAAAAATAAAAAAGATTTAGACACTGAAAGAACCTTGAATCGTTGAATTTGGGGAGGCAGAGAAGAAGGTTAGAGTGTGCCCGGGCACTGATTATATGGCTTCCATCAAAGGAACTAGAGCCACGCACGTGTTTTGTAAGTGGCTGGGATCCTCGGGTTTAGTGCCGGTGGGTGTGGCTCAGCTCAGCATAGTCAGCACTTGGTGGCGGGTCAGGACTCCAGCCAGTTCAGCAAAGACACCAGGCTGAGGACCTGTCAGCATGGAGGTAACCGTTGAACCTGTGGAAGGTAAGAAAATGACCAAGGGGAGGAAACTAGCCCACAATTGTGACACTCACACTCCCGCTGCCCCTTCCTGCGTCCGTGGTGGACTTCACAAATCAAAAACCCTCTGCCCTTTGAGTCCAGATATAACCTCAGGATCCTACTTAACATGGAGCCTGTGCACCATTGCCATAATTGATCCAGTTAGCCACATAAACTGAAACCTATCTAACTTTCCTGAAACTATAAAACATAAAATAATAAACAAAGGCAGAAGGAAGCCTAAGTTTTGTAAATAAGACTGCATTTTTTTTAATGTTAGTAACTCTTTTCTTATTGCCTAGCAAATTCTTTTAAAGGCAAAAAGACCAGATTTGTTTAACTGCTATAGTCCTGTGTCCAGTCAGCTCACTCATTTATTTGATAAACATTTAGTGAGGACCAATCGCGTGCCCAGCACATACACGCTACTTGGGTAGCTGCCCGCTTGTCTTGGCTGTTCCCAGCACTGAGCCTTGGGACAGGGAAGCCTGGACCATCTTGCCCCAGATTTGAGCGAATGGGGTCCCCTGAATTTAGAGAGGAGACTGGGATCCCCAGAAACCACCTGCTCAGTCTCCAGGCACAAGAGTGTCTCCAAGCCACAGCTTGTCCGGGACACTCCCTAAGCCCTGTGCCCCTCGGTTTTCCCAGCTGTGAAATGGAAATGCTGTCGGGACAGACCTGCAGTGTTGCCATGGAGATTCAGATGAGAGCCTAGCTCATGGAGGATGCTCTGGGCACAGTAGCAGATATCGTCACCATGCTGACGTTGCTGTTGTCGTCATTACCCTTCTTCTCTGTGCACACCCTCAGTGGGTTAGACGGGAACATCAGCTCTCCATGCTTAGAAGCTATGCTCATGGCCTTGAGCTTGCCTGCAAAGTCTAAAGCTCAAGGTCAGCATGATTATGGACACATTTGACTTCCCAGCTCTGATCAGGGAGGACCAGGTTCTCAGTGTTGCAGTTCTCCTGGGAGCCTGTGCCTCAAAAGCCCTGTTAAGAAAAAGTAGCCGTGACCCCAGGCTGAGGACTACATCCCATGGTCTGGACAGGGTTGGCCGCTGACGCCTGCTGCTCTGAGGTCAGACCCAGGCTCAAATCCTGGCCTCGTCACTTACCAACTACACAATTATGAATTACTTCAACTCTCGCGTCCTCAGTTTCCTCATCTGTGTCACAGGGGTCACATTCAGTGTCATGGTTCACAGTGGGTCTTGACGTATCGGTTCCCTCTCTCCCCCTCCCACCTCAGTGGTGGTTCCCCAAATCACTGCCAAGTCATGCCAGGCCCTGTGAGGAATCCAGCGTGACATCTCCCCAAGAAACAATGAGCGGGGAGCAACCGATTTCATGGACAGCTTGTGGGCTCCACACAGCTCCTGAATTCACTCCTAGGATGTCCATGAACTTTAGTTCTAAAACTCCAACCCATAGCAAGTAATTTGTAAAGAGAACAACTTGTAAATACCCAAGGGAAATACATACATCCACACAAAAACTTATACACGAATATTAATAGCAGCATTATGATAATAGTCTAAAAGTGGAAATAACCCAAATGCCCCACTGAGAAACACATAAACAAAATGGGGTCTAGCCATACAATCGAATATTATTTGGCCATAAAAATGAATGGAATACTGTGAGACAGTGCTTTTCTGTTGCTTTAAACCACCCAGTTTGTGCTACTTTGTTCTGGCAGCCCTAGGAAAGTAATGTAGGTGGTGACTGCTATGGGAATGGGAGGTTTGGGGGGATGATGTTATAAAATTGATTATGGTGATGCTCATACAACCCTGTAAATGTGCTAATGACCATTGAATTGTACACTTTAAATGGGTGAATTGTGTGGTATGTGAATTATATCTCAATAAAGTTCCTGAATAATATCCCATTGCCTGGATAGGCCACATTTCGTTGATCTATTCCATCAGCGATTGACACTTGAGACTATTTCCGCCTTCTGGCTGTTGTGCTGAGCTGTGAACATATGTATACATGTATTTGTTTGAGTGCCTGTTTTTAATTCAATGGGGAAGATACCTAGGAGTGGTGATTTTATGTTTAACTTTGTGAGGAATTACCATACTGGTTTCGTAACAGTTACACCATTTTATATTCTAACCAATGGTGTGCAAGGGTTCCAAAAATATCCTTGCCAATACTTGTTATTTTCTGTTGTTGTTTCTTTTTTCATAGTAGCCATTCTAATGGGTATGAGGTACTATCTCATTGTAGCTTTGATTTGCGTTTCTCTAGTGATTAGTGGTGTTGAGCATGTTTCCATGAGCTCATTGGCCATTTGTATATCTTCTTGGGAGAAATGTTTATTCAAGTCTTTTGCCTATATTTTAATTGGGTGGCTTGTCTTTTGTTGTTGAGTTGTAAGCATTCTTTATATGTTCTGGATGTTAGACCTTTATCAGATATGTGAGTTGCTGAATATTTCCTCCCATTCTATAAGTTGTTTTTTCACTTTCTTGATACTGTCCACTTTGTTGTATTTTTAGCTGATGAAATAACTAATAAACCCAGAGCAGACATGTAGATGATATTTGTGGACAAAACAATCAAGTGCTCCCATATTTGATCACTAATTTATATCTCCCTGAGTGCCTGGGTGCTGGGAATCCACCTGCCAACTGGCTGCAGGCTTTCAGTTCCATCCAAACATTCCACAACACGGTGCCATCATGGCCACAGAATAGCACACGGATGATGGATGTCTTGGTGTAGGAAGGGTTAAATATCCCCTGTCCTCCTGTGTTCATTGACCAGGTCCCCTTCATGGTTTATGGATGACCACATTAAAGGAAGAAGAAAAGAATGGGAAAAGACCAAGTTTCCCAGCATGACCTTTTAAGGACCCCCATGTCACTCCTCGGTGCCAATTAACATTTAGTTGAATTCTTGGTTCCCTCTCCAACAGCTGTTGGGTCTGGCTCTCTAGGGATGTCTGAGATATAAATGTTCAGACCTGCACACTGACATTTAAAAAGCCAACGATAGGCATGCATTCTTTATTTAGCACCTTTTTTCTATTGTAATCTGAGGTCCTCGCAAATGCCCCTATTGGAATTACTAATGGCCATCACATCTTGGTTGAAGGAAATGGTTGTCTGTTTCTAAGCAAAGCCTGGTACTCATGGGTTTACACGGCTTCCCAGAGGGCCAAGGAGGAGAGAGGACTAGGAAGCCACATCCCTCACCCAGAACCATGCACCTTGTGATTCATCCTCATCAAAATCCCGTAGATGCATCCAGAAGCCCTTAACCATTATAGTTTAGTTCTGATAACAAAACTTTGTCACTTTTATGACCACTAAATAATATGTTTATTTTTAAAAATTATAAAATTAGAAAGGACACAAAGGATAAAATAAAACTTGCACAACCACATCATCCACAGATAATTGCTGTTAATAACTTAATTCTCCTGCTTTATCTGTATATTGTGATATATAAA
Source organism: Varecia variegata (assembly GCA_028533085.1). Taxonomy (NCBI): domain Eukaryota; kingdom Metazoa; phylum Chordata; class Mammalia; order Primates; family Lemuridae; genus Varecia; species Varecia variegata. The sequence continues at coordinate 94,979,560 of CM052442.1, read as the reverse complement.
TACATTTTTTACAAAAATGGCATCTCACTGTTCATACAGTTTTGCAACCTGCTTTTTCTTCTCAACAATGTAATAGAAACATTTTCCATGTCATTAAATATTCTCCTACTATGCATTTATTTTTAATGTGTGTGCCTCTGGCTTAAACAGCAGCAATCTTCAATGCTGCAAAGAGCTATGCTTGCTGGATTTGAATACATTTTTTTCTCAGGGTATTATGAGAATGTTTAAATGGTACACTTGTGAGAATATTCACTGGCTGGCCGTTCCTGGTTGGGGGAGCATCCAGCCATTCTTGACTTGCTCAGATCCTCTAAAATTAACCATTTCTCACAGCTACAGGACACTTTGCTGGGTAGTAAAATTTTCCTGGACTTAGGGTTCCAGGGTACAAACCTAGCAATGGGTTGCTGGCCGATTTATGTCTCTGTTAAGGGGACGTGGCTAAACAGGCACAGCACATCTTTGGGGCTGGTTAAAATTTAACTAGCCATTGAAGGTCCAGGCTGAGATATGTTCTAGGGAAACAGATAAACGTGAGAGACACACAAATGACTCTGGGTGTTCAAAAGCAGAAGAGGTCACATTCCACAGCAGAAACGAGAGAAGACCTTGCAGCAGAGAGGAGAAGCTTGTGCCAAACCTTCAAAGATACTTGCTCAGGCATTGGCTCCGCTAATGTTCAATGAGCATCTACTGTGTGCCCGACAATGCCCTAGGTGCCAAGGATAATGACAATGAAAAGACATAGGTGTTCTCTGACTTCAAACAGCTTACAGATTGCCACAGTTCAGAGTGATAGGTGGTGTGACAGGAGAGACTTTTGGGTGCGGTATTGTCAACAGTAAGTGCTCACTAAATGTTCACTGTAAGGCGATATGCATGTATCATTTCGTTTAGTCCTTGCAACACTGTGAGGTAGATTCTGTCATTGTCCCTGTTTTACAAATGGCAAAACCGAGGGCTAGGGACGTTAGCATACCTACAGTCACAGGGAGTGGGTGGTGGGGTCAGTCTTCTAACACCTCCCACTCACTGAGTGTTGACTACATGACACACAAAGTGTTTTGTACATATCCTCATGGCAAGCTTCCGAAGTAAAGGATAATATTCCCATTTTTAAGGAGAGTACTAGAAACACAGAGAAAGGTAAGTTGTTTGTCCAGGTCCACAGTTAGAGGCAGGGCAGGGCTGCTGCGGCCTGACACTGGAGACCACTCCGTCCCTGCCACACCTCGTTGTACAACCTCAGCAAGAGGAGGGTCCTGGTGGCCCAGGGGAGGTGACTCACTAAGAGAGAGCCCTCCTAAGGCTGACTTCCTACTCCACCATTCGTGCCATTCACAAGTGTCTATTTGGCACCTATGTTGCCCCAGGAGCTGTGCTGAGGTAAATGGAGGCACAGCCCTTGAAACGCTCAGGCTAGCAGTGAGCCGCATGCGCCATTGTGACATCGGATGTTATATGAAACGTAGGCACGGATCAGGCACAGCGTGAGAGTAGAAAACCGAACTCCCAAGAAGACAGGGACACATTAGGGCACGCTTCACAGAGGGGTAACATCTGAGCTGAGACTTACACAATGAGAATGTGTCTGCCTGGGGGACACGAGGATGGAGGCTGTCCCAGGCAAAGGGAACAGTGTGTGCAAAGGCTCAGAGGTAGAGAGAACCTGGCATGTTTGGCAAACCATGGCCAGGGATTAAGTATTGCTGGTCGATAATTGATGAGGGCAGAAGTGGTAGGAAATGCAGGCAGAGGGGGCAAATCCCAAGGGTTGTTGGTGCAGTCCACAGTGTTTAGGCAGTACCCTGGCAGCAGTAGGGAGCCATGGAAGGATTTAGGGAAGTGTAGCAGAGTGATCAGAGCTGAGCGTCAGGAAGATCATTGAAAATGTGCTTGAGGTGGCAATGTGGGCCTCAGGGGCTTTCTGTGGCCTGCACTAAAGGAGAAATAGTGAGAATGGAAAGAAAGAGATAAATATGAACAAATTAAGGAGGTAGAATTGATTGACTTGGTAATTGATTAAATTGGGTCCAGGAAGATCCTAAATCTAAGATCAAGGCAACTCGGCCCCCATTTTTATTTGTTCATTTCTAATAAGTCCTTTATTTTACCTCTTTTGTGTGTTCTTATTAACGTTGTCATGACGTTGGAGTTGATTAGAAGTGGGAAGTTGAGAACGGCCAAATGTTAGGTTGGTTGCTGAGCAGAAAAGCAATACTCGGCATGTTAGATAACAGATCTCTATTTGTGGGAGTTAACATTTTATTAATATTATAAAATAAAGGTACATTCCTCATAGATGGTGACATTTATTCTGTTTATTTTTTAAATGCTTTTATGTTGTTAAAATTTCAGCCTTTGATTTTGGAGCTATAATGAGATTTGGGCAGACTGTATTTCAGCTGGCATTGAAGGAAATGTGCTATATATTTACTTTGAGATGATGAAGATCTTTCTCTTTTTTACAAAAATCATTACTAAATCTGTTTATTGAACCCACAAATGCATATGGGCATGTGGAAAGCAGGTCTGGTGTCTGCCTTCCTAAAGGCAGACATAGCATAGTGAGACACGACAGTGACCTGAAGTAAGGCAAGGGGTGTGGGATGATGAGAAAGGGGTAATATGACAGTCAACCAGATTGAATGCAGTGGGGATGAGGAAGGCGGCTAGGACACAAGGGGGTCCAGTTTGGTTGCCTCGGTAGAGGGTGACACCATTTACCAGGATAGGGAAGGAGTGTGCTTGGTTGGGAAGCTACTGAGTTTGCTTTGGGACGTGCTGTGCTTGCAGTGCTCACGAAACATTCAGGTGGAAATAAATGCCGAGCAAGCAGTTAGAAGCATGGATCTGGGAACTGGAGAGATTCGGACATAAAAGAGACAGGTAGTAATTGAAGCTGTCAGAGTCAACAGGGGTGGGTAGAGCCAAAGCTGAGGGGATAAATGAGGTCTCCAAGAAGAGGGATGACCTTTAGAGATTTGGTGGAGATCGCTCAAAGAGCTGCCATGACTGGCAACCTGCCCCCCCACAAAAAGACTCTCTTCTTCCCAACCCAACCCATACAGAGCTGGTAGGAACAGCTGGAAAATGGGTTCCCCTATGGAATCCTTGGACTATTACCAACAGGGGCTTTGGGTTGCTGTGTAGGTGATGAGTACTCTGTCCTCTGCAGAGCGTAGCAGTTGAGAGTGCAGGCCAGGCACCCAAGAAGTCAAGTTCCAATCCCAGTGCCAATGTGTAGGAACTGTGTGTCCTGGAACAATACAATCCCCGCCTGTGCAATGGGAACGACAACCATACCAACCTCTCAGAGGTATCACGGAGACCAACTGGGGTGATTCACATAAAGGGCTGAACACCATTTTCAGGATACAGTAAATGCTTGATGGATGTGGACATGATTGTCAAAATGACAGAAGGTCTGAGTGGAGCCCAGCTGTACTGGCAAGCAATGGGTAGCTGTGGACTGGAGACGGAAGGTCCACAGCTTGGGGTTTGAGCCAGGAGGGAGCATGATGCACAGAGGTATGTTTTCCTCCCAGGGCTGAGGTCTTCACCCCCTGCCCCCACGTTGGGACAAGCAGCTGAGGCATTGAGATTTCCTCTCACAGAGGTTGGCAACAGAGTTCCGTTCCCTTCCACTTTGAAAAGGCTCTAGAGAGGGGCCAGATGAGAGACAGAGACTCTGTTTATTGTTATTTTTTAAAATAAAATGAAAGAGAACCCTCCAAGGACATGTTCGTGGGTTTTATTATTTGTGAAGAAAAACACACTTGTCTTTATCAACATTCTGTCTGTCTTCGAGGCTGAGCTGAAGAAGGGCACGACCAAATGTTGAGTCATAACATTTGACTTCCTGTTCCTTGCTCCGCTGACGTTCCTGGGTGTTAATAGGCTTAACCCGTGTCAGCACAGCCAGGACAATTTCAAGAACAAAATGAAGGGCAGAGCCCAGATCACGCAAGGGCTGCCCCGTGGGCACAGGCGGGGGGATCACCATCCATTAGGCATCGTGTACAAATGATGCTAAAGAAAGGTGATCAGAAGAGCTCCCCGTACCAGGCATGAAATCACCAACAGAGCCTTCCAGAATAATCTGCGGCCAGGTTATTCATGTTGCCTCTTCTCCCTCGTATACGAATTAGCTTTTGGAACAACAGCCATGGTGTAATTGGAATCCATCTTATGTGATTTTTTTCCCTCATATGATTTAGAATTAGTTCAATTTATTTTCAAAGAGTATAACCCAATGACAGCATACAGGCGATGTCTAAAATTGCTTTCCTGTCCATGGCTAGGGTGGGTGGGTGTCATTTGCTGATTTATTACTCTCTCAGTGGGCTCCTTTGTTTCGAAAGCTACCTGGAATTACTGGCGGCAATAGAACTCTAAACCAAAGTAAGCTTTGCATAAAAATGCATTTGACTTAAGGGACCACGTATAATGCTGATTAAAAGTAACCCTGGGCGGCAGACTTTGATTAGGAGATCGCATCTGCATGGGAACAGGTTCTCAGAAATAAATGGAGGATGCATCAGGCTCCACAAAGCCCACTTAGACCGTGCTGCTCTGGGTGCAGGATGTAGTACTGATTAAGTGCCTGAAATTAATGGGCAGGGACCATTAACATGCAGAGGACGGATGTTAGGCAAAGGTTGTAAAGCTGGAATTGCTGCAAGTTGTAGGCATTTAGAACCTAATTTTAGAAACATCTACCAACCCTTGGTGGGCTCATGTGCTCTTGTCATTGGGAGTCAGTAATTGAATTTTCTGGACATTTGGACCACGATGTAACTTTGTGAAGCTGATTACACAGCAGAACACAATTTTTAGCCTGACCTTAAAAGCATTACCTTCTGCTGTGCGATTAGAAAACACACAAAGAGTGCTGCCCTTCTAACTGCACTTGATTTGGGGGAGAGAAAAGAGAAAAAAAAAAAAAAACACCTTGCTATTTCATGTAACCTAGTAAGATTCATTTAGATTCTATGCAGATCATTTAATAACAGATTTTGTAAAACCTTAACATAAGGAGCCACCATAAAACGTATTATCTTTTATTACCCATACAGAGAATGACATTTTAGACGGTAATAAATTGAAACCCAAGGAAAGCTATTTGCTTTCAGAGAGTGCTTGGTGAATGGCAGGAGCACCAGTTTCCCAGTTTATACTATGGCACATACGGCCCCCCAGGGTCATCTGAGATAGCCCCCAGCTGGCTTTTTGGAGGTTCATCTGAGCAACATTCTCTTGTCCCTTTGTGTGTGTATGAGTGTATATGAAAAGTCATTTCCTTCCAAACCTCACCACCTAAGGATCCAGTTGTCCCAACTGAATGTCCCTCCTTCCATCTCACACACCTCAGGATGTGTGGCTGGCCTCGGGCTGTGCCTGGGGTTAGACCAAGCATGGGGTCTCTGCCTCAAGGTGGAGGAGGACACAACCCCTCAGGTCCAAAGCACACAAAGGCTCCCTTTGCTTGGACCCCTCTCCAAAGGGGAGGGACCTTCCCTGCTCACTCTTGGAAAGCCAGAGCCTTGTCACCCCTCCTTACTCTGCCTAACCAGAGTCTAGAGACTGGCTTAGTCCTGTCTGAACTTGCCCAGGTCCTATCTTTGGACCCACAACCCAAAGAGCAATCCTGAGACCAGGTAGTGATCAATATAACCATTTCTTGATTTATTCATTCATCAAACATTTACCGAGAGTGCCAGATAGCAGATTAGCTTGTGTGATTTTTTTTTCCCCCTGGGTAATTTAGAATAAGTTCAACTTATTTTCAAAGACTGTAACCCAATGACCAATAAAGGCAGTGTCTTGGGACCTCAGTGTCTCAGGGGGCTAGGAACTGGGGATGTGGCAGGAATATATCAGAGGCAGGGTCCTTGCCCTCACGGAGGACTGTAATAAATACTTAGAAAGTGACTGACAGATTGGAAACCACATAACGCTGAGGAGAAGATTCTCCGATATTTGATATTTACCACTCTGTGGATGGGAGGACATTCATCTTCTTACCAGACAGATTTTTGCAGGAAAGGTCTGGTTGACATTACACTTCAAAGAATTGAAATAAAAATATTTTCCAGAGATAAGATAGAAGATGCTATTCTGGGAGGCGGGGGGTGGGGGCGTCCTGTGCAGGAGGCAGCCGGGAGTGGAGCGAAGGTGCGGGGAGGCTGTGCACCAGGTGGAGCCGGGAGGCTGGCGGGCAACTCAGCTCTCCAGGAAGCCCAGGGACAACTCTCCGGAGGTGTGTTAGTTTCCTGTGGCTGCCATAACAGATGACCACAAAATGAGAGGCTTAAAACAACACAAGTTTATTGTCTCACAGTTCTAGAAGTCAGAAGTCCAAGGTGGGGTTCACTGGGCTAAAATCGAGGTGTCAGCAGGGCTGGTTCCTTTTGGAGGTTCCAGGGGAGAGTCCATTTTCTTGCCTTTTCCAGCTTCTAGGGGCCACCTGCATTCCTTGGCTCACAGCCCCCTCCTCTACCTAAAGGCCAGGAGTTTAGCGTCTCTCTCTCCTCCCTCTCCCCTCTCTCTCCTCTGCTGCCATCGTCCGTTTCCTCTGACTCTGACTCTTCTGCCTCCCTCTTATAAGGACCCCTGTGATTATATTGGGCCCATTCGGATAATCCAGGATAGTTTTCCCATCTCAAGATACTTAACAAAGTCTCTTTTGCCACCTAAGGTAACGCATTCACAGATTCCAGGATTTAGAATGTGGCCATCTTTGGAGGCTTTCATTCTATGGTAGAAGATATGAAAGCTTCTAGACCCAAAAGCGTGATAGCATTTTGTGCACTGTGCTTGATACATGAACCTGACATTGAGCATCTCACAGCATAATCATGGAGACAGACGTGTGAAGAGAAAATTGCTGTACAGTGTCATTAAGGCAACCGAGAGAAAAACATTCACCACGATACACAGCCAGGGCTAACACAGAGGAGGAGGGAGGAGCTCTGGGAAGACAAAGAAGCTTCATGATGGAGGCAGCGTCTGAGCAAGGTTTGTAAGGACGAGTAGTAGTTTGCCAGGAAAAAACTGTGCAGGGAGGTCAGAGGCTGCAGCGTGAGCAAAGGTGTGAAAATGAAGAGAGGTGTAAAAGTCTAGATGGTGTAGATCGCCGAGCAGTTCAGCATTATGGGAATGCAACGCTGAGTGGGGAGAATGAGAAGATAAGGCCGTGAAGAGCTTGATCTTCATGCTGGAGGAACCTGCACGTTGTCCTGCAGCCACTGAAGAGCCACGGAAGGGTCTTACACAGAGTCCTGTGGTCAGATGGTAGCTGAGATGGTTCACTCTGCCTGGCTTTGCAGGAGAGAGGGGTTGAGAAGGGGGTAGAGAGTCCAGTCTGGACACTGTTGCAGCAGCTCAAGTGAGAGGGGATGAAGGCTCGAAGTCATGCAGTAGCTGTGGTGACAGAGCAAAGCAGATGGACTCAAGAGAGGTCGGGGAGAAAAATGAGTAGCACGTGGTTACTGGTCGTGTAGGACAACAGAGAGGGAATTGCTGAGGGTAACTCCCAGATGCCAGCTGGATTGGTGCCACCAGGAAGAAGGGCCAGGTGGCAGGGGAAGAAGAGTCCTGAGGTTGGCCCATGAAGGAGGAGGGAGGGCATCTGGACATATCTAGAAGAGTATTGGAGCAAGCCGGAGAGGCGTCCGTGGTGCTGTTTAGTGTCTTAAAGAGAGGACATTTTTTTTTCTAGCAAGGTGGGGGAAAAGGAAGTTTTACAGTTAGAGAGGAAACTTTTGGAAAACTATGTTTTCTCTTTTTCATTTAAATTGCATCCTAAACAGGTGAATTTTAAGTTAAAATATATGAGAGTACGTACCAACCTGCATTTGAATACATGTTCATCCAGAACAGTGCTAATCAAAGTGTGTGCCCCTCACCCGCAGATCAGCATCTCCAAGCGACTTGTGAAAAATGCAGATCCTCGGGCCCCACCCCGGCCTCCTGAGTCATGAAGCCCGGCTGAGGGCCGGCAGTCTGTGCTCAGTGCACCTCCCAGAAGGTTCTGATACAGGCACGTTCTAGAGGCACTGACTCAGACTGTACGTCCTACCAGGCATAATGGTGCTATGACCGGGCTAAAAGGTTAGAAAACAAAAGCCCATGTGGTAGAAGTAGATTGTGAAAATATAAAAATCATAGAGAAAGAGCATTTTAATTACATTATAGTTTACTTCAACTTCAGGGGTCTGCACTCCCTTGTCTCAGTGAAACAGATGAACCCAAGAAATTCCGCAGTGTGTCCAGCTCTGCTCCCACGTGCTGTTGGGTTCCCTCTCGCTCCTCACACCGTGGGTTCCTTGAAGAGAGGCTGGACTAGGTGGTCTCCGAGGTACTTCCAAGAACCGATAGCCTGTGTCTCCCCACCCCGCAGAGCTCGACTCCAGCCACACTGGTGGCCCTGTCTCAGCCTGCCACCTCCACACTTGTCCCCAGGCCCTTCTTCCTTCCCTGCATCCTCTCCCTTCACACCCATCCTTCAGGGCTCAGCTCTAGCCTTGCAGTAACCTGACGCCAAGGAGCGGCCACCGAGCACTCCCAGCCCTGCCGTTCCCATCCTGAACCTACTGAGTAGCAACCCACTTAGCACGTGCTGCCTGCAGCCTTGAGAAGCCGCTCGTACATGCTTTATCTTGACGGTAGGGAGTACACTTCTTGTCCCCCCAGTGTCCCGAATCACAGTCAGCCTTCAGTTCTTATTCAGTGACTGAATTTAACAGTTTTAGGATTAACAGTCTCCCACCTTCTTCCATAGAAACTGACTTCTACTTCAAGACCCCATTTCTAATCCTGTGGTCAGATATTCCCTCCTGCAGGACTCTCTCCTTGATCTCCTGGAGCCCCTGCCTCCCCACCCATAGCGTCTAGGTTTGTAGCATGACAGCACTCTGTGCTTACCCTCGTCTCATTCTGCTGAAATGGTCTGGCCGTTAGTCTCACACATTAGACTTGACTCCTGTTTCTTATTCCCACCCTCCAGCATGTTGCCTAACACATATAAGTGCTCAGCAAATGTTTGATGAGTTAAACAAGCTCCGTGTAGCCTTCCTGAGCATCCCACACCCTGGCCCTTTCCACATAGATCTTAATTGCTACCATTCTGATAGCATTCATCTCATTGTGCCTGGCAGACTTGCTTTTTGTTCATTTCTCTGAACGAGAAATGCACCAAAAGCAGGGTCTGTATTGTTCATCACATCCTAGCAGAGTTCCTTGAACCTAGTAGACACTAAATAAATGTTTTAGTGAAATCAAACTGAGTGTCAGGTATTTGCTTCCTTGGGTCTGAAGGGGATGGTTTTTCTAGGTATGCTACGAATGCCATTGGCAGTTTATTTACTGTAACTCATCAGTAACATCAGAAGGTGTACACTTTGCCTGGAAATGTTTTATTTGATTTTGGTGTCCCTCAACCTCAAATCTATCACTTAGGTTATTCCAACTGCATGTGTCTAAGAGGCAGTGTTCATTTCCCCTGCGACTTCCCCACCCTGCCAGCTTTGTCAGCAGCCGGTAAATCTGGGGAAATGAGCTCTGCCTTCCCTTACCCACCAAGCCCCGGCAAGGAATGAAAAAACAGCAGGTGACAGCCAAGAGCATGACTGTTCACATTAGCACTGAGAGACAGAGGTGAAAAGAGGCCTAAAGACAAACACAAGTCACACCAGACTCACTCTATTGCATGGGAAGATGGAGGAACGTCTCTCAGCAGCTGTGGTAGGAATAAGGCACGTTTTATGAGGACATGTGTGCAGTTCCTGCTGGATTTATGGACGACCTAGTCCCGGTGTTATGTGGCCAGAGTGGGTAAATCAAACTGCAGACAGACAACAACTCGTTCTGCTTCAGATAATGTTTTCACCAAACCGTTGCAATATTTATGGACCAGGTGCCAGATGCAGCTAACCCAGAGAAGAATGGGGCCCTTGCTTGGTCCCCACATTGCAAGGAGTCTTGTGATGCCCAGTTTATCAGGGCAAAGCTGAAGAGTAAACAACTAAATGAATTACATCATATCTTTTCTGCATATCTCGTGTCAGTATTTCTCAGTAACAATACCTTAAATGTTAAACAACAAAGGGATTTGTTGGCAACAATGCCTTCTTATGGCTTTCCTTGATTCCTAATGCAGAATTTATTAATATATGATGCTAGGGCCAGTTCTCACCAGCCTACAATAGCTCGTTGTATGTGTCTCTTTCTAGTTACACACCTTTGGAGTGACATCACATGGGTAGCTTGAAATCAGCCACAGTAGGAGAAAACCACCAAAATTAACAAATACCACAAATCAGTAGAGTCTGTTGTTAAGCATTTATAGGTACACCATTCTATGTAATTCATTGTTCTATAAAAACATACATATATACAAATTGACCAATCCTTACATAACTATGATGTCCCAGGGCTGAATTAATAACTGAGAGCTAAAGCTCTAAATAAGCAAAGCCCCTGTTCTCATGGAGCTCAAACTGTCATAGTCAAGATAGCCAATAAACAGGTCATCAGTGAACAAGAACATTATAGACTGTGGTAGGTGCTGGGATAAAAGCCTATATTCGTTATCTATTGCTGCGTAACAAATTACCCCAAAACTTAATGACTTCAAACAATAGACATCTGTTATCTCACAGTCTCTGTTCAGAGAGCTGGGCATTTCTTAGCTGTGTTCTCTGCTTCATGGGCTCTCACAGAGCTACGACCCATGTGTCAGTCCAGAATGTGCAGCCTTATCAGAAGTTCTGTCTAGGGAAGAATCCTCTTCCAAGCTCACTCAGTGGCTGTTGGTGGCATTCAGTTGCTTTTGGCTCTTCCTGATGGGTGCCCTCAATTCCTTGCCACATCTTCAGGAAACTTCCCAAAGATTCTGTTAACTAATAACGGTATCCGTCTCTTGGGCATTTGCATATGCCTGGCTCTGCCCTTGGCACTTGACCTCTTTTAATCCTCAGCTACCCTATAAGTATTATTATTCTCCCCATTTTACAGATGATGAAACTGAGTAACTGGGCTGGGATCACTCAGCTACCAAGTCATGGAGCCAGGGTAGTAATAATTGATCAAATACTGATTGCCTCCTTCCTAAGTGTCACCCACCCTGTTGTGAACTGGGGTCCCTGCCTTCATGGGGCTTCCGTGCAGTGAACGATGACCATCAGCAAATGAACGGGCGTTAGGCTGGAGGAAGAAGTAAAGGAGAAAAGTTCAAAAATAAGAAAACTTGGGGTAGCAGAAGGAAATTCAGTCTGGACAAACCGTAAGGAGAGATGTGGAGGGCAGCTCCAGATCAGGCAAGGGAAGGGCAGGCGACTGCGTGGATTAATGAGAAAACCTTTTCCATGTAACATTTATTCGTTGATTTCCCCCCACAGCTATCATTATTCTTGTTATTAGTGACAAATGTTCCATTAAGTGCATGCTTGTATGGAAGTTATCATAGCTGTGTAAAACATCAAGGGTTGGGTGATTGATTATGTGTCATATTTAATGACATGGCTTGATTCTTTTTTCAAGACGAAATGTTTGGTTTTCAAATCAGTGTGATCAGTGAACCTGGCCTATCTCTGCGGAGATTCACTCGAGGCTTTTTCTTGCAGACATACCATCTTCCCTTTGTTTCTAGGATATATATTAACTGGTGGCTGGGAGACACCCAGGAGAAGATAGCAAATGCAATACAAATGCATGACTGCAGAACTCAAAGCAGCTTGACTCTCTTAGACGTGTCTTACAGATCAGATAGCTTCAAATAAAATCAGAGGAGCCGATTTAATTTTCCGAGTTTTGACACAGTGCCTTTCTTCCTCAAAATAAAATCCTATCTCCTTGAGCTAGAGTTCCCCAAAGTATAAGCCGTTCCCTGAGAATAAATGACTTTGCTTTGGAAATGCCACTGATGTGCTCAGACCTTTGAGAGATAATTTAGTTCAGGGAAACAGTAATATATCATCATTATCAATAATGAAAGTAAATTGCCCACCTTGTGTGCTGAGCACTGGCCAAGCATTGTGGCCAAAGGCACGGTCCTTGCCCTTGAAAACTTTGTCATCCACTTAAGAAGATAGCAAACAGGCATTCGAAATGAAAGAAAACAGGAAACATAGCCTTCATATTAGTCAAAGCAGGCTAGGCACCATATGAACAGTCTGTAAGCCTCAAGAATGGCTGTTTTTCTTGGTCTCCTCACAGGCTAAAGCAGGTTAGCAAAGGGGCTCTGCCTCACAGTCATTTGGAGATCCAGGCTTCTTGCTTTTTGGGAAATAGAAAGTGTGGGGGTTATGCGGGAGGCTTAGGGGCCACACCAAGGACATCACTTCTGCACATACTCCATTGGCCAGAATCAGTCCCACAGATTCATCTCACTGCCAGGAAGCCTGGGGAATACAGTCTAGCTGTGTGCCCCCAGAATCCAGGGACATGGGATTGGGTGAACACACAGTGTTGTCTTCACCACAGTTCCTTTGGTTGCAAGCAACCGAAACTGATCCTGGCTGGCTGGCTTCAGTGAACAATCCCTGGGATGTGTTACAGAATCAAGGAAAGAACTGAAGTCAGGGGCAGCCAAGCTTCCATATCTTAGCAGCCATGCTTGCATCTTTCTGGTTAGAGCAGCCCCTTTTGCATAACTAGGCTCGAAAGTTCTTTGGAGTTGGTTACAACCATTTCCCATCTGAGCCTTGAACCAAACAGACGCAAGAATCAGGTGAGGCCCATGGAGAGTGTAGCTTGACCTTGAGAGGACAGCGGAGCTTCCTCCTCACTGTCAAGTTTACTCACCTAACAACAAGGCAGCTAGACAACTGAAGTTCTCACTTTCCAGAAGCAGGGTGCCTTCCACGTGGGCAGAGAGGAGCACAAGGGTGGTAAGTTTTCTCCCAAAATATTCAAGAAGGCAAACTCCCTTTTTGGTCCCAGGAGTTACATGGAGAAAGGCAATGGGGTGTGCCCTACCTTCTGTCTCTGTGACTCTTGGTTCCACATTTCATATTCCCGGGATCCAATTGTCCCAGCTTAGATTAGGGGATTCCCTGTGAATCAGGCAACTCTTGCCAATGGAGACAGTCATGACCATGGCCACTGAGGCCTGTTTCTCTGCATCGCGGGTTCCTCCAGAGAAGGGGCAGCCGTGAGCTGGACATCCAACCTAAAAGAAATCTTTCTCAGCAACACAAAGTGACCAGGGAGGGATACAGGATTAAATACACATGTATATTTCAAGTAAGAGTGATGAGGGGAGCTGGGGAATTAGGGGTGACCTCTGGAAGAGGCTCAGCAGGAATGGGAAGTAAATCGGATGTAAATGGAGAGTATCCTGGTCACGTAAGAGTGCGAGAACTCACGTGGCATTTTCTCTCATTTTGAAATATGACTGGGTCTTTTACGTTCCAAAGGAGGTTACTTTTATTCTTGGTTGTTTGGTTTTGGTTATTGTTGTTCTCATTGTGAAAGCAATAGTGTTCATTAGAGAAAAATCTCAAACATACTAACAAGCCAATGAATTTCTTTATATTAGAGTTGCTTTTAAAAGTGAAAATTTGGAAGCAACTCCAATGACAAGAGGGACTGATTGAAGAAATTAGGGTGGATTCCTACCGGGGACTAGTGTAGAGCTGTTGAAATGAACAGGCAGATCTATCAGCGCTGAGATAAAAGTGATATGGTAAAACAAACTGTGCAAATATGTAAATGGTATCATTCCATTTAAATATGTGTGCATATAAATGTGTACTACATATGAGGGCATATAAAATGTATCTGTGTGTTTACTTGGGATGTGCAGGGAAAAGGAGGAAGACACACTTCATTACTCTCAGTTACCTCTTAGGGGTGAGATTGGATAAGGGTGGAGGCAAGTCCTCAGTTTCCACTTTAGAAATGACTGTATCATTTTTATTTTCCTTATAATGAATGGATATTACTTCACTAATAAAAGAATTTTTAATGTTAGCCTTAAGTTTGCCAGAAAATGGAGACTTTTGGAACATCTCATCTCAAACCTTGCAATTTATCTACTTAATAATCTAATTGATTCTCTACAAGGTTAATCAATCTATTTCATATTACAGCTATAAAGTTTTATTTTTTTCAAGAGATGGAGATTGACTGGTTCATTTTTAAAGTTATTTATAAAATGTGTTTCACTACAAGAGAGTTATGCCCATGTGTCCCTTTGTACAATCATGAGAATTTGTACATACCTCTGCTTAGCTTTGACTGTATTTTGTTGCAGTTGTATGTGAACATGACTGTCCTCAACCCTATACTTTGAACTCCTTAAAGAAAGGGACCCTGTTTTTCCATCATTATATCCCCAACACCCAGCACAACATTTAAACTAGATGTTCATTAACCACCAATTAAACGGATATATAAAATAATAAAAGAAAAAATTATAGTAACTTTCTCTGGGGAAAAAAAGTCTGTGCAGGGGAAACTGTTAAAAGATAAAATGATGTGTTCACGAAACGGTGGACATGCAGTTGTGAGGGCCTACTGCGACGCTATGGTTGGATTGGATAGGTCTTAAGCTTTGTTACTAATAACCAGATAATTGATCATAGTATTAGTTGCACTGTTAGTAAAAACCACCTTGTTGCTACTCACAGAACATCTAAATCAAGTGCATAGAGGAAAGGAGAAATTTATTAGCTCATAGAAGTCACAAAATCTGAGCAGTAAATTCTGGATTCAAGGATGACTATTAAGGGGCTCAAATGATGTTTTAAAAAACCAACTCTGTCCATCTCTACCTCTTAGCGTGTGTTATCTCCATTCTCAGGTTGACTTTCTCTGTGTGGTTGCAGATAGCCCCTACCAGCTCCAGCTTGATACCCTATGACCTTCAAGTCTAGCAGAAAGAGAACTTCTCTGCCCTAAGCATTTTAAAAGAAATACATCCCAGAATTGAATTTCAATGTCAGGGTGGCCTAACTTGGGTTACACGCACATCCCATGGCCATGGGAATGGGGAGCCCTGATTGGCCAGGCCTGAACCACATACCCATCCCTAGATGAGGGGCGGAGCCAACCCCACCTGAACTCCACCTGTGCTGAGAATGAGGACCAGGCAATGCCCTGAGGGAGTGATAGCGTAGGTACAGGAGGAGGGGGTGGAGACTGGGAGATTGAAGCAGGACCCACCTGTTGTCATTAGCGTTTGAAGCAGTCTCCATCGTGAGCTCTACTCCAAGCTGGAGGACAGTGAACGCTGTGAGGAATTTCTCTCCTTCTTATGTAGCCATCACAGAATGACACTAGTCCCCCAGCTTGCTTAACGGGGCAATAACAGGAGCTGTTCTTTAGACCCAAGCCCTGCCTGGGATCATAAACTAAACATTCTTCTAAGACTGGTATAAAAATTCATAACATCCTCTTGGAAAACAATATTGAAATGTAAATAAAAAGCCTTAAAATACTCATACCCTTCATCCTAGTAATTCCACATGCATCTTGGGATCTATCATTCAAAAATAAATAAACAAACAAAACCAAAAATAACAGCCAAAGTATATATAAGGCTCCTGAATAAAGATGTTCATTGCAGTGCTATTTAAAACCATCAACATTTTTAAAACACTGCAAATAACCTAAAGACATAATATTATAGAAGATGATTAAGTAAATTATAAAATATCCATACGATTGTATTTTACACAACTCTTAATGTACAGGAATTATTTTGATAAGTTATATTACATGGGAAAAATGATATTACATTTACCATGATCTCTTTAATATTGGGGAAAAAATCTATATAATTTCTTATTTCAATGGTTGTTTGCTTTCAAAAATATTTATAATGTCTTAGGACAGAAGTTAAAATGTTATACAAGAAATTAGGCCTATGACGTTCATTTCAGGCTAATGGTTAGCATGTCCAGAGACCCTCAGGAAAGATTTTGTAGGTGGCCAATTTACTGGTTTCGTGTGGTCCGGCTACTATTTATGGCAAATAGTAAATCCAATCCAACTTGTCAATGATGATAAGTGGAAAGCCAATGATGGTAAGTAGAAAACTTTACATTAAGATAAAGTTTTCCAGCTTCAATCTGTGAATGGATGGCATTTCAAGCACCTATACAGAAAAAATACCAACTGACCCAGGCAGAACCAGAGCTGGGTATAGTGTCAAATTCCATTTGCACTCAGCCATCAAAGAGCTTTGGGACCTCTAGTCCTGGTGGAGCTGGAATTAAAACCAAAACATCGTGTGTGGAGCTGTCAAAGAGCACATCAGCATCCCACTCATCATCCTGAATTTACGTTTAGCGCCTTGGCGGGGCAGGGTGGCTCATGCCTGTAATCCTAATGCTCTGGGAGGCCAAAGCAGGAGGATCGATTGAGCTGAGGAATGTGAGACAAGCCTGAGCAAGAGTGAGACCCCTTCTCTACTTAAAATAGAAAGAATTAGCTGGGTGTGGTGGTGCAGTCCTGTAGTCCCAGCTACGTGGGAGGCTGAAGCGGGAGGTTGCTTGAGCCCAGGAGTTGGAGGTTGCAGTGAGCTATGATGACACCATTGCACTCTAGCCGGGCTCACAGAGCACGACTCTGTCTCAAAAATAAAAATAAATTTAGGGCCTTACCAAACTGTCCAACAAAACTAATACTTCTTAAGTTAGTAGCTCAGAAGCTACCTAGAAGTTAAAGAAACACCAATTAAAGGTGCCCCAGGGAGCAAACAGCTAACTACCCTTCAGAAATACTTCAAAGTTTTTGAGAGAGCTAGCACTGAGCTATTAAAATTTACTGTGTAAACTGATGGCTTTAGCAGAAATGTGGAGACCCCCTGTTGCTTTTTTGTTCTTTGCTCCCTGTGGTATTTCTTAATTATTAGTTGGTATAACCAACTGTTTTTGAGGCTGTCGTACTAGTAGGACTATTTATGTGATTGTAAACACCTTTTATTTTTGTTATTGAAGGTAGTTCCACTCAGACTCTCTGTGTGAGTGATTAAGAAACCAATCCAAACTGGTTTAAGCAAATAAGGAAAATTAATGCCTTCATTAGCTGACAAGTCCATGGGCAGGGCTGGCTTCAGGCATGGCATGATGAAGTGGCCCCAGCATAATCACTGAGAACCATGTTTTTTTGCCCCAAGTTTCGAGCATAATTCTCTCAGGAGATGGCTTCATTCTTAGACAGGCTTCCCCTGCACCACCTCTACTATGGTCACACGATGGCTCCTCTAGCTGCCCCAGATAAATGCTTCCAGGTTGGCACTGTGGGGACACAGCTTCCTTCCCCTGGCTGAGACACGGGGCCTGGCCTGGGCGAATCGTTATACCCCTGGAATGGGATGTACTTGTCAGCTCCTCCTCATCAGGGCTCATCCCAAAAGTTTGCTGGGGAGAAGCCAGTCCAAGCCAACACACACGGGCAGAGAATAAGGGAGGGGTAGGACCCCAGAGTAAACATGGGGTGCTGCCTTGCCAGAAGAGGAAAGGTGTGCGGTTTGACCAAGCCAAAGCAGATCCACTACAGAGGACGATTTAAATACACGGGCTGTTACCCATTAGCCACCGCCCTCTTTGTCTTAGCATCAGAGCTATTTGGCTAGTTGTTTTGAATGTTTGAACATGGCAGCTAAATATCTGTCAAATATCCAAATGAAAAACATGTATATAAAAAGAGACAATAGTGCAACATTGTTTGTGTTAAATTTTTCAGATCATGGTTGGATTAAATGCATCTTCCAAATTTAACATCCTGTGAGACTAAAATTACCTGAAAGGATGCAGTATAAGTGACTCTAAACCTCAGTTGTTTTTTTCCCATTTGTAGAATGGGAAGAATAATTGCAGTTTGACCTGCTTGCTGAAAAGAGTAACTATAAGGATTTCTGTTAAGTACAGTGATACAATGTCTGTCCCATCCGATTGTTCAGTAAATGTGAGTTCCTAAAGCTGCCATCTTTGTCCTAAACTCACCATCAAAATTAACCGCATTTTCAGATCAGCTTCATGAGGTCACCGTGAAACGACAGATGTGGATATAAAAATTAAACATACAGTGTATAGCCAAGCACAGGAAATGGAACATTCTGGAATGTATCAAATGTTCCCCTAAACAAGGACACTAAATATGTTCTGTCCCCCAGCCAGCTCCAATCTATGAATAGTGACTATCTTATATGGATTCTTAAGGCACATTTAGACACAGTAGGGAGTAATGCCATGACTGCTTAAAGACGCCTGCCCTCTGCGGAGGACAGGGAGAGACAGCCTGAGCCACACCTCTGCCACCTTCCCAAAGCAGCATCCCAGATCTAAATGCATCTTCTCCCTCTGTGCTTGTGCTCTGCAGACTCTGGAAAATCCCAAGTATGAGTTGATCATCGAAGCTCAGGATATGGCTGGACTGGACGTTGGATTAACAGGCACGGCCACAGCCACCATCATGATCGATGACAAAAATGATCACTCACCAAAATTCACCAAGAAAGAGGTAAGCCCCTGCTGTCACCACCGTCGCAGTAACGACCTTGATCACAGGTCGATACTGATTCCGTGTAGCACAGCCCCTGCTGGTTCCCTGCGTGCAAAATCAAAACACTCCTTTGTGGGAGAGAGAAGGGTGTTTTGCTGGAATTCTTCCTCACATTTTTATCTTGTGTGTGTGTGTGAAGCTAAAACACCAGAGCACTGTGAGAACAAAAGCACTGAATCTTGTTGAAGTCCGTAAGAAAATAACTTTTAATGCCCAAGTGCCATTTTCATAGTTTTATGGGTGTTATTTAGCACTGAGTTATGAGAGTCCCGTTGTGATTTTAGCATAACGATAACTATTTTTTTCCAGCAAGTGCAGATTGAGAGGCCAGACAGAACAGCAGCGAGGAGTAGAGCAGACTTGCTTGTCAATAACAATGTGGCCCAGGAGTTTATAAATAACAGCCGAGTGAGTGTGTCTAGGAGAGCCATGACTTATTCTCAGCCCCATGCTTTTATGATTGTGGGTCCTGGTTGTTGATTCCCATTTATTCCAGCGGAGCAATGTTCGGAGAAGGGCTGAGTACACAAGCTCGCATTCAGTTGCTGAGTATGTACCCAAACTAGGAAGCCGTTTGCACTATGCATCTGATGGCAGTGTGCTAAGATCTCGGCTTCTTTGGGTGCAGGGCCAGGCCCTGGATTAGATGCCTTTCTTTGGCCAAGCGAAGGGCCTAGAATAGGTACAATGGCCCCTGACATTTGCCAAGCTTTTTTATTGCATCCACCACGGCGCTCTCCCCCGGCTGCCTCATTTGACTGTGTGAGCTTGGTTTTGCACTTTACGAATGAGCTGATGGTTAAGCTCAGAGGACCTAGAGAACAGCTGCAAGGTCATGGGCACAGTAAGTGGCAGAAACGGGAAGTGAACCAAGTTCTGTGCCTCGGAAGCCGCACTCCTCACCGTGGTGCTGTGCATCCCTGTCTGCCGCTGGCGTCTACACCCTCCAAGGCATTCGGAGAAAAGGCTCATGTGTGGACCTGAGGTTGCCCCACCCTCTCTCGAGGAACCCCAGGGCTACTCCGGGTGGCTTGGGACAGGTGGACAGACCCTCTCAGCCTCCCAGTTCCCCCTCTCGCCGCAGCAGCCCTCCACGACTTATTCAGGGTGTAGACAACTCTCTTTCTCCCCGTGGTGTCTTGGGCACTCAGGATTCCAGCCTTAAAACAGCAAGGTCCGCGGTAGCCTGACACGACTCCATGCCCTGACTCCCCGACACCGTTCCCGCAGCTGCTCCTGCAGATGGCCCCTGCCTTCCGTGTTTCCCAAACCAGTGTTCCAAGAAATTAGTCCCACAAGTCACACCACAGGGCGGGATTTCGGGGTCAAATAGATGTGGAAAGCACTAGTTGGATAGTTTAAAAGCTTTCTATAACTGCAGGACTTACGGTTAACTGTAGACTGCTTCATGTCTCTCTAAGAGAGTTAGGTATGGTCTGCAGGGTTGGCCTGGGAACAGGTTTTCCTGGACCACCTCGGTATGTCCTGCTGAGCTCGTGTTCCATGGAATAGTCACTGGAGGATACTGGTTTACCTGTAGAATTTCCTGTCAACCTGTTTCAGAATAAAAACTCAAGGCACATTGTAATAGTCAATATAAACATGGAAATGAAAGCAAAAATAGGATAACCCCGATCGAAAATAAGAAGACTTATCCATGCTGTCAGCTGTGAGAGATTGATTAGTTACTTCAGTCCAGCTCTGAAGTTAGGTTCTGTGACTTAGAAAAAAAGAAATGTGTGCCCAGTCAAGGACTAAGCACTGTGAATGAGAGACTTCTGTGTTAGTATCTCTGAATCCAAGGAAGACTTTAACATAGACCTTAAAGGTTAGCTACCATTCCACAATGTGTGTGTGTCTATATATATAAATATATATATGTATATATACTTCAAACACATACACAATAAAAGCATACAACGTTATCTGTTAATTTTAAAAAATAAATTACAAGACAAAGAGATTGACTGGCATAAGGAAAATGTATTCCCCTGTAGATATTAACACAGGCATAAAAATTTTCTTCAAATGGACATTAGACAATAAGCTTGGGATTCCCAAAGGGCAGGACTGATGTCTAAACTCGTATGGAGGCATAAGTAATAAAATGAGAAGCACAGGTAGCTAGCAAGTATATTAGACTCTCTCGGATATTAAATGTCCCAAAGGTGTCTTTGTCCAATGTTGGATAAATTAAATTCACAGTTAAACTTTCTAACATGTTCCTGAAAGGCTGATGTTCTTCGCCGTTGAAGAGGGAGCCCTACATTTTTGATGCCAGAACTGCCAGAGGAGGTAGAATGGAGAGGTGAAGGGGTGGGCTCTGGGGCCAGGACTGGATTCAAATCCCACCGCCCAGCTGTGTGATGTGAGAGTGTTCACCACTCTGCACACAGGTTTCTTTACCTGTTAATCCCAGCACTCTAGCACAGAGCTCCCTCATTAGGTCTCTGTGAATGAACAAGTGATGACAGGCACTTAGTGCATGTCAGCTAGTATTCTCTAGAGCGTTGGGGATGAGGATGGTGGTGATGAGCATGGTAGGATGAAGGCAGTGATGAAAAAGAGGATGTGAAGAAGGTGGTGATGAAAAAGATGTTTATATGTTGACAATGATATTTCTAAAGTGTCAGAGGCCAAATGACATTCTTATCCAAAGGGCCATCTCCCTTCCATGTTGAAAGACTACTGTGCTCCTTTAAAGTGATCCATGAATCTGCGTAAGCACTTCAGAGTGCATGGTTAAGACCCTAGAGTTCTGGAGGAGAAGCAGCAGAATCTATGAAATATATCACTAGGAGGTCAGGGCTGGGGACAAAATCAAGAAAGGCCAAGAGAAATCTGCTGGAGAGAGAAGCGTGCTGGTGAGGACTCAGCCCAGAGGGAGCAGTCTCTAGGGTGTGGAAGAGGTAGAACAACAGAATGTGCGTGAAACAGAGGGAACGTGAAGCTTGTGATGTTGACGTTGAAACAATTTTTAGGGATGAAGGTCAGGTTCATTTATTCCAGAATAGAAATAATGACCATTTGGAGTTGAGTATGCCCAGAAAGCTGCCCAAGAAGATGTTGTCCTATACAAATTTCTACATACATTAGGACATTTCTTAGGAAGTTCATAAGAACACATCCTTGTTGGCAACATATGGGGTTTTTTAAAACTCTATTTGACATGACTTCCCATCTCCAGAGAAATCCATCTTTTTATCTGTTTTAAAAATCTGTTTAGGCCGGGCACGGTGGCTCATACCTGTAATCCTAGCAGTCTGGGAGGCCGAGGCAGGAGGATCGCTTGAGCTCAGGAGTTCCCAGGCCAGTTAGGTGATGTCATGACATCATCAATTTCCCAGACTCATCTTCCTCAAGGCTGCCTCCTGGTACAAAAGGGTCACTACAGCGCCAGCTATAGTGTCCAATAACGGGCAGACAGAAGCAGGGAATGAGAAGAGTAAAGGAGGACCTGCCACCTAAGTAAATATCCCTTGAAGAGTTTCCCTAAAAGCCCAAGTGACTTCTGCCTGCATCTCCTTACCTCCCTTACCTGTAAAGGAGGCTGAGAAATAATTCCAAATATCTTCAGTTGGCATGTTGCAACCCTTGACAATATAGTGGTTGTTTAAGGAAGGAGATGTTTTAAAAGTTATTTTAAAAGTAAATTCTTAGTGCAAGGTAGGCTCATTTGTTTATTTCCCTTGTGTTCGTTTACACTGACTGTAAACTTACTGAGAAACAAGGGTCACATCTCTCTTATTCTCTTGCATCCCAGTAGGCACTAAATAATTCAGTATTTGCTGAATGCTTCCTGCAGATAATTTTAACTTGAGAACAGTGTCACTGGATATGATGAACCAAGGTTGTACTTAAAATTGCTACCAATACATGAAATCAATTTTTAGTCATTTACTTTCATGGAAACACTAGCTTCCCTGTGGAGAGTTTTCTGTGAATTTTCCTAATAGCTTGTACACATGGGTTCAACTAAATGTTAGCTTTGAATTTCCTAGATATTTTGAAATGATCTTAAGAAATCTAGTTAAACTCTCTAAACCCAGAGTTTGAAATATAGACGAGAACCTTAGTCCCATATAGAGTAAAGTGACTTGTTCATTCTTGTCTCTAAAGTTTTTTTTTTTAAGAAATAACTTCTGATTTGTGTCTAGAACATAGTTGATACCCAACAAATACTGACTGAATAACTCGTGTTTTCACATAAATCTCAGGCCATGGGAATGAATGAACTTCTTAGTAATTTTAAATGAATGTATTTTCAAATGATTATAAGATATAAAAAAAACAAAGTGAGCATTTTCTTCATTTATTCAATTTTATTTTCAAATTGTACCTTAAAATGATGATTGCTCATTTTTAGATTTAATGATTTAGGATTTGGCAATTTGATGAGCTCATTCTTTATAAGGTCAATGTTTTGGTGTTTGAGCTATAACATTACAATACCTGTAATAAAAATGACATAAAACAGCCGGGCACGGTGGCTCATGCCTGTATCCTAGCACTCTGGGAGGCCAACGCGGGAGGATCTCAGGAGTTCAAGACCCGCATCAGCAAGAGGGAGACCCCATCTCTACTAAAAATAGAAAAATTAGCCAGGCATGGTGGGGCGCGCCTGTAGTCCCAGCTACTCGGGAGGCTGAGGCAGGAGGATCGCTTGAACCCAGAGTCTGAGGTTGCTGTGAGCTAGGCCGACACCACGGCACTCTAGCCTGGGTGACAGAGCAAGACTCTGTCTCAAAAAAAAAAAAAAGACATAAAACTTAGAAGGTCCTGTTCTCCAGCTGGAAAATGAGAGATGGGTAAATGCTCCAGTTGTCACAAAGGGACAAAGGTAAATGGCACCAGCCAGAAGCTGTTGAGCTGAAATTGAGCCACAGGAGATACTCACATCAGCTTATCAAATGAATGCTGGGGTCCAGTGTCCACTTTCCAGATGCCACTGTGGAGTCTTCAAGAGCACACGATGCTCCAAGAATCTTATTTTTCTTCGGGGTATTAGCTATTTTTAATAAAAAATATTGTATTAATTAACTGCCTAATATATCCTGTAATACTTTTTTCTCTTACATGTTTGGCTGCAAACTCTATGGTTGCTTCTTTTTTTTTTTTTTTTTTTGGAGACAGAGCCTCACTCTGTTGCCCGGGCTAGAGTGCCGTGGCGTCAGCCTAGCTCACAGCAACCTCAAACTCCTGGGCTCAAGCGATCCTTCTGCCTCAGCCTCCCGAGTAGCTGGGACTACAGGCATGCGCCACCATGCCCGGCTAATTTTTTCTATGTATATTTGTAGTTGGCCAGATAATTTCTTTCTATTTTTAGTAGAGACAGGGTCTCGCTCTTGCTCAGGCTGGTCTCGAACTCCTGAGCTCAAACAATCCGCCCGCCTCGGCCTCCCAGAGTGCTAGGATTACAGGCGTGAGCCACCGTGCCCAGCCTGCTTCTTCATATTATAATTATATAATATCATTTACTTTAGAAATATGAGAACAAAAGGTCTAGTCTTTATCAGCGTCGACAGAAATATTCTCTGTGTCCTTGATAGTTTAGAAACATTTGTTTAACTTTCACAACGCCTTTCCTTATTGGAAACTTGTGTAAATTTTGAGGATTGTTGTCAAATTTGAGAAAATCTCTGTCAAGTTTCCGTCATATATATGAGCTATATACAATTTCCAGTGGTGCTTGTGTAATGACTAATCTTTAAGTTGATGACACTTATTAACCAGGTTGTCATTCACGTCCTTGTTTTGGGGCATATTATGAGTTTTATGTTATCTTTATTGATGTCCATATGGCAGATCAAATTGGCAAGAATTTAAATCTTTTTCCAATGTATTCATTATGACTCACTCGTTCATTAGTAGGTTTACCTGTCAAGGAGCTATTTCATCTCTCATGTTAGAAATTTACCTTTTCCTCTTGATGAATTATCTGAGGCAGAATGATGTCAGGATAATATCTACTACTTACTCTATTTCTTAACTTTATCACTCTTGCATATATTCCATTAAGTCTTTTTAGTAATAGCTATATTGAGATATAATGCACATGCCATAAAGTTCACACTTTTAAAATGTACAATTCATGGGTTTTTAATATATTCAGAAAGTTGTGTAACTGTCAGTACTATCTAATTTCAGAATGTTTTCATCCTGCCAACAAAAAGAAACCCTGTACCCGTTGACAGCCACTCCTCATTCCCCTCTCCTTCCCCATCCCCGGGCAGCCACTAATCTACAGTCAGGCTCCATGCATTTGTTTATTCAGGACATTTCATATAAATGGAATCATACAATAGCTGGTCCTTTTTGACTGGCTCCTTTTTTTGACTGGATTCCTCTGTGTGGCTGAATAATACTCCACTAATACTCCACAAAATATGGCTATGCCACATTTTGTTTACCTACTCAGCCACTGATGGACATTGGGCAGTTTCAACCTTCTGGCTATGGTGAGTACTGCTGCTATGAGTATTCATGTACAGTCCATTAAGATTTTATCTGCATTTTCCCTCAATTCCTGAATAGCTAGAACGAAAAAGAAGTTACCCATAATATTGCTCTAAATTAGTAGGCTGTAATTTCTCACTTGTTTTATTGAAACATTCCAAAATGCCTTTCTAAATTGCAGTTAATATGGCTTATTCAAGATTTATCAACTTCTTTTTAATAAATATGTAACTTTCATACCAAAAAATTACACAAATCCTGAGTGATTTAATTCTCAACAAGTCAAGCACAAAACCCAAATCAAGACATAGAATATGATCCCCAGCTCAGAAGCCTCCCAGGGTTCCTGCTCCTACCACCACCTGCTCTGTAAAACAACTCTCCCGACTCTTTTCATTATAAATTAGTTGTTCCTAGTTTTTATGTTTATACGAGTGGAATCACACAGTGTGGACTCTTGTGACTAACTTTTGTGAGGTTCATCTATGTTGTTGCATGTAGCCTTGGTCTATTCATGTTCATTACTGTACAAATACATTTCAATTTATTCATCTGTTCTATTAGGTGTGAACATTTGGGTCATTGCTAGGCTGGGTAAGAGCAGAATAAGCATTCTTGAATGTGTCTTTGGTGCCCATATGAATGCATGTATGTACTTCTGCTTGGGGCATACCTACAGGTGAAATTACTGGTTCAACTTTAGTTGATATTTCCAGTTTTTCAAAGTGGTTGCTTCAGTTTGCATTGAAACAGTCAATGAGAATTTTGGCTGTTGTATATCCTCCAAAACAATCAGCATTATCAGTTTTTTTTATTTGTTACAATTTTTAGCCTTTCTAATGTGTGTGTAGTGGTATTCCACTGTGGTTTTAATTTGTATTTCCCTGATGACTAATGAGTTTGAACATCTTTCATTTTTCTACTGGCCATTGGGATTCTACTTTTGGGTAGTGCATGCTCAAGCCTTTCAACCATTTTCTAAATTGTGTTGTTAGTCTTTCTCGTATGGATGCATAGATCTTTATATATTCTGCATGTGAGTCATTTGAGCCATGTGCATGTTGCAGATATTTTCTTCCAGTCTGGCTGGTCTCTTCACTCTCTGAATGAAGGGAGATTCTCAGTTTTGATGAAGCCCAATTTTGTAACCTCTTACTTGCTGGTTAATGCTGTGTCCCACTTTTGCCTACCCCAAAGATTTCATTTCTTTGATAGATATAAAATAATTCAAGTTTATTTCAATTAGATAAATTGTGTTTTTCTAGAATTTGTCCATTTCATCTTTTTTCCTCTTTTTCTTGATTAGTCTTGCCAAGGAGTCTATCAATTGTATTAATCTTTTCAAAGAA
Organism: Varecia variegata; assembly: GCA_028533085.1. NCBI lineage: Eukaryota > Metazoa > Chordata > Mammalia > Primates > Lemuridae > Varecia > Varecia variegata. The sequence goes on along the minus strand of CM052442.1, from coordinate 94,953,236 downwards.
ACAACTTTATATTTTGTTGATTTTTCTCTGTTGTATGTTTTTTTGTTTCCTTCTGTTTCTTTGTATGTCATTTGCTATGCTTTTTCAAAACTCTTGAAATTATATTTAAATCACTGATTTCAGGCCGGGCGCGGTGGCTCACGCCTGTAATCCTAGCACTTGGGAGGCCGAGGCGGGCGGATTGTTTGAGCTCAGGAGTTCGAGACCAGCCTGAGCAAGAGCGAGACCCCGTCTCTACTAAAAATAGAAAAAGATGATCTGGCCAACTAAAAAATATATAGAAAAAAAAAATTAGCTGGGCATGGTGGCGCATGCCTGTAGTCCCAGCTACTCGGGAGGCTGAGGCAGTAGGATCGCTTAAGCCCAGGAGTTTGAGGTTGCTGTGAGCTAGGCTGATGCCACGGCACTCACTCTAGCCCGGGCAACAGAGTGAGACTCTGTCTCAAAAAAAAAAAAAAAAAATCACTGATTTCAGTCTTTTTTTCTAGGGTATGTTCAGACTATATAAATCTTCCCTGAAGCATAGCTATAGTTGCACTCCACATGTGATGTGATGTATTTTCATTATCATTCAGTTCAAAGTTCAAAAATATTTTTGAATTTCCTAAATGCTGCTTTTGTGATTCATGGTTTTCTAGAAGTATATTGCTTAAAAAGACATATTTGGGAGTTTTATCACTCTTAGCCATTAATAACTAGTAATAATGAATAACTAATTATTTCCATAGTTGTTAGAGAACATACTCTTTATGATTGTAGTCCTTTGACATTTGTTAAGACTTGCTTTACAACCCAACATATGATCAGTTTTGATAGATGGTTCATGTGTACTTGAAAATAATGGGAATTCTACAGTTGTTTAGTATCATGTTCTATATACGTCAATTAGGTTAAGGTTTATAATTCTGTGATTCAAATCTTCTGTATATGTTTTATTAATCTGCTTATTCTATCAGTGAAGGAGTAAATATGATATCTATAGTTATAAATATATCTGTTTCTCCTATTCTATCAAATTTTTCTTCAGTTATTTGAGGCTGTCTTATTAGATGCATGCAAATTTAAAATTTTATATCTTCCTAATATATTGATCTTTTATCATTATGAAACTTACCTCTTTATCTCTGGAAATGCTTTTTGCTTTAACATGTACCTTATCTATTAATAGTATTAGAATAATTATCTTACCTTTCTTTTGGTCAGTAGCTTCATGGTATATTTCTTCCTGTCATTTTTTTCTTACGTTTTCTGTAATCTTATATTTGGAATATATCTTTTATAAATGGTATATAGGTGATTTTAGATTTTTTTTAATCAATTCTGATAATCTTTTTCTTCTTAATTGTATTATTTTTCCCATTTACATTTAATGCAAGTACCTTATATTTGTGTTTAAATCTACCAATCTAAGTATTTGTTTAATATACTCCTTGTTGGCACATTTCTTTTTCTCTTATTTCTTATCTCTTTTTGAACTACTAGGGTATTTCTTACAATTTCATATTCAGCTCTAATAACTTACTAGTTATACTTCATTTTCATATTCTTGTAGTTGCTTCTGAAAAATTACAACATACATCTTTGACTTATATAATCTAATATAAATTAGCCTTTTTACTACTTGCTGAATAATGCAAGAACATTAGAACATTTGAACTCCTTTTATTATCTTCCTTTGTGAGATGTTGTCATGTTTTAGTTTTGCATGTATTTTGAATTCCACAAACATACTATCATTTAATAAAAACCAACTTATATTTTTCTACTTATTTATCCTTTATATTATTATTCATTCTTTCCTTTTTCTGTGCCTCTATGTGGGATGATTTTCCTTCTGATTAAAGTATTATTTTAAAGATAGTACAGTTCTGCTGGTGACAAGTTCTTTCATTTATTATTTGTCTGAAAACATCTTTTTTGCCTGAACTTTTTGAAGTATATTTTCACTGAATGTAAAATCTTTATTGACAGTTATTTTCTTATAGCCCTTTAAAGATAATGATATTTCATTGTCTTTTTGCATCTATTATAGTTTGTCAAAAGGTTAGCTGTCAGTATTACTTTTTTCCCCATTGAAAGAAATGTGTCTTTTTTCTCTGCTTTTAAAAACTTTTCTTTGTCTTTACTTTTCAGCTGTTTTACTATGACATTCTGAATTGTGGTTTAATTTGTATTGACTATACTTGTTCCTTAAGCATCTCGATTCATAACCATACCTCTTCACATATTTCTTCTGACCCATTTTCTCTTCTCCTCTGGGACTCTAATTTATGTATATGTGTATACACACACACACGTATACACATATACATATACACACACGTGAATTTATATGTATAATATATAGATTTTGTATGCTTCTGTTGACCTATTTTTTAAGTTCATCAATCTCTGCACTAATCTACTATCACACCCATCTATTGACTTCTTAATTTCACTTATTGCATTTTAAATTATGGAATCTCTACTGCTTTTATAGAATAGAATTATCTGCTGAAATTCTCCATCCTATCTATTTGCTTGAATATTTTAGTCAAGTTATTTAAAATTCAATGTCCGATAACTCCAGTATCTAGATCACTTCTAAGTCTATTTCTATTTTCAGTATTTTTCTCTTAGTTTTTGGTCATTTGTTATGGTCCCCTGGCATACCTAGTAATTTTTTTATTTCATTATGGACAACACGCGTGAAAATTTTTAGAGATAATTTGAGGCTCTGGCTCTGATACTCCAGAAAGGATTCCCTTTTGCTTTCTGTGAGCAGATAAGAGTAGGACAAGATGACTTTAAATCGGTCTGAGACTGAGTTGGTTCATAGTCGGGTTTTGGTCTTTCCCGAGGCCTGGTCTGCTGGTCTTCGTGGCTTCTGAGTTTCCCTTACTCCTCGGATGCGGCTTCCCTGGGTCCTAACTGAAAAAGTCTGGCTGTGTTCACAAGGGCTCTTGTGAACCTTGAATTTCACCTTCCTTCTCAGTCCCTTGACTCTGCTGAAAGCTCTGTGTGGCTTTCTGGCCCCTAAGCCAGTGCTTTCTGCTCCGATTCTTACCCTCTCGTCCCTGTGCCCTGACAGTTTGGTAAATGTCTCTGTCGGGTGTTGAAGCCTCACTTCAGTGAATTTCCCTTCTCTCCAGGATCCTGGATTCTCAGGTTTTGTCTGCCTCAGTAGCTCTTTGGCACCTTCAAATAGGTGAGGGGTTTTGTATTAAATCTTTATTCTGAAGCTATTCTAGATTAGAGGGTTGGTCTAGAAGCTTGCCCCAATTATCATAAACAAAGGGGATAAATCTGGATTAGTTTTTTGATCTGGGGTTTCAGAAAAAAGCAGTGGATATTGTGCATATGGAATTCATTCTGGCACAAAGCATAATATTTTCATTAAAAATATGGTTTGGAGAAATATAATTGAATAGTTTGAGAGTACCCATCCCCTCTCATAATCATTTGTTTCAAAATAAACTTATTTTATTAAAAAGTTTTAAATTTTTTTAAGTGTCTCCTCCGTGATGTTGATAATCAAGAAGTGACTCTAAATCCAAGCAAGCCGAACTGTGTAATGAGAGGCGAGCTTCTCTGTCTGATTCCCTTCCCTGAGTCAACATGAATATCTGGAGTTCCCCTAACTTCCTTGGATCTTTTCATTTGTTTTTGGTAATTTAGTGGCTCCAGGTATGAAGTTAGGAAACACACCTTTGTGCTACATCTTTAGCCAGAAGTCCAATTGAAGTGAATATATTTCTCCAGTCCTCCAAGACTTCCACGCAACATTTTGAGTCCTTTAGATGAAACTCTCCTACTGTCATAAGAGTTTATTTCCCTTAGGAGAGCCCTTTAAATTCAGATGCGCCTGTGTCTAAACACTGACCACATAATTACACGTTCTGCTTGCTCCATAGAGATAAATCCAGAAAGCCAACCACATATTTCTTAGAAGATCGAACTCATTACAATTATCTGACTCAAGTGACTTTTCTGGAGGGTGGAGTCTAAGACATTTTAACAACCAGATAAATCTTTGAAGATGATTAAATGTTTTTCCAGATAGTCCAAACTCTCCCTTCCCATGAAGCTTTTTATAGCCATTATGGTGAAATATGTAAGACTTGTTTTCTGTGATGCTGTGAAATCACGTATCTGACAGTTTTCTCTGTGGCTGAGGTTTTAAATAAAACCAAACATACCCCATGGGGATCTCTATCTCATGCTTTGTATAGAGGGATGGGGAATCCCAATATGTAAAGAAATGGAATATTTGGGGAGTTTGGAGAGAATAGAACAGTGTGATTTCAGTGCTCAGGTACCAGCAATTTCCAACTCTGCAAATAGTAACATCACCCCCAATTACATCAGTTCCTGGTCTATCTTGCCCCAGTCAATACTTTGTCCAAGGACGCTAAGGAGCTCTCTATTGCAGATTGCATTCCCAATCTCCCATCACATAACTGAAGAGGGTTTAGCCACAAAACAGCCAACACCCTCATTCCACATTTATCTTCCCTTAGAAGGAGTGAGTTCATTGCTTTTGTCTCCTGCACCAAGGTCACAGAAAAACATGAAATCATCAACTAAAGCTCCTAGTGTTCAAATATCAGAGGCATTTGAAACAGCAGGTCTGCAGCTGGATTTCTTGACTAAAAGAGAGTGAAGGGAAACATTTTACAAATATAAGCAGTGATCTATAAATAGAATTCATCATCCAAATACTACAGTTCCAGCTAAAGAAAAAGGTGATGTTGGCATTCCTGGATTTAATTATTCATAGACAATAGGATGACATATCTTGCATTGTTGAAAATGCCCATGCTGATTATAAACTGTGTGTGTAATGTCAAAACATCTGGATTTTTTTAAGTGAAAAGAAAATGCAATCTACCCTCTGGCTGTTTCTTCAAGTCACTCCTAGAGGTAGACCAGACAGCTGGATGATTTATTGCATTAATCACTCTTTCATAATTGTATGCATGATGTGTTGAGCCCCATCACCTCTTTGTGAGCCTCTATGCAAATTCTGTGTCTCTGCTAACCCTGTGGATATGCTCAAGGGTCAGCAGCAACTCAGTGGCAATAAAAGCAATTTTTCACTACAGCTGGCAGAGACTTACCACTAAACCACTCCATAGCACGGTGGCCTCTGAAGACTTTATCCATCTGCTTCTGTTCAAAGATAATACCCTCACATGAAACAACAACTGCAAAGCTATAGAACACCTACTTTTTTAACTCTGAGAATATAACATTAGTACACTCCCACAATGCATTTTGCAGAATGAGAACTTAAGAGTCCAGAAATAAGAAGTCAAGAGCAACAAAGATGGAGCATATTGGAAAATGAAATGTCCAGGCCTACGCTGCACCAGGAAACCATTTCATTCTGAACAATTTTAGAAATGAGATCACTGGGCCTTGTGCATAGGTGGTTTCAAACACTGTCCACCTGGCCGTAGCCAGCCTTCATCCCAGGCCAGAAGCTCTGTTTACCTCTAAACATGCCAAGCTTTGTCACGACTTCTCACCAGTGCGCATTTTGTTCCCTTCTCCCCGGAATGCCTTTCCCTTCTTTTGTGCCTAGAAAACTTCAATTTATTCTTCAACCTTTAAGTTAGAAGTCCCCCTGGCAGTTTGTTTTTTCCTCCTCTTGTCCCAACACACATTAGACCTGCACTCAGCATAGTATTACCGCACGGCCTTTTAGTCAGCTACTCACAATCCATCTCCCTGATACCATTTGAATGCTCGGATATTTAGGTACATGTCCCTTTCATCACTGCCTCTGGGGCCAAGAACAGGGGTGACATGAACTGTTTGACTCAAGACGAATTTATTCTTCATGCAGCAAATACTTATTACAGTCCTGTTTCAGCTTCTACCATACTATTAATTATTTTATTCCATTTTATATACAGTTACCTGTATACCATTATATTTTGTATATATGTAATATTCTATTATGTATTCTGTTCTATTGTGTACATACACACATCTGCTATTCTAACATGTAATATGTAATATTCATCTTCTAGTGTGCTATATCATTATTTACTTCTTATTGTCACCTCCCCAAATTAGAATGTAAGATCCTCAAGAAAAGAAATTGCCTCCTTCATCTCCTGTTGTGGCCTTAGCACCCAGCCTGGCATGTAGCATGTGCCCAAATAATTGATGAATAGGTGAATAAATGATAAATGCTTGACAACAGAGACAATCAGAAAATTAAAGATTCATGTTGTCGAAAAGGACTTTGGAAAGAATCTCATCCAACCCGTTGGTTTTATAGATGAGGGATGCTGCTCAGGGCAGATAACGGATTCCAGACCAATCTCACCATGGCACCAAATGCCGCTGCCGGTGAAAAATCAAGGCCCTATGCTAACATAACCAGTCACGGACGATCCTGAAATTTGTCATTTTACTATGGTATGCTGAGAGCCGAGATGGTTAGAGTTAAATTCTTTTTCAAAAGTGAATAAACTGATCTACATAAACTGCAAAGAGCCCTGAATCTACTTCTCTATCAATCAAGCCAAAAAAAAAAAAAAAAAGAAAACTCAATGTTAATAAATAATACATAAAGGAATCAGAGTGGAGACAGGCTCAACTTATCCTGTGAGTTTTCTTTTTTAAAAAATGAAACTAAGACAATATTCCACAGCTCCAATGTTCTGTGAGTTCATTCTTCTAAGTGGGATTAAACAAAATAATCCAGAATTGACTTAATATATTCATTTCTTTCCAGACTAAAATCTACTTCAGTTACAGACTAAATATCGGTTTGCCCAGTGTTGGCAGCATTTTATTTTTGCTGTTAACCTGCAGATCTGAGAAGATAGGATTGTGTGAGAAGTGCCTTCCTCAGCCTGCTTCACCTGAGTGTGCCTGCATGTGCGTGTTATCCGTTAGAACATGGCGCTGTTGCTTTATGAAGTGCATTCATTAGTTCACCTGCCTACCCATCAGACGTGCTCCATGCCACCTCTTTGCCAGCCTCTGTGTCTGGCTGGAGTGCAGGGTGGTGAGGGAGACAGAGTCCCCAACCTCATGAAGTTAAGGACTGCAGCAAAGGTGAGGCAACCAGCTAACCAGCAGACAGACCCATGATGACACCTAGTAATAAGACGGAACAGGGTGAAATCACCATGGGGGGGAGGGGGCGGATACTGCATAGGCACCTGCCGTGGAGTTCAGGGAGGTCTTCTCGGAGGAGGTGACATTTAAGGTGACTGTATTAATTTCCTGTGCCTGCCATAACAAAGAATTACAAATTGAGTGGCTTAAACAACCAATTTTTATTCCCTCTGGAGGCCAGAAGTCCAAGATCAAGGTACTGGCAGAGTTGGTTCCTTCTAAGGGCTGTGAAGCAGAATCTGTCCCAGGCCTGTCCCCTCACTTCTGACGGTTTGTTGGTGATCTTTGGCATTCCTTGGCTTACGGCTGCTTCACCCCGATCTCTGCCTTCATCTCCACGCGGCGTCCTCCCTGTGTGCGTGTCTGTGTCCACGTTTCCTCTTTGTATAAGGACACCAGTTGTATTGGATTAGGACCCACCATAACCTCATTTTAAGTCGATTCCCTCTGCAAAGACCCTGTTTCCACATAACGTTATGCTCTGAGGGACCAAGGGTTAGGACACCAACATATCTTTTTCAGGAGACACGATTCAAAGCCCAACAGCGAGACTTGGAAGGACACAGATGCAGAGGGTCCTCGTGAAGACCCAGGCTGGGAAGAGCGGGTCTGGAGCAGTGCGAGAGGGAGCAGGCATGAGGCTGGAGAGGGTGGCGGGGCCGAATAATGTGGGCAAAGTGAGGGGCTGGATTTACTCCAAGTGCAGGGTCCCCACAAACACAAAAAGGCATAAGCAGTAATATTGCAAGACTCAGAGCCCTGCGCTGCTCAGAAATACTGTTGCCCACAAGGGTAAGTGACTGGCCACGAGGTTGCTGGGGACACTGCCGCCAATGACATGTGACCCCCCCACACCTATATCCTTCACAGAAGTGGGAATGATACCAACCACAGGAAACCACCATTAGCAGACATTTACATGATAATGTTTAAGCTTATGAAGCCCTTCCGCATTCCACGTGCTCTCTCTAATGCTTGGACAGCCCAGCAAAGAGGGGCTGGTTCTCCCCCAAATGCAGATGAGGAAGCTGAGGCTAAGCGGTGCTGATCCCTTCCCCAAGGTCCCTGGGGAGCTACTTGTTAAGACTGTGACCTCAGCATCTGCTTTCTCCTTGCAAATTCAAAGGGATGCCTTTCCTCAATGCAGCAAGCATCCCATCAATAGCAGCGACTGTCATGATTTCTTGTGAAAAGCAAGACCAGTCATCCTATCACTGCTGTCTGTTCAACACTCCCTGGACTTGCTCTTTTATGCTCTGTGTTGTTAACTAAACATCCAAAGATCTGAAAGCACCTACTTTGCGCCCAGCAGGGGCAGAGATCTCTCCACGCCCTCCCTCAACCACTCCTGCGGGTGCGGAGACAGGTGCTGTGACTGAATACCCCTTTTAAGGTGTGGAGATGGAGGCCCAGAGAGCGGAGGAACTTGCCCAGACTAGATCCCTCGCTCCCAGCCCTCTGGAACCCCCCACTAAGCTGCTTCTGTGCCGTGAAAGTGTTATCAACTGGCCAGCTCTGCACCAGTAGAACCCAATTTTCAGAGCAGTTCTGCCCGATGCAGCTGCAGCTGTTACATCCTATTCAGCAGTCTTGCCCTGCAGGTCAGCCCTGCAGGATTCCTTGCCAGGCCATTCCTCCAGGAACACACATCCTGTTTTTCTTGTTGCACTTGTGCACCAAGGGCCTGCTGAAGCAGCCCAGGTTTGTAACCTCCATTCTCCACTGTACTTGAACTTACAAACTCCTACTCACTGCCTGCCTCCTGCCCCTCACCTCACCTGCCTTTCTGTCCAAATCAGAACAATGTTTTCTGCAAACCCTGGATATAAGTGTAACATAAAAAAATATTCTCTCTTGGGCTCACCAGGACAAGTTTAAGTTACCCTTTCTCCCTCCATAATTTCTTCAAATTAAAAAAGTAGAGGGGGGTCTTTTAGTAGCCACTGAATTTGATTAACAACCTTGCATTTTTGTTTTGATAGGTCCAGTGGGCAAATATAGTAATCGATCCTTATAAGCAAAGACTATATGAAAAATATTTTCATCCATACAACCAACTTTTTAAAGTGAATAATTAAGTGCTTGTCTGTGTGAGGCACTATCCAAAATGCTTTGAAAGTCTTAACTCATTTAATTCTCACAACAGCCTTATACATGAGTACTGTTATTGTGCCCATTTCATAGATGAGAAAACTGAGGCACAGAGAGGTTTAGGAGCATGCCTGAGCGTGGTGGGGCAGGGATGTGAACTCAGCACCAGGTACCAGAGGCCAGTGTTCAACCACTGTGCTCCACTCACCTTCCAAGTTCCCATCCTTTGTGCTGGGCCTGTGGAATTCACCAATGACAAAAGCCAGGCGCCCAGCAAACCAGCCTTCCTTCAGGAGACTCCAACAAGTAAATCAAAAACCTATGTTGAACACAGCCATGTTCTTGAAAAGATATTAACATTTCCACACTTTAATACGTTCGTGTACATGCCTACTTTAAAATCTTCCTGAACCACCATCAATAGCTTATAATTGATACACCAAATATTAGCTATCGTGATTGAAATCCAGGTTTTACTTACTGGAGAATTTGGGCAAAGGCCTATAAAACAAGAAAAACTTTCGTTCATTAACCAGGGTCCTTTTTATATTAGTCTGCTATCTCTACATAACCGTTTTTAAATCCTTTTTAATTTATGACGGTCGTTACTACAGGCCCATAATCATTAACGAGATAATGTGCTTCTTCAAGTTCACCAATCTTTGTGAATTTGATATACTTGTTCTGAGTTAGCAGGGTTGAAAGCAGCCTTAGCTTTTTCGTTCACTCATTCGCCACACGCATATCAAACACAGGCCATGAGCTAGAGGCCAGAGCTTTAAACAAGACGGGCAAATTCCTGACTTCGTGAGACTTATCAGGGAGGACAAATATTAAAGTACTGCAGGAGGGGTGGATCATACAAATAAAATCAGAGTGCTTTGGGAACATGACCTAAGGGAAACAGACCTAGTCAGGGTCTGGGAAGGTCAGGTCATGAAGTAACTTCTTGTCCTTTAAGTCTTGGCTCTACTAGGTAAATGGTAATGGATAGTGGTAATGGATAGTTCAATCTGGGCAGAGCGATCAGCATGTGCAAATGCCCTGGGGCACACAGACCCTGCTGGAGGGACTGAGGAGGCAGGGCTGGGGCTGGCTTGGATAGTGTAAGCCAGGGATGGGTGGGGGAGGTGGCTCATGCCCAAGGAGTCTGTTGCCAAATGACAGACTTCAGGAAGCCATGCACCTCCCTTAAGATCCCCCAAATCATTTCTCTGTCAAAATTAACTGGCTCTCTTCTTTCACGTGGACTTCGCCAGCGTTTTGCTCTCCCCTGAATGCCAGCATGCATTGGGTCGGCTTTATCAGTGTCCATCTCTGCTCTTCCAAACAGGAGCTCCTTGAGGCAGACACAGCTTCGTGTTTCATGGTCCCTCCTTCAGCCACAGAGTGGTGTGCAGAGAGGGACACAAGGAATATTCGTTGCTTTAAATCAAGTCTAACAAACAGGGCTCTTTCCCAGCATCTCCACAAATAGGAACAGATGTCTTTGCTAATCGCCCCTGGACGCATGGTTTAACACAGGTCCAATTCAGCACGGTAAATCTATATGTCAGAGCCAGAATCATTTAGCTGTCTGGCTTGTAATAGCCAAGCATCGGCCTCCCACATCACGGGCACTGGGCCCTGGTGCTCAGAAGAAAGTCTCAAGAAACCCCAGTGAACTGAATTGGCCACTTGTACCAGCCTCATATAGAAATGGTCAAAATACCTCTCTTCCTTCAGCTCCAGAAACTTGAAAAGACAAATCAGTTAGAGGAAAGCTGAGACTGGAGGCTCACTCTTCCTCAGGAAAATCTACTTTTAGTTTCTCTGGAGTCAAGGGTCCTCTGTTTGCACTTGTTTTGCTCTTAGGGGCAGAAATCCACTCTGAACCAGCAGGAGCAAACCCTGGAGTGCGCTGGCACTCATCAATGGGCTTTCTGACTTCCGGGGTGGCCGCACCCGGGGGCTCAGGCAATGTCGTCAGGACGCTCTGTCTGCAGCTGCACCTCTCAGCTCTGCTCCTCTCTCTGTGCCAGCTTCATTCTCTCCTCATGGCAGGGAAGGTATCTTCTGGCGGCCCTGAGCTCTTGTTCTCACGGCTTATATACAAAGGAGGATGCACGCATGCCCTCTGGCCCAGGTCCGAATGCTCATCTCATGGAAATACTCTGGTTTTGCTGGGTCACAAGGCCACCTCAGAGCAGTCACTGCATCCCAGGGAGTGATGAGATGACTGTCCTCCCCCAGGTCATATGCCCACCTCTGGGAGACTGAGGGGAAAAATGAGGTCTGTGGTCATTAGTACCAGCACGACCCCAAGGAGCCAGGTGGGGCGGTTGCCTGAAGAAAGACATGCCCACAGATGGAGGTGACATGTCCCATCTTCTCCAGAACCTGTTCAGAGAGAGCCAGGTCCCTTTAGCCTGGCCATGGTGTGAGCGTGCGACACAGGGGTGTGCTGGAGCCGGCCTGCACCGCTCGGCAGCAGCCGATTGGCACGTCCTGCCGATTCTGCATGTGTGCAAGATATCACGTTGGCCCTGGAGGGAATATTTACACCACAGAAATGGGCAAATGCTACAAATCAGGGTTTTTTTCTCCCTGAATGGCTGGTCGTTAAACAGTTACCAGCACAGCACCACCGCACGTTGGTTATCATGTGTCCCCACCTAAAGAAATGTGTGCGTGTGTGCACTTGTGTGTGCATGTGTGTATGTGTGTGTAAATCATCTAAGCCAAAATGATGAGCTCCTGTGTTCTCTTCAGAGATCCAAGGTCTCAGGACATGCTGGATTCTTCCAGCCTGTTTTATTGGCGTCTGTGTCCTGAAGCCCCACCTGTGCTGTTCAAAGTGTGGCCCATTCACATCCTGTCTACCTGGGGAGTCACTCATTATTTTTATTTTTTAAGATTTGTTTTCTTCATCCTCCTTCCCCAGGCCGCCGACCATCAGGACTCCATGCTGAGAGCGGGGCCTGTGACCTGTTTCCCTGCGCGGGGTTGTCTGCTTCCTGCCCTTGCGCAGCAATTCTTACCTCTCAGACCCGTAGAAAATCCATTACTTTCTCTTTGCAATTTCCACCACTCCTATTCCTCCCCCTTTTAGCTTAAAAAAAAAAAAAAGGTGGATAACATTCACTAGCTATTAGCTGGGACAGAGCTGGCCCAGAGTGCCCTGAGGTCCTTGGCTCAAGAAGAGGCCACCCATCCCCACCCTGTGCCTTGGGAGGGCTACAGATTTCTCTAGGTGGCACCTCAGCTGAGGACCTGTGACTCCACAAAGGCAAGGTGAGCCCGCACCTGTGTGTGAGCTGCAGGCAGCCAGGCACAAACACAAGCAGTTGGGCGTCACGAGGTGGGGCAGGGACGCAACACCCGGGGTCAGCTTAGTCAGGCTCCTCCCCTCGGAGCCCAGTGCAGGGAGCAACGTTGCCACAGGTGCAATGCCGGGAAACAGGTTTGCTTCTTATTCCCGAGCTTTTTAAATTTCTTTAGCTGATTTGCTACACAGTGTGTGGCTGTTTCATCTTCCTCGTCTTTGTATATAACAGTTTCGTGACCAGACCCAATACCAGAGGGCCCGAGGAACACGGGCAAAACCATCGGCCACCCGGGCATGTTGACATGCGCAGCTGTGCTGGGGACTGTCTATGAGTAACGTGATTGGCGCTGTCACCATGATAGGGTGTAGGACAACTGGATGAGGGAGCTGAAAGCGCTTAGGATATAGTTGGCACTCGGGTCATTCTGTGAGCATTAATTAAGCACTTATTATGAGCCAGGTACCATGCAGGGATCTACAGATGAATAAATCAGTAGATGATATTTAAATGCAAGTCATAAATGTGTGGTTTCCAAACCTGGACGGGGCTCGGGGAGGTCTTCCATTCTTTCTATTCAACTCTAAATGGTCCCTTTTACTGCTCACTTGGTGGCTGAACTCAGCCTTCTCCACTGTCACCATGGCTCTCTTTTGCTCCATCTCTCTCTCTCAGCAGAGGACTTTGCCTCTGCTTTCTGATTCAAAATAGATCCCATGGGAAGAGACAACAGAGCCATGATCAAAAGTAGATTCTGGGTCCAGGCTGCCAAGTCTCTTCCTTCACTAAATTCAGCCCTAATCCCTGCAACTCCCTGTCTGCACCCCTGCCGTAACACCCCTGAGACTGTCCCCCTGATGTCGCTGTGCCCCCAGCCCCCATGCTGTCTGGACCCCCTCTACTTTGGCATTTTGACCACACCCTCGTAAGTTTCCCACCTGTCTCAATTCTTTCCCAACGCTCATGCCTCCTGGCTGGTTCTTAAAAAAATTCCTGTTCATGGACCTAATGATCCCACTTCCTGGAATAAGAAACCAGACATGGATGAACACAGATATATAAAAACAGGATTCCCAGGAGGGCTCTGATCTGAGTAGTTCCAGTTCTAGGCATTATTCACAAAAGAGGTTAGTTGCCAAACTTTCTGGGGTCCTTTGTCTTCCTTCATCTGGGGAACCCACACTGCTGCCCTGCCTGGGAGGAATCTGGATGGTTTATTTTTCATCTTTGTCACAAATCTGTTCTCTGTCTCTGCTGATGGGCCACATCCCAGACCCTCTCATCTCTGCGGCTTCTTGAGACATCTAGATTCACCCAGACCTGGGGGGCATGTTGTACATCTTTGGGCAAAATGTGTCCTAAGATAATAGTTAATTGTCTTTGATTCTAAGACTAACCACAACCCCTTCACAATCTATAGTTTTTATTTGCAAGCTTATGGGCTGAGCCGCGTCCTCTATATCTATTCAGTATTTCATTCGCAAGCAAAGATGTATGGGAGGCGATCTGGGAGCTTTCCTAGCTGGACTGGGCTTGTCTGCTGCTAGCTGGCTCTGCTGGTTGAGTTGTACCCTTTCCCCACCTGAAATTTTGAGTGGCTGATTTGTGAAATAAAATTGAAATTGCTCAATCTGTCTAAAAGCTTTCTATTGGCTTAATACTTACCTATTTTTCTGAAGAAATTTTAATAGTGCCTCTGGGTTTTCAAATCAGCAGGCAACCTACAATCAGGATTGCTATATTTTCACCAATATCAAACGTGTGATATATATGTAAGAAGGAACTCAATACGATTTGTTGAATGAGTAAATGTTCATGGTAACTGGTAATTGCTGGTCTAGAAAATCTCTCTTCCTTATGTTTCTGCTACTGAGTAAAAATGATTTTTGTATTTATAACAGACTAGACTCATTTCAAATGGAAATATTAATCTGTAATTGCCCTTGTACAAGAAGCATCAAGTTCAAGGCAGAAATAACAAAGCCAGTTAACCATATGTTTCATACCTACACAATTTACCTAAATAGAGATTGCCCAAAGAAGTTTAGTTCTCAGTCTGAAAACTTCCTCATAAGATCTTTAAAAATATATTTCACAGTCAAGATGTTGCAGCATCCTCCCAGGACTAATTCATATCAGGCCAAGAAAAATTACATTTTCTCATTTACATTCCAAAGTCTGAACTTTTATTTTATAAATGAATTTTCCCTCCAATTCAGAAAGCACTGGCTACATTGCAAATTTTAATGCTACTATTATAGGATCATAATTTTAAAAACCCAGGGTTCTCCAAGGGCTACATCAGCATGCCATCTCTCCACTTTATTAAAATGAATGAACAGATGTACAATTTATTTCTGCCTAGCTATCATCTAAATTCATAAGCTATTTCTCATGTGTCTGAAATCCACGTTGGTTTCCCATTTTCTTTGCCTTAGAAAAAAAATTACACTCCCTCATTTATCACTCTGGGGACATAAACTAGAAGTCTACTCTCCACTTCATTCACTTTAGACTAATATCCTCGACACAATTTAAATCCCATCTCTTCAAGGCTATTCAATGAGAGCAAGGCAGTGGAACACCCAGCATCCAGTTGAAAAACTCCTTGGCCATCTATGAAGAAGATTGACAAGCTCAGTCACATGAGCTTCCACCTTAGCAGATGCAGGTGGAGAGAGTTTACAACAGCCTTGAATCCATTCAGATGGGTAAGGCAGTCTAGAACCATCAAAGTTGAAAGTCAGTGTCAATAACTGAAATGTATTTTAGCTTCCATCTTTTATAGAACTCTCATGCCATCCTTATTTCCCACGGGTTACCTGTTACCAGCAGTAGGCTGCCAGTGGGAGCCAATTAACAGATTAATCTTGGGTTAATGGACATTTATCCAAGCTCTGAAGACCCACGTGTTGATCTCAGACCTGCTTTATATCCCTACACCACCATTTCCTGGCTGTGTGAGATTACACATATTACTTAACCTCTCTGAGATCCAGCTTATTTATTAGTAAGTTGGAGATAAACAGACCTACCTACCTAGTAATAAGGGTTAAATAAAGTAGAGCATTTCAATGCCAAGGTCACTAATGTCTGGCAAGCACAGTGCCTGACATGTGGTTCCATAAAGGGACCACCGTAATGATCATGGCATCCCAGTGATGTATCCCTGCCCCATAACAGTTGGGCTAAAATTACAGAGCACCCCCCCTTCCTCAGTCCTGTGTTTCTTGGCCTGGTCCAAGGGAAATGTAAGGAAGGCATTTGAAGGCAGCAAATGCAATCAATGCGTGTAACTTGGAAAGGAAACGGAATGAAGCCCTCAGGTTATCTGGCAGAATTCTGCTCCCTGAAGAATTCTGTTTATGAGATTCTGCTGGAACTGGGCAGTAAAACTTGCCTGCGTTTCTAGGTTGGCATGGAAATCTGCCCTGCATCTATAAACGCAGCTCAGGTTTGGGGCTTTAATAAGATTTTGCGCGTTTGGGTTTTTTTCTTCTTTCCATGGCCCTGTTCTTTGGAGAAAAACATCGTGTTCACTTCATTTGCCTGAGCCTCTGTGCCCACCCTGTAATTTCAAATGCCGCTTGTCGTTTGCCCACATCACATTCTGGTGGGGGAAGGTAGGTTCTCCTGGTCTCTGGAAGATCCGTGTAAAAATGATGGAGTTCTTTCATTTAGCAGAGATGTAGCTTCATGGGGACAGTGTCAACAGGGCAAGCTCCCCAGAGAGCAGTAAAGCTTTGAGAGGGGAGGGAAGAGGGAAGTCACCTTCAGAGGAGGTGCTCCTTAGGAGGCACTGAAGCGCCATTTATCTGAGTCCACACAATGAAATGTTCTTAAAGGTAGCCAGCCGTGGTGACTCGTGCCAGCTCCTGGCAGAAGTCTATCTATGTGCTTTGGCAATAGTCCCCTGATTAAAGCGCCCCCTGTTGCCACCAATGAGCTTGTCCATTGTGGGATAAGGGGCCCTCGACAATTCCTTTATCTCTACTTGACCAAATCATGTGTCAAGGTCGTGTCATTCACCAGCTGAGCAAAGTCATAAAGTAAGCTGTCCATGTGACAAGGCTTCTTTTAGGCTTTGAAATCCCAGTGAGAAAGCAAATGCCACTGACAGGAATGTGAGTTTGAGAGTACAGGATTTTTAAAAATAACAAACCCAATTACTTTGATCCATGAAGTCTCAGAAGATAGAATCCAGGGAGGAGACAAGTGAGGAGAAAGGAGAAGGAGCTTCATTTGCCTGGTTCCCAGTTGTTGTGCTCTGTCACACTGTTGGTTTGGCTAGAAGGACAATTTTTATTATCTCAAAATTCCGGTTTGACTTCTGAATTCTTGTATTCACCAGGCAGGATGGGATGGTGTGGCGGGGATAGTTTGGTAGCAGCTGACTCTTGGTTTCAGTCCATCTCCCTCAGTTACCAGATCTTGGATATTGTGCAAGTTCCTCTGACCCTCTTAGCCTCGGTGTCCTCAGCTGTAAAATGGGGCAGTTGACGAGGAAGGCCACCAGCTCTGTGCAGGACAAGGTGCTAAGCACTTTCTGTGTATTATCCAGTTTAATTCTCATGATCTCTTTTTGAGGTGCCTTCTCCTAGTCACTCCAGTTCACAGATGAGGAAGCTGAGGGGTACTCAGGTTACAGCAGGTTACCTTCAAGGTCGGCCATGGTTGGTGACATTTTATCACCTTTGAACCCATATTGTTGAGTCTGATTAAGAGATACTTCATCACTCTTGGGTGAATAAAGGTGGTACCAATATTAATTTTATTGGCTAAAAACCCAAGAATCGTCCCATGTGTGCAGTGGTTCAGGGTGTTTCAATTCATGGTTGAAAAGCACATCTGAAGTTATTATTTTGAATGTATTGACATCAGTCTTTTGAAACTCCCCGTCACTTTCCAATAGACCCTCCAATTAGCTGGGTGAGCACAAAAGACACATTTGCCAGATCAGGAAAGAGGTTGTTTTCATGTCGCACGGAGTGTTTTCTTATAGGGGTTCATTTTTCCAGTGAACATTTTTCTTGGTTTGCTTTTGTTGTTATGATCTTATTCGCCCAGAGGGAAAATGGCATCTTGTTGGGCTACCTGCCCATCAGTGGAGGAGTCTTGGCTTCAGTGGAGAAACACACTCACTTTCTATAGCACTTCCTCTCATTTTTTTAAATAAAAAACTATTTATTGCCACCTCAAAATGGGGTGCCTTTGAA
>CM052442.1:94925132-94935405 GCA_028533085.1 Varecia variegata | reverse complement strand
GACTACAGGCATGCGCCACCATGCCCGGCTAATTTTTTCTATATGTATTTTTAGTTGGCCAGATAATTTCTTTCTATTTTTAGTAGAGACGGGGTCTCGCTCTTGCTCAGGCTGGTCTCGAACTCCTGAGCTCAAACAATCCACCCGCCTCGGCCTCCCAAGTGCTAGGATTACAGGCGTGAGCCACCGCGCCCGGCCACCTTTTAATTTTTAAAGAACTACAGACTCACAGGAAGTTGCAAAAATGGTGCGTAAAGCACCTTGAGCCCGCCTCTCATTTCCCTCCACGGTAACATCTCCTGTAACTAGTACAATACCAAGACCAGGAAGTGCACACAGACACAATACCATTAACCAGACCTGGTGAAGTTCTACCCACTTTTGCATGCTTTCTTCTGTGTGTGTGTAGTTGTATGTATTTGATCACACGTACACATATAGATTTGTGTAACTATTACAACCATCAAGACACAGGATGCTGCATTATCACAGAGGGGCTGCCTCTTGCTACCCCTTAATAATTGCACCCACCTTCCCCTCATCCCCTGGCCTTGTCCCCTGGCAACTACTAATCTATTTTCCACCTCTAGTTTTGTCAATTCAAGAATGATACATAAATGGAATCACATAATATGTAATTCTTTGAAATTAACTTTTTTCACTAGGTATAATGCCCTTGAGGTCCATCCAAGTAGTTGAATGTACTAATAGTTTGTTCTTTTTATTGCCGAGTAGTAGTCTGTGGTGCAGATGTATCAGAGTTTATTTAACCAGTCACCATTTGGCTTGTTGCTAGCTGCTGTGAACATTTGTGTACAGGTTTTTGTGTGAACATAAGTTTTCATTTTTCTGGAATAAGTGCCCAAGGGTACCAATTGCTGGGTCATACATTAAGGACACATTAGTTTTATAAGAAACTATTAAACTATTTTCCAGAGTGGATGTACCCCTTCCATTCTCCCCAGCAACGTATGAGAAATCCAGTTTCTCCACATCCTCACCAGCATTTGGTGTTATCGCTATTTTTAATGGTAGCCATTCTGGTAGGTGTGTAATAATATCTCATTGTGATTTTAATTTGCATTTCCCTAATGATGAATGATATTAAACATCTTTTCATGTGCTGTATTCTTTTTGGTGAAATGTCTAATCATCTCTTTTGCCATTTTCCAATTTAATTGCTTTTACCACTGAGTTTTGAGAATTGTTTATATAGAGTCTACATACAAGTCCTTTGTCATAGATATGGCTTGCAAATATTTCTGCCAGTCTGTGGCTCATCTTTTTATCCTCTTAATAGAATATTTCACAAAACAAAAGATTTTAATTTTGTTAAAACCAATGTATAATCTTTTCTTCCATAGATTATGCTTTTTGTGTCAACTCTAAGAATCCTTTGTCTATGTGCTCAAGATTTTCTCCTCTGTTTTCTTCTAAAAGTTTTATAGTTTTATGTTTTAAATTCATGATCCATTTTGAATTAATTTTTGTATAAGGTGTTAGGTTCAGGTTGAGGTCATTTATTTGCCAATGGATGCGCAATTGCTCCAGTACCATTTTAGAAGGCTATCCTTCTTCTGTTGAATTGCTATCATCCTTTTGTAAAAAAAAAAAAAAAAAATCCTTTGGGTGTATTTGTGCCGACCTATTTCTGGGTTCCCTACTCTGTCCCGTTGATCTATGTCTCTCCCTCCACCACCACACTGTCTTGAATACTAAACTGTAGCATAAGGCTTAATCGCATAGAGTGATTCCTCCTGCTTTATTCTTCTTTGCCAAAAGTATTTTATAAAACAATTTTAAATGCACTTTGAATTCAATAGCATTTTATCCCCTCCAAAATTATTTTTTCTGATTAAAACATAATGTTTCCATTGTAAAGAAACATTAAAATATCATAAACATCTAATAGAAAAAGTTAACAGATCTCTCCCCTCACCTGAGAGATGACCATTATGTTTATTTTTTTACCCCTGTGTACATATCAAGTCCTACTTTTTTATTTACAAAAATGTGAACATACTATGTTCACTGTATCACAATCCATATCAGGATTTTTATCTTTTTCCTTATCTGCAAAATGGGAGAAATATAAAAATACTCCTTATTTCTTTGGTCTGTGGGAAAGATCAAGTGATATAATTCATGTAGAAAGCTTAGCCCAATGTCTTTGTTGCTGTTATTTTTGTTTTTCCCCCTTTGGCTTTTGCTACCTGCTTTCGGAGATCTTGGCCTTTGTTTATGGCAGCAAAAGGCAGAGAAACCCTCCAAAATGTTTAGTAGTCCAAGGAAATTTGCAGAAGCCATTGGGATAATGGGTTCTTCCATCTCCAGTTCAGATTTCCTTCCAACTGGCATGAACGAGACACATAGTATCTCAACTTCTTAGTTTTCTGACATTAATGGTGATGTCGAACGGGTCAGCAGCATCCCAGAGTTTCCAAAGCACCTTCATACTTGATTCGAGTTGAGTCCTATGATTCTGACCCACTTGTTCACTGCACAGCCACCCACCCCCCCATAATTGCTACCCAACCCCTCCTCTAGGTGGGACCCCCCCAGGAAGATGTTGCTCCAGCCCTAGAGATTGCTGAACTTGCATGTGGCTTGTGTCATCTTCATATCTTTGACCTGGGCTGTAACCATAGCAACTGGGAGCAGAGCCCACCAGATCAACCCCTGCCCCTCCAATGAGCGAAATCCAGCTGCGTCCTTGGTCCCCACAGCCTAAGAACATAAAAATTCCATAACCTCCTTCTCTTTCTCTCCACTCAGCCTTCAGATGTGCCCCTCGAATGGCCCATGTTTGCCCCACTTTCATTAACTGAGCAATTTCATTTCCACTAAGTAAACCCAAGGCATTTCCATAGTCCAATACAACAGATTTACCTGCCGACCCATCATGCCAAACAATTCACTGCTTCATTCCTTTCAATGGCTCCATGTTGTGCTCTGCTTTGTGGATATCTCACCACTTGACAAGCCCCCATCAATGGGCAATTTGGTGGCTTCTGGTTTCCCCTTTTTATAAATATTACAGCAGTGAAAATGCTTGACTGTGCATCTTTGTGTATATATATGAAAGTCTTTGTAGGATAAACCCTCAAAAGTGAAATGCCTGGCCTTAAAAAGTATGAGTGTTTTAAATTGTAGTTTATAGCCCCTTTTCTAACGTAATGCAAGTACTTTCAAATTACTTTCACCTTGGTCTCCCTGAGCTATGCTGGTTTCTGTCCTTGCATAGATCTCTCACCTGCCCTGCTGCAAACGGGCTCCAGTGGGTACACAGAGGACAAAGTTCATGGTCCAGAGAAGCGTCTCGTACTCCGGCGTGGAGCAGAGGTTGAATTCTAGACTTGCCAAAGGGCCCACACCAGTAGTGAGGCCCCTGGAAAAGTGGGATTCCCAAGGGCCACACCAGTCGGATGGGCACTAATATCCTCCGGGCCTCCCTGGGCGTGAACTTGAACCTACAGCTCTGAGCTGGGGGAGGTGGAGACACAGAAGGAGCAGACAGGAGCAGATGTAAAGTTTGCCTCATGGCTTGTGACTCATCTAGAATCCAGGGGCTGCTAATCATGGGGCAGGCACTGAATATTCTGGGCTCCCCTCTGTTTGGGACCTAGAACCTGCAAGCTCCCCACTCTTGACACTGACTCCATCCCTGGGCTTCCTTCTACCCATCCCTGAGTCACGCCGGTCCACACCTAGGCCTCTCCCATCCCTGAGCTACGTTAAATCAAAAGGGCGACTGCATCAAACCCCCACCCCCTGCACCCTCAGACGCGGCATCACAGAAACCTTTGCAGGTTCCCCTGGTCCACTCCAGTCTTTGGAGCACCTGAGCTGCCACCACAAAAGCCAGGCACATAGCGCTTGCTAGCCCCTGCAGGTGGCCTCTTAGCAGTGGCGCAGTCAGATTGGGGTATGTGGGAAGGGGCCAAAAACAGGAGAGAGAGCATCATTTCCTGTAAATTCAGCACAGGCTTGGTGTGCTTAGACAGTGAAAATACTAAAGAAGTCAAAAGGACCCTCCTCCTATCACATGTAAGGAAAAGGGAGGCAAAAATTGTGTTGAAAATCTTTCTGCCATACTTAGAAGATAGACCACAGAACATCTTTTCCTGTTCTTAAACTGCAGCCATATGAACTGGAAGAAATGCCTACTGTAGCTCCACGTTTAGCCTTGCACCCCTGGGCGAAGTCTTGGGGCCGTGCGGATTGGAACAGCGTGGACGCGAGTGTGCAATGCTTTCTCACTGTGCCCCTGGGGAACTTGTCCTTTCAGCACAGTATGGGACCATTCGTGGAAGCTACCAGGGGGCTGTGCACAGACTCTAGGCCCAGACCAACCCGGCTGTGATCCTGTCTCTCCACTCCCTAACTCACTACCCTGGGTGAGTGCCCACACTTCTCTATGCCTCAGTTTCCTCACCTGTAATTCAGAGCGCATAATATAACCTACCCCACCGGGTGAGCAATCAGCCCAGGTGACGACATAGAGGAAGCAAGTGTTAGCTGTGATTATCACCATTCCACTAGTAATATTTCGGTTGCTGCTGTTCTACAGAGCATGGCTTTCTTTAGAAAGCAGTCACGTTTGCACCCTGCCATTCGAGTTTGCTCAAGTCCACAAAATCCCGATCCTACAGCCTGTTCCAGCAACTCCAGGGCCATGAGGCCTTGTCTGGTGGCCTCTTTTCTTGCTGCTCGTACTAGAAAAAGTCAGCACCCACCTATCACCTTTACCTGCTAATAAGCCCTAGAACCTACAACCCACCTCTTGGCATTATTTATTTTTCTTTTCTTCCCTGGAGGTCTATGCCTCACAGGTAGGACTTCAGGCCTACTCTCTTCCATGGGGCTTAAATTAGACTAACATTCCACCCTTACCCTGCCTGTAGAAAGGATAACGTTGTTCACAGGTGACCCAGGGAAGCTTACCTTCTTGTTTTGTTTGTGGGGCTTTTTCCTCCATTTCGCTTATGCTACGCTAAATCATAGCAACGATGGTAGATGTTGCCTCACTTTGGAAACACTCCCTTCCTGCAAAAGGAGTGTGTGTGTGTGTGTGTGTGTGTGTGTGCGTGCGTCGCATTGAGTTACTTATGAGCTTGGCTTCCTTGAAACCTGAGGGTCAGGGGTCTCTGTCTCCATTCAGAAATTGCTGTTATTGACAGAGAAAGAAGAGTAGTAGGTTTTTCCACATGCAGGGATACCTAGAATGTGTGTCCCCCTCAAATGGCCCATCTTTTTATCCTCAACAGTTGTAACATCATTGACACATGAAGTGGTGTCCAATGGGTGGGGATTAGCATTGGTGCTTTTTTTGGGGGGGTGTCTATAGGGAGCCCCACAGCTAAATAGGAAGAGATGCTGTCCAGGTGACCCAGGTGTCTGGTTGTTCCACGAAGTTAACAGCCACCATCCCTGTTATGGTCCCTACTACAATCCCAGCACAATGGGGACATTGTAAACACACATCTGAGATATATCACAAACACAATCCTAAGCACGTAATAGCATTTTCCCAGTTCTTCACATAAGGTAACTAGAGGCTTAAGACCACGAATTTTTGTTGGTTCCCTGCTTCAGAACCTCTCCTTAAATATTCCCTCAAGGAACATTTTGAATTCAGGATTTTGTAAAGACAACAGAAGCGCAAGTTAATGGGACCCAAACCTACACCTTGGAAGGATCCACATGAGGTTACAAAATGCAGATGTCTCATTGTCCAAACATCCAATTTACACAAACCTGGCTGTATAGTCCCAGAGTCACATGTGTACCTTTCCTGCAACGTGACCCAGAGAGCAAGCCACGGGGTGGTCTCGAGGCAGAATAGCCTCTCAGGAGAACCTTCCATATGGGCTCTTATTTTTAAGGGCCATTTTGGTTAAATGCAAGTTTGCCTAATGCACTGATTTTAGAAACTAGAAAAAAAAATCAGGCTTCATGATAGTTAATGTAAAGGCAGCACCCAGTGCCTGTGACTTGCCAGAATCTTTCCTGGGTGGTGGCAGTGGTCCCTGTCACACTCGCACACACCCCAGGTCCCAGGCTTAGTCACTGAATTCTCAGTCCCTCTTCCTGCAGTTGCTCAAAGTGATTACTCAGATGGGATGGAAGTTTCGACCTCTGGGTTTCTGATGGTGTGGAAACTTCCATTCTTGGTTTCTACTGCCACAGACCCCTGGGAGCTGGAACGCTGCGGCAGACCTCCTCCTTTGCGGGATTTGCTTGTTTAAGAAAAAGAAAAATTCTCTTGCAGAAATTGAGTGCTTATTTATCTTTCTTTCTTTCTTTTTTATTCACACACACACACACACACACACACACTCCCTCCTGTGGTCCCTGGCAATTCCTACTAGAACCGAAGTGGGGCACCTTGTCACCAAGGAGGGAAATTTAAGCTGAAAGAGTTCACCTTTTTAGTTAAAATCCCTTCACTCTCTGAGTGTTCCTGTTTTCCACGTATATTATAAATTCCAGCCTCCTCTCCCTCTTCCCTCCCGCAGGTGGAGCGGCCAGGTTAGAGCAGCACCAGCTGCTGGGGTGAGCCTTCCTGCTCCGTGTGGGCCTCAGAAAACGCACCCTTGGCACCTGTTCAATCAGATCCAATAAGGATTTTTGAACAGTGTGTTTTCTGCTGTAATTACATCTCAACAATGACCAATTACATCGTTCCTTGATGGCAAATAAATTTACAATGCTTATTTCGGTGCTCTCCAACCTCATAGCATCTTTCAATATACTTAATACTCTTTGATCACACAATGGGAGGTGAGGAAATGCAGGGCCCCTCTCGGGAAGGGAATGAGGGGCTGGGAGGGTGGAGGGTTGCTTTTTCTTTGTTGTGTGTGTGGTTGTTTTTTAACTGGAGAGTCTTGAACACGTTTATAGACTTGAGGGGAGGGATGAGTGGATGGATGGAAAGCAGCAAGGAAGGGGTTAGGCATCCAGGAGTAGAGAGTGGGTGGGCCCCAGGGCTGGGGTTCACTTTGCACAGAAGGGGAGACAGCCCCCTGTAGCCAGGGCAAAGAGACAAGAACAGGAGAAGGGGTTTGCAGGTTTCAGGCTGGGGTTGCTGACTGCAGAGGGCACCTGCGTTCCTGGACTCTCTTTCCCTGAGGGTCGAGCAGCAAAGTCAGCTGCTGGGAGTAGACAGAAGGGGTCTAGAGTGGACTTCTCAACCCTGATGGGACACCCAGCCACCTGGGGGTCTGATCCCAGAGGGTTAGAGCGAGGCCCAGAGTCAACGTTTCCACCAGCTCATGGGTGACACTGATGCTGCTGGTCCAAGGATCACGCCTTGAGCAGGGCGGGTGCAGCGAGAGGGGAAATGGACCACAGATAGCAACTCCTCGTTGCCAAATACGATGCAGTCTGAACACAGTTCCAACTGGGCCGAATGGAAAATGCCCTGCTCTAATTTTCTGGGGCCATTGAGATGGCCCCAAGGGTGACAGAGCTGCCTCCTTTTGAGCCCCTGCTCCTTGGGAAGACAGTGGAACTGCACCAGCTGCGCGACCAGGATCTGTTAGTTGTACCTGAGTCAACTCAGCACCCACAGGTGTGAAATGTATTTATTGAAGTGTCAGGGAGAAGAGAAAGCAAGACAAACTACCTTTCCTCTTTTATAAAAGGGATTATCACTTGCTAATTCAGAAATTGTGGCGTAATGAAAACTACATCAATAATTTTCATAATAATTATAGCCTTTAGTTTTACCCCTGAATGTTTTCCTGGCACTGTCTGATTCAATTACCCCAGAAAATGTTATTATGCTGTTTCAGTGTTTTCCTGTGAGGTTTGAGTCTAGGATCAACTTGCTGGTAAATCTTGTCCTGGGGGCTTATAGTCTTCTGTTCCCAGGCAAATGACGTGTAGGGAGCCCTGTCATGCATGGTGTAGCTAGATTAGTGATTCTCAACCGGGGAGGACTTTACACACACACACACACACACACACACACACACACACACACAATGTGTGGAGACAGTTTTGATTGTTACAACTTGGGTGACGCTACTGGCATCCGGCAGGAAGGAGACAAGGATGCTGCTAACATCTCACTACACACAGGGCAGCCTCCATCCAACAAGCAATTATCCAACCCAAAATGTCAATAATAGTGAGGCTGCAAACCCTAAGTTAGATTAAGAATACAATTAGGAAATAAAAAGTATTGGTCAGGACACTTCTGGTTATATGTGACACTCGGCTCTAAGTAGTTTAGATGACAAGGGAACCTTCTATTGGCAGGAATATTATTTAATGAGAGACTAGGCTACTAGAACAAAAAGACTCCAAAGAATAAAGTTTATTTCTTTGTTCATGTTCCTTATAATGATGTTCACTGTAACAAACTTCATTTCTTTGTTCATTTTATCCATGTTCCTTATAACAATGTGCATTATATTGTTCATTACGTGCTTGGCATTCCTCTAAGCATTTTATAAAAATTTCCATTTAATCATCATCATAATCTTAGAATAGTACTATTATTTTTCTCATTTTGCAGATGAGAAAATTAAGACACAGAGAGGTTAAGTGACTCACCAAAGGTCACACAGCCAATGCGATACAGCTCATGTGGCATTAAACATTGGTCTTTTTCAAAGTCACAGAGTGCCATTAAGGCACCCGTCTCCCCACACAGACTTCCATTGTATTACTCCACCCCGGGGTCAGAGCCCGGAAGGGACCAAGAATGATTTTCCTAATCCTCCCCCGCTGTCTCATGGAGCCTGATTCCCAAGGGAATGTTTCTCATCCATCTCTTCTCCCAGTGGGACGCAAAAATGCTGTAGGCCACCTCTGGAAGAAATATGCGGCTATGCTGATGGGAATTACAGTAGGGCCCATGGGGTCTATTTGAAACCCGAATCAATGGTGCAAACACAGAGAATGGATTTAGAGCAGTTTCTTCTGACTAAGACATTTGGGATTTAAATATAAATTAGAAGCTGTAAGTCAATTCCATGTATGAATTTGTACAAATCCCTTGTAATGAAAGCAGAAGGTTTCTCTTACCCTTATTTGTACTTGGGTGTTAGCACCAAGAGCCTAACCAAGTGTGTCGATTTCCCCACAGCTCAGGAGATTAAAGATGTACTTGCTCTGGTTAGAATGGGCTGGAAGTGGCACGCGGGGAGGGGTGCCCATGCTCCGTGGGCTCCAGGGGTCTGTCTAGTTTCTGCATTAGCCTGAGCAGCGCCCCATGGAAATTGGAAAGAAGGCGGCTCCTTGCTGTGGTTCAGTCAAAGGTTTTGAAAGAGACAAGGCTCTCATTGCACTCTCCTTCCCAGCCCCTCATGTCATTCCAAAAGGGTGGCCTCATTCTCAAGCATTGCCTCTCCTCGCTGGGGAGCCACAGGAAACAGTCAGGCCTCAGATGTTCGAAAGGGACAGTGCAGGGGCCGTGTCTGTGGGGACAGAAGACTCGAATCCCCAGCGCCGGAAACAGGTCACCCTGTGACCTAGCAATTCCACTCCTGGGTAGAAACCCAAGAGAATGAAAACATAACCCCTCACAAAACTTGGATGTGAATGTTCCCGGCAGCATTATTCACAGTAGCCAAAAAGTGGAAACAAACCAAATGTCCATCAACTGAGGAATGGGTAAACAACACGTGGTCCGCCCATACAATGGAATATTTTCCAGCCACACAAAGGGAGGAAGTACTGATCCATGCTATGCTGTGGGTCAACCGTGAAAACGGAGGCTCGATGAAAGAAGCCAACACAAAGGGCCACACATTGTATGAGTCCATTCAGATGAAATGCCCAGAAGAGGCAAATCCTCAGAGACAGAAAGTAGAAGAGCGGTTGCCAGGGGCTGGAAGGGGCTGAAGAGTGGGGAGTGGCTGCCAAGGGGGGTGGAGTTTCTTTCTGAGGTGATAAAATGTTCTAAAATTGATTGTGGTGATGGTTGCACAACTCTGTGGATGTACTAAAACCCATTCAGTTATACACTTTCAATGGGTGAATGTTATGGTATGTGAATTATATTTCAGTGTAGCTGTTATCAAAAATGTGCACAGCATCATGTCTGCAGACTACAGGTGACACCACCCAAAGTGCCACCTTTCTAGGATGAACTTGAGATCTTCTGAAGTTTTGAAAAATCACAAGCTGATTTAGCTTGGAATGCATTTTTTCCTCCATAGCTCAGAAATCAAACCAGATTGGGCAAAATCTTAATTCTAGGAAAAGAACTCTCGGCCGGGCGCGGTGGCTCACGCCTGTAATCCTAGCACTCTGGGAGGCC
>CM052442.1:94893943-94924632 GCA_028533085.1 Varecia variegata | reverse complement strand
TTGGAAGGAGGTTTAGAAAGGAAGGAATCACTTAAGAATTCTCTTGCCCTGCTTTATTTTTCTTCAAAGAACTCAACAAGCATGGTGTTTTATTATTTATGCATTTGTGTATTGTCTCGCTCCCACAAAGGAGCAAAACTTATGAGAGCAGGGACCTTCTACGTTCAGTCCACTGCTGTGTGTCCAGTGTCGAGAGCAGAGCTCAGCACAGCATCACGAGCCATAAATATCTGTAGAATGCATGAATAGGGGAAAGAAAGCTTTGGTGGGGGAATAGTGAAATGGCTAGTGATGGAAAAATGATCCCATGGAGAGTGAACGAGGGACTAGGAACATACACATGGAGAAGGACCAAATGGATGTGATAACGAAGGCACAAACAGGAGAATTAGCACATGGGCAGGGATGAAGGCAGGGGTGGGAGATGAATGAATCGTTAGGACAGAGACAGCCACCGTGACTGAATTTGCTCTGGCTCGTTTTGCATCTGTGAGCATGTCTGGGGGGAAGGGTCTCTCCTGCATCCTCACATCAGGGGGCTTGTCTGAACATCAAGATGCAGCCCATGGTTAGGACATCCCTGACTTCATCAAGGGAAGGCAAGTGGGGCAGGCCAGGAGATCGGACTGGCAGAGGTCCCCTCCAAGATGATGTGCAAGAAGGGACCTCAGCCGGGCACTGGGCAAGATGGCAGGATCACTGGCCCAGGATCACTGGCCCACTGTGGCAAGAGGTCATAAGAAGAGTCTTCTCCTTCGAGATGACTAACAGACTGTGAGTCCAGCTCATTGTAAAGAAATAGCCATATGGGTGACTTAAAGTGTGTTAATTCCTTTAATACAGGATAGTTTATCTGTAGTGCCACCCCGTAGCTGTCCTTGTTCCTGAGCCAGGTGTCCTGACTCCATGTCTCTGGAACAGTGAGTGGCATTATTTAGACAAACAGGGTGTCCCCATAGGCCCCCAAGAAGACAGGCTGCTTCTTTTCTGAGATTTCCACTCTGATCCCATGGGGATAGCTTCCAGGTACATGACTAGGCAGAAGCCCCCTGAGTTCTTAGTCCTTCTTTGGCCCCCAAAGCAGTGCTTTAGGCATATAGTCTACCTACACACAAGGATAGAAGCCAAATACAGCAGCTCCAAAGAGATCCTTGAGAATCAAGTTCTACTTCCCTGAGTGGTCCACCTTCCTCTGCAGCAGTCCCCTTCTTTGCTGGAGAGGCTGTTGGGTGGAGGTATGGAGAACAGAGCTTGGTTGGTGAGGGGATGTATCTGCATAAATAAAATAGTTGATGAAAGCAATGACCCCCAAGAGACAGCCCTGTGATTTCTTTGGCAGATGTATTTCACGGGTCTGCTTAGCAACTCCTATGAACTCCTTGAGCGTAGAACAGTAAGAATTCCCAAGCTTCCCCACCAGTGGCATACTCTGGCACTGACAACACCCTGTCCCCACCTGCAGGGACCCAACACAAGCTACAATGGGTCACCAAGATCGTTTAACGTTGGACGATAGCTCCAGGAGGGAGCTCGGTGGTCACCTTGAGCAGGTGTTCCCAGCCCTGGCTGTTCACTAAAATCATCTGGGGGAGTTTTTAGTGTACAAATGCCTGGGTCCCACCAGAGAAAACTGTCTGCAAGCTGGACTTAGATCATTAGTAGCACTTTAAGCTTTTCAGGTGATTCCAATGTTAAGAACTATAGCTCTAGTCTTATATCCTACCTCAGATAAGCGAACTGGGACTGAGGAGTTATGGAATTTACAAGAAATTTACCCTTCAGTTAGAGGCCAACCAGAATTTTCCCCATTTCATTGAATTCCCCACTCCCATGAATTTGCAGAATTGCATAAGCCAAACTCCAATGTCTTTAGAGCAGACCATGCTATTGTTCCTCAAAAGCCATTCTTCACCTAGATTCAAATGTTTGTGGTCAAATGAGTATCTCTACAGAAAATCTCTTTGCTTCTCAAAATTAAGCTATTTTCAATTATCTTCTCAGATGAACAAATGTGTTTTGCATTTTCTTTCACTTTTTTAAAAGAAAGAAACCCAACTAAAGGGGAGACGCTAATGTCAGATGAAAGAAAATGTCTAAGCCCGGAATTTAGAGAAAAAGGAATGCAGGCATATTTGCTTCTTGGTTTTTATTTTTTTTCCACCATCTAATGTAATATTTATATTATCATTCCCCTAAGGCAGTGATTTTCAAACTTCTCTTTAGAAGAAAAACTTTTTTTTCCCAAGTAAAATCTTAGGCAGGAACTCTAATATACAAAACAGGTGAAACATAACAGATTCCTCAGGTGGTTTAAATCCTTATGGTTTGAGGGAAAATACTTGATGCATTGGCAGAGGACCCCTGGACCATCTCAGACATTCTCAGTTCCTGGGAACATAGTTTGAGAACCACTGCCCCACTGCCTTATTTTTCTGTCAGTCTTTGGTGGCTATGTGTTGTCATTGTATCTTGTAGGAAAAAAGACATGCTTTGTTATATGAGCCTCTTCTCCCTGAAAATTCTCTTTTTGTTTTGTTTTTGTTTCTTGGTTTTGCACATGTGTGTGTCTGTATGTGGCAGATTCGAGGAGTTTCCGGAGGCAGGGGTATGTAGAGGAAGAGTACAGTCATTGAAGGTAGACTGTCGGGCCCCCAGGGAGCCCAACCCAGCCAGCAGGGCATCTTCCTCCAAAGTCATTTACTTGGCACCTCCTCTGCATGTGCAGCCAACACGTGGAAATGGCTCATAGGAAATGAACGGACACAGAAGTGTGCACTGAGAGGAAAGGGGAACAGTTCCTGCCATAACACTCCGTGAATACTGGTTCCCTCTCTTGTCCACTGGCTCATTCCCCTGCACCTGTAGAGCCAGCAGGTTGAGGGAGGCTTGGTCTTTCCTCTTGGTGGAATGGGACCCACGGACAGCAGATCTCCAGGAACACAGTTTTCCTTCCAGCCCAGAGTTACCACAGGTGGGTGGGTCACACCAACTAGGGAGACATTAGTATCGGTCCTTCAGGATCAAGAACCACATAGCCTAGGATGCCAATGAGTCTTAAAGAGTATTCCTTGCTCAGGGCATGTTTCTTTATTGTTGAATTGCTACTCCTTATTACTGTTGAACCGTTTCCACATTCGGGTTTTGCATTTCCTTACCTTTTCAGTAACGGTGGGTGGCTTGAAACATTCAAGTGGGAAAACTCTAGTAACGCATGGAGATGTTTGATAGACCTTTCTACAACTGCCCTTTCCCATAGCTGGTAGGTACACTCTCTTTGCATAACAGAAATGACATGCAAATACTTTTAGCAAAGCATCTAGCACAAAAGAAAAACACAGTCATTGTCAGTAGAAGAAATTAATGTTAGTTAGATCAAGGAAGGACTTTGATTATGTTTTCTTAAAAAGAATCTTTATCTTTTAGACTGAAATATTTACAGATATGATGACATGTCTGGGATTTGTTCCAAACAACGAAGGAACCAGGAGGGGTGGCTATAGAGATGAAACTCTATATGGGCAGGAGTTGAAGATCTCTGCAGTCTGATGACGGGCACATGGGGTTTATTATTCTGTTCTATCTGCTTTTATAAATGTTTTAAATTTTCTGTAATAAGACGTAAAAGAGAAAAAGGAAAAAATATTTGAGAAAGCGTCTATGGAACCCACATTATCATCAAAAGGAACACACTTCGCTGATGAGAATGGCAGACGTCTGCAGAGTTGTTTTCACCAGGGCCCCATTGTTGCAAGAAGTAGAAACCCTCTCAAGGTGGCAGGAGTGAAGATGAGGTTGTCGACGGGTACAGAGCTTCCCACAGACAAGAATGGGGAACCTTCAATCACGGTATTGAGAGCATGACTGGGAAACCAATCAGAAACCGAGGACAAAATCTGTGTTTTGTCTTTGAGTGCCACAAAAATCTCTCTTCTATATTTTCCTCTCAATTTCTCCATTCTTTTGCTGTTCTGTGCATATTGGATTTCTCTGATGATTCATCAATGTCCAAATGACAAAAAATGGCCACCCCATGCTCAACTGCTCAGAGGCCTCTATTTCTCTGGGTTCAAATTTTTAAAACATATAATCTAATTGTTCATGAATCACCCAATGCATTGGTCCCCTGAGTTAGGTGGTCACCTCTGGGTGCAATCAACTGTGGCCAAGAAACTTGGCATCACATGGTACAGAATGGCTTCCTAGTAGCACTCTCTTCAGCAGAGACTGGGAGTAGGTTTAGTTCCCCCAAAATGTTTTATGGATTATGCAGGCACCCTGCAATGTATCTACTCAAAAACCTTTAAGATCTTCAGAAAAGGAAAACTCTCACTCACCATTTAGAAATTCTATCCTCTCTGCCATTTAAACTACAATTCAGTTCCCTTTCCTTTTGCTCAGTGGGAATAGAGAAGACCTAGTTATTCTTCTCACTGGGAGACCCTGAAACACACGTACATCTCCCCCCAACCTTGGGTTTTTTTTCTGTGGACAAAAATGGTTCCAAAATTGAATTCATAAAGTGCTCTCACTTTATGAAAGATGTGGCGTTGGGCGTTTCGAGGAATCAGATACGTGACCCCATCTCTCCAGGAGCTCACCAGCGGGAGGGCCACGCCCCAGGCTGTCTCCACTTGAGAGGGCAGCAGAAAAGCCTCTGTGCCAAGGTCTTTCTGCTGATGATTGCTGGAATTCTTGCCTCTAACATCTTATTTATTCCTTCACTGTGTAAGCAGTCTCCCATGGGTATTGAAAATCAAACCTG
This sequence comes from Varecia variegata, assembly GCA_028533085.1. Lineage (NCBI taxonomy): Eukaryota > Metazoa > Chordata > Mammalia > Primates > Lemuridae > Varecia > Varecia variegata. The sequence goes on along the minus strand of CM052442.1, from coordinate 94,919,870 downwards.
TGACACCACTCCTTGTCTTCAAAGAGAACAAAGCATTTACAGAATTTTATCCAGATGGAAAAGAAAAAGATGCTCCCCAGTGTCTGGGGCTATGATGATCTGGTGGGTTCCTGAATGTTCTCCCATTGTGCTCCTACAGTCACTTCAGGGCCTGGCTATGCCTGTCCTACTGGGACATGGCTAGGGAAGGACTAGTGGGTTCCAGTCATCTTGAGGGATGGCCAATGGACAGACCACGGTTCTCAGTCAAGCAAGCTCAGAGTCCCTTGTGTGGCTCTGCTGTTGATCACTTCTGAGACATAAGAACTTTTTTAAGATACTGAATGAACTTTATTTAGAACTCTTTACTGTATACTTTTAAATTTTTATGTAAATATTATCTGTATTATGTATACTTTACGTATATAATTATACTTTCTATTTTTGTTTATATATTAACTATTTTATGTCATATTACATACATTAATAATATTATATATAAGATGCACATACACATTACATATAAGCTGAATTACAATGTTCTCTAATGTTTTCTTCTAAAAGCTTTATTGTTTTGCCTTTCACATTTTGTGTAAGGTATGAGTTAAGGGTAAAGTATCATAGTTTTCTCTGCATGGATATCCAATTGACCCAGCACCATTTATTGAAATGACCATTAACTAGATGTCTGACAGTGGAGGAAATGGTTTTAGAAATGGTAGGAAACAAGTTGTCTGGATGTGCCGTAGGTATGCAGAACGTAAAGAAAGTGGCTGTGAAGGTGGAATTCTACCCCACGCACTTACTGCTGTGTTTCTTTTGCCTGGTAGAGTACCCAGCATGCAGTAGATGCTGAATGAATATTTATTAAGATGAATTCTTGCATCTTTCCATCCTGAGAAGAATCCTAATCCTAGATAGAAGAAAACCAGATATCTAATACAGTTATCCTTTCTAAATGTAGGTGCTGTAGGTTGTCCTCATTTGCCTTGGGTCTGTTGTTAGAGAAAGAAAAGAATAAACAAGTAAGTGAGTGTCAGGTGTACAGAACTGAAAAGAAAAGAGCTTCTTCCATACAACTCAAGGGAAATAGGGTATATGCATAAATAACTACATTATAAGGCAGACTGTGATAAGAACAGAAAGAGTCCCAAGGGTTTGAACCATATTCTCCAATTTATTAGTAAGAATTTCATATAATACAGAGCACAATCCATCATCATTATCATTGCTAACAAATATTGGTCCCTCACTATATATGCGCCAGGCAAGTTGCCAAGCTTCTTAAATGCATTATCTTATTTATATCAATCAGTGTCTCTACCCATTAGACTATCAGCAAGAGGTTAGATTCTTCCAATATGCTGTGTCCCTTATGTAAACACAGACTCATAAAAGAGTTTGAAAGTTAAATTCCTGATGGTCTCTCCCCTACCTTTTTATCCTCACAAATAAAAATTAAGTTAATAAATCTTTCTGAGACCTTATCTTTTAATTTTCTAAAACCAAGGCCCAGATGACTACATCGCAGCTTTTCAAGTTCAGTATCGGTTCTCTGTAAAACTTCAGGTTTGGCAGCTCGTGAACCTGGACTAGGAGTCAGGTCAAGCACGTAAACTGGCATATGTCAGTACCTCATAATCATCCGCCGTCACTTCTTGCCCACCTGTGACTTTCCAGCCTGCCAATCGTTTCCATCCCCCAGGTTAACGTGAAGACCAATTCTTTGCTCTGTGAGGAAGGACGTGCATTCTTGGTGTATAGTAAAATTCAAGTTCCTCTTTTCCCTGATGGTGACCTTTTTGGCTAGTCCAGTCAACCTCATCCTAAATGCCACCGTGTATCTCAGCCCACCTTGTCAGAGGAAGGAGAATGAAATAACTCAGTTCTGAATTTGCAGGAAAGAGCTAACGAGCTAACGTCATCCCGACAAGCTAATGCCCACATGGTTGTGTAAAAGCACATTTTACAGCTGGTATATGATGCCCCACAGTTTAACAGGAAAGTAACTTTATCTATTTTTTTTCAATTAAAGGAAGTAATGTTATAATCAATAATTCCTCTTGCTCCGGTGTGTAAATTAATGTCTGTCTATTGTTTTTAAATCACAAAGTGAGCATTGCTATAGAAATGTAAAATGGTACTATTTCATTTTAATCTATTTAATTTTCCATTCTTGAATTACATAATGGGGTTAAAACATTGAATAGAATTAATAAAATGAGTATTTAATTAAGCAATAATGAGTTTCTAAATGGATGCTCTAAGAAACCGGCTTTATAGTTTATGCAGGAATCAGATAATGGTCTTAACAATTACTATAATAATTGCGTTGAATGTTTTCTATATTTAAAGATTTTTTTCTCTGAAGTTTCTCAGGAGTAGATTTAAACATAACCCAGTTCCTTGATTAGACTCCATTTTGCTTTCAAAATAAATTCCAAATGCCTTTGCATGGCCTGCAAGGCCCTGCACAGTCTGACTCTGTCCACCTCTGGACAGCAGTTCTCCCTGGCCCCGCCTGCGTTCCAGCCACACCCAGCTTCCTTTTGTTCCTCACATGCACCTGTGCCTCCTTGTGCCACCTGGCCTTTGTTGCTGCTCTTCAAGTGCCGAGAGTGTCCTTTCCTTCTTCACCTCGCCAGGGCTTCCTCTTCTGTTAGTCCTTGGGGCATTTCTCCCTGATGATCCTCCCTGGAGTGAGTCAGGTAGCCACCACACACACACACACACACACACACACACACACACACGCACATGCACGCACGCACTGCTACAGACTCCCCAAGAACTATGTGATTTCTGTCCCAGCAGGTAACACATTTTTATAATTATACATTTATCTTATATCTGCCTCTCCTTCCAACGTGGAATTTCCATGAGAAAATATACCACATCTGTTTTGTTTACTAGTGTATCCTTGATGGATGGGTGGATCATTGGATGGATGGATAAATGGATGGATGGATGGATAGATAGATAGATGGATGGATAGATGGATAGCAGGTAAATGTGGCTGTGGACCCACTGCTACATCTAAGGACACATGAGGCCACAATACACCCCCTTTTGAGAATTCCTAGAACATCACCACCTTCCCATTCTACTTGGATTCATTGGTCATACACTAAAAAGGTATTCTGCACCAGCCCCTTTGGTAGGTTCTGTAAACATGAAAATTTCAGTGTCATGGGAGAAGCTGCATACGCTTGTCTCATTTAGACATAGCTTAAGTATTAATTTTATTAATTCATCCATCCACCCACCCATCCATCCACCAGATCTTTAGATCTGGTCAGATGTTGGACATGGTGCTATGTACTGAGGATCAGGGCTGACTTGTCCATCAAGCATCATTGGCACAGTGTTAGGACCCTAAAATCAGAAGGGGAAAAAAAAGAACTTTTAGGGTAAGAGAAATTTTTAATTCTTTTCCTCACATCACAAAAATAAAATTTTTAAGGACAACAAAAATCTATTTTTGTAGGAGGGGCTAATAAAGGCAAAAATGGTTAGGGTCAACAAATGTCACAATGCAGCTCCGCTGGAGCACAAGGGAGATCAGTCCATCCCTGCCCTCCTGTGCGCCCAGGCACGTGGTGGAATGGGGCACCAGTCAGCATGTCAGTCCCTCGTAGCCTTGCTCCTGTACGGCTTTATCCCCTCACACTCTCTCCCAGCTTTCCCCTCTGCTGTCAGATCCCACTTCCTGTATTTAAGACCATTCATTCCTTTAACAAATTTCTACTGAGTCCCTTCTATGCACCTAGCAGCACTCAAGGGACTAGAGATAAAGTCATGAACAAGGCAGATGCACGTGGTGCCTGCAGCTTCCTCAAATCATGATTTATTATAGTGCTTTCATCTTGGCAATGTGGCGCTTGTCTGCTTTGACAAAGCACCTTCTCACTTCTGTACTGGACATAACCGCATTTCCGCCTGACGGGTGGCTCCCAGCATCCTCTAGTCCTAACACACTCCACGCCCACGAAATTGACTACCTGGTTTCCTAAGGTACAGATGTCAGAAGAGCTACAAGGACAGATTATGAGCTAATGTCTGCTGTGATCAGTAGGGACAGAGAACCAGCCCTCTGGCTCTAGACCACAGCAGGGGTGAAGGAGTGGCCTAAGCGAAGGGGGTCTGAGGTGGGCACAAGTAGCAGAACTGGTTGGGAGAAGAGATCACTGGGATCCAGTGATCCTGAGTCTGATCTTTGGTCACCAAATGACTTTGGACGAGACCCTTCCTTCCCTCCTTCTCTGTGCAGTCGTCGTCTTCTGTAATCTGCAGGGATTAGATAGCACACGTGTCTCCATGGCCCCCTCCTGGACGTGCAGCAGACAGCTGGTCACAGCACTCCTTCCTGTTGAACCCAAGTGCACTGCAGGCCCCTGGGCCCCGGGCTCAGGCCGCCTCACCCTTGCTGACACCCGCCTGCCATCCTTAGACTTGCAGTCCATCTGATTCTCACTCCAGACTGCGTATCAGAATTATGAAAAATCCAGGCAGGTTAAGAAAATATTGAATCCTAGGCCTTGGCAGCAGAGGCAGAATAAGACAGGGTTGTTTTTTTTTTTTTTTTTTTTCAAAGCCCCCTAGGAGATTCTAATGTGCAGACAACCCCGAGAACCACTGGTCTAGTTTTCTAGCTTGAAAATTCTATGATTTTTGTGACAAGAGGGAAAGATCAAAGATAGGAGCAGTAGACCTTATTTAAATTTCCACCTGGAGCTGTTTCCATGTGACGGCATCCTCAATATCCCTCTTCACTCCAGCTATTTTCCATCCTCCGAGTGTCTTCTAAGACTTTTCCAGCGCCCCTTTTATGAAAGGCAAACAACTCGCCCGGGTTTGCTGAGGTGCAGGAGAAAAATTAGCTCCTGGCCCCACCCCATCCCCTGCAAGGCATCAGGATTAAGGCTTGTGATTAATGATTTGCAAGTCAATTAATCAGCCACTGCTTTTGAAACCCCATTTCTCAAATTACTTCTCTTTGAACACAAGGGCTTTTTGATATCATCTGACTGTCTCTAGATTCACTTTCCTACTAATTGAAATTCCAAGATATTTCTTCTTCTTGTCAGCTTATTGGTATTACTTGTTTATGAAATATTTGCAAACAGATTACTGTTCACCTGTAGTGTGTCAGAGGTGAGCACCAAAACAATACTTTATGCTTCTAGCTCAAAGGAATGTGCTAATGATAACTCATGAAATTCTCCATCTATGGGAAAAATGATTTTTCATTTATTGATTTATTTTCACCACACCTACTTTCAACAAGTATGTGAGATGTATTACAATAAAAACACAGGTACAACAAGGCTCCAAACACTTGATTTATGTGATTCCTTAGAAAGTGATTTTTAAGGTCATATTAGGACAAGGGGTGGGAAAAATGGGATTGGTTTTCTCCATTAGAGAAGACGGCCGGGTCTAGCAGAGGCTCTGGAGTCAAACACCGCGCTTCAGATCCCAGTCCCTGCACCTACGAGTCTTAGCACCCCGCTCATCTGGTCATCTTGCTGTTTAGGGGGGCGAGGCTGCAAGAACTAATGCAAACAAAAATGGCTTGAATGCAATTGAAGTTTGTTTCCCACTCAGTTGTGGTTCAGGACAGGTGTTCTCAGCCACCAGGCTGCTCTCCTGCATGTAGTGACTCAGGTACCCACGCTCCTTCTGCCTGTGGCTCCCCTGTTCCCTCCAGTCTTGTGGTACTCTGCATTCTGGTAGGCAGGGGGTGAAGGAGGACAGAGAGGAAGCACAGTTCTCCTAGCCCTCCCACCCCCTTGCAGCCCAGCCCCGCGAACATCATTCCTGCCCACGTTCTGTAGGAGAGAAACTAGTCTCTCAGACCCATCTAAGTTCAAGGAAAGCTGAGAGGTGGAGTGAAGCATCTTCCAGGCCATAATCTTCCTGTGTTATTATTCGTTATTAAGTAAGATGATGTGTGTAATGTCCCCAATACAAAGCATGTAGGAAATGGTCTTTGCTATGGTTTTTCAAAAGAGTGACAGTTACCATCTGCTTTGTTTGCAGTTTCAAGCCACAGTGGAGGAAGGAGCCGTGGGAGTTATTGTCAATCTGACAGTGGAAGACAAGGACGACCCCGCCACAGGTGCATGGAGGGCTGCCTACACCATCATCAACGGAAACCCAGGCCAGAGCTTCGAGATCCACACCAACCCTCAAACCAACGAGGGGATGCTTTCCGTTGTCAAAGTAAGGGCACTGCCACCAGCTCCTTTCTCCTCATGCGGGCACTGAGGGCTCCATGCAGGGGTGGAGGGTGGAGTCACTGAGTTTGGAAGGTCACAGAAAAATTCTCCTATTCTCTTCCTTTGAGAATTAACAAGGGAAAAGGCTCAGGGCTTAAGGGTGCACTTGTAGCCTCAGCAGCACAAACCAGCAGCCTTAAAGTGAACCTGTTTTACAGGTTCTAAAAATCTCAAACTTACGTGAAACTTTAAGAAAACCAACCTTAAGTTTTAAATGAAATTCTTCATACATTTGCTGATCAATTATCAAAAGATCTACCAAAATGGGATATGTGAAGGTTTTTTTTTTTTTAAGATCTATGCTCAGAATGTGGACTATTACATTTCTCCTTAATCTTTCTTAGCAGACTCTCAATTATTCTCTGCAAAACACACACGAAATAATTCTTGGTGGGAAACCCTCTGTGAGCCTTGCTAGCCGACACACTGACCCTCTCTCTGGCTGTGAGTGGAATGAGGTAGAAATGTGACCATAAACGTAAAGCTTGTGCTAATCCAAATATATCAGGTGGGAGGATGGTGGCACAGAAGGGGTGATCCAGGCGGTCCTGGTGTCCTGGAGGAAGGCATCTTCCACAGTCCCACGCCGGCTGGGAAGTTCTGGGGAGAGTTTCTGCCAGAGACCAGGACCTTCACTGGAACACACTTCCTTTCCTAGTGGATGAAGCCTTTTGCCTCATAAGCAGGGAGCCCTAGTATTTCTACTGATAGTAGCAGTGGGCAGAGCGGGAAGATTGCCGCCTACTCCCCGTGTGCCCTTGGCCAAGATCTCGAACTATGTTTTCTGTGCCTCAGTTTCCTCATCTGTAAAATGAGAATGATAGTATAACATACCTCTTAGGGTTGTTGTCATAATCCATTACGACAGCATGTTATTGATATAACAGAGTACTGTAGCCTGGGTGGCTTAGAGACAATAGACATTCCTTGCTCACAGTTCTGGAGGTTGGGAAGTCCAAGACCAAGGTGCCGGCAGATTCGCTGTCTGGTGAGGGCTTGCTTTTTCACAGATGTCCATCTTCTCACTCTGTCCTCACGTGGTGGAAGGGGCAAGGCAGCTCCCTGGACTCTCTTTTATAGGGTCACTAGTCCTATTCATGAGGCCTGCGCCCAATCAGTCACCTCCTAATGCCCTCATGTTGAGGGTTATGATTTCAACACATGAATTTGGAGGGATGAAAGCATCCAGCCTATGGCAGTTGTGAGGATTTCGTGAGCCAAGAGGTAACATGTTTAGAACACAGACTGGCCCTTGCAGCCCACGTCAGCTTCCCATGGCTGCTATAACAAATTTCCACAGACTTAGTGGCTGGGGAAAAAAAAACATGAATTTATTATCTTCTAATTCTGAAGGTTAGAAGTCTAACCTGAATCTCACTGGGCTAAAATCAAGATGTCAGCAGGACTGTTCCTTCGGGGGTCTCTAGGGGAAGATCCGTTTCCTTGCTTTTTCCAGCTTCTTGAAGCTTCCTGCATTGCTTGGCTTGTGGCCCCTTCCTCCACCTTCAAAGCCAACAGCACAGCATCTCCCAGCCCCTCTCTGACCCTGGCCCTCTGCTCCCATCAGCACATCTCCTACTGCCTCGTTTGGCCTCCCCGCTACCCTCTTGTCTGGACCCCGTGATTGCACCGGACCTGCCACTAATCCAGGATGACCTCCTCTCCCAGGGTCTCTAACTCAATCACATCTGCAAAGTCCTTTTTGCCATGTCAGGTTACATATTCCCAGGCTCCAGGGATTAGGATGTGGACAGACTGGGGAGTCATTATTCATCCTACCACAGAGACATACAAACACCTGCACCAACAAAGCTCCACAGTGCCCAGGGGCAGGACCCAGAGCCATGGAGAATGGCAGATCTCAGAGACACTTCCAGCTTGTTCTAAAGGATAAGAGGTCTGGGTTTCTCTCAAGCCATGCCGCTTTTAGCCTCTGGGTCTCCCCGGTTCCTCTTCCCGAATAGCACAGGCAATGGCAAAGTTGTCAAGAGCCCCTGGCCCAACAACTGGCCTCCTGCATCCGTGGCTGCACTTCTGGAGCTGTAAAAGTCATAAAACAGCACAGCCACAGGCTGTTCTCTGTGGCTAGTCCTGAGTCTATGAAAGCTATCAGGCAATTTTCCAAACCTGCAGCTTGAAGGTAAAACTTGGTAAATATACCTCTCCATCGTGAATCCTGGAGCAGCTCGGCTTTCAGTTCTCCCCCACATGTGTTTGCTGTGGCTTGAGGAAAATAAGATAAAAGCAAAACTAGATTTGCAGGAAGAAGCCATTCTCTTCTCCCCACATTCCCATGTCAGTCCACAATGCTCTGGCTTTCAAATGTTAGCATATATAAGAATTACCTGGAATGCTAGTTAAGATGCCAATTCCTGGGCCCGCCCCAGACCTGCTGGGTCAGAATGAGAAGGAGAGGTACACCAGGTGGTTCTGTTGTTCACCAGGCACAGCTCTTGTAGAGCAGCACGGCCTTAGGAGAAGGTGTTTCCACCAGCACATCTGCCCTCTCTGCAAACTGCTGGGGAGGAGATGCCCACCGAGGCTGGGACTCTCACTGGGCTTCAGTTTTGCTAGTGAGTGGACTCCCTTTGCTTCAGAATTGGGGTGCAGACTTCCCCTCTCTTTGGCCACATGAATCCATAGGAAGAGGCTTGAGCTCTCCCTACCTCTCAGCACATGTGAGGCAAAGCCCCAGACAGCCTTCTAGAGGGAGGGCCGGCCATGCTCCCTGGAGCTGTCCATGGTGCCAGCCACCCAGGGCCTCCGTTAGGAATGCTTTCTGCTGCAAGTAACAGGATGCCAGACTGATAGTGGCTTCAGTAATGAAGAGAATTTAAGAATTTTTATAACTAGATGAAGGTAGGCCAGTCCAAGATTGGCTGACAGTTCCTGGCCAGCACAGGGCACCTCAGATGCTTTTGGCTTTTGCCTCTTGGACATAAAACAGCTGCCAAAGCCCCAGGCATCGTGTCCTCCCATGGCTGTGCCCCAAGGCAGGAAATAAGGAGGCAGCCAGACAAGTGAGAGACAGTGCTTTCATGTGCTCCTCTCGTCTCATCAGGGAAGGAAATATCTTTTCCAAGGGTCCCTCAGCCAATTTCTCATGATGTCTCATTGGCCAATGACACATGTTCACCCTTAACTTCAAGGAAAGCTGAGAAAGTCCGAATCTGGCCTTTGACCTCTACAGTAACAGGTGGGGAAGGGAGAAGGGGGCTGGTACTGGCTGCTGGGCAGCCGGCCACAAGTAGCCAAGCACTGCCCCGGCCAGCTGGAGTCCGGCATACTGAAGAACCAGCTGGAGTCTCAGGCATGTGCTGGTTTCCAGCAAAGTCCTGTCTCCCAACAGGACCGAATCCTAATGGTTCTGGCAAATGAGTACCTATTTCATCTTGAAAACCTTCAGGTCGGAAACACCCTTAGTTGCTTTGTAAACCTACCTATTCCAAAACTGTCAAAAGGTTCTTATTTCAGCTGAATATAATCAACCCTGCTTTTTTAAGTCTATTTTCTCTTCTGTCCTCAAAGAAGGAAGCATCCCGAAAGCACCCTTGTTCCCCAAACCTGTCACAGGCTTAAAAATTGCTGCTGGATCTGGTTTGAATCTTCCCTCGTCCAGCTAACAAATGCCCCGTTCTCCCCCCTTCCCATGTGGGACAGCTTTTCCAGCCTTTAAATTTTCCAGGACAATGGTCCACATGCTCTCCAGACACTTGAAAAAATATTAATTGAATTTCATCTTTGTAGCTTCCATCAAGAGCATTGTCAATTTCCTCCCATGCCTGACACAGAGGCCCAGCCACAGACAAAGCACATTAATAAGGTTGTGAGCTGAGATAATGGAGGGCGTCTTAATCCAATGCACAACCCACGGAAGGGACTAGGAGGGGAGACCCACGTCTCACCAGCTCCAGGTGGTCTGGCCTGGGCATCCCACAACTGGAATCATTAAATCCCACCTTGTGCAAATGGAAATGAACGCTAGAGAGGCTCTGCTCCCTGCAAAGACCAGCCTCATGTTGGTGGCACTTGCACACTCGCGCACGCGCTCTGTCTCTCTCTCCCCTCCCCCTTCTGTGGCATTGCTCAGGGCTCAATTCCTCCAGGGAAGCCTGTTTTCCTTCCAGGGAGCGTCAGCCTTGGAACACAGCGAAGGAACTGGCGCTGGGGCAATGGCCGTCCCAGCCCTTTCAGTCCCACATTCTTCTTCCTCACCACCTTAGCAGCTTTTTGGTATTGGTGTTGACACTGGGCCCAGCTCGGTGGGAGCCTTCCACATTCATCTGTCCCCTGATCTTTACAACACACCTCTGCACCGGGATGTTATTGAGGAGAAAGCTGAGACTCTGCGAGGGGCGCTGACCTGCTGGCCCCACAGTGACTGCACGGCCACGACTTCATCCCTCACCTCTCTTTCTATTTAATAAAACACGGTAGGGTAAATTTTAAAAGATAAAAATATACAATGATATTAGATTCTTGCATAATCAAAATAATAGATAGTTGTGTTGTTAACACTAGTGCTAGAAAAAAGCAAAAGGATTATAGTTATCCACTCATTCATTCATTCAGTGGTATTGATTTAGTGCCCACTGTGGGCCAGGTTCTGGGTAATCACTGGTGAAAGAAATGGCCTCTGTCCACAGCCTCCCAGGGAGCTTATGGGCATAAGAGCAAGAATTTTTTCTGCAAATTATGATGGGGAAGGGAGGAAGGGAGGAAGGAGGAAAGGAGGAAGAAGGGCAGGGAAGAGGGGAAGGAGGAAAGAAGGAGAAAGGGAGATGGAAAGGAAATAAATTGTTTCCTTGGGAAGTAAGAACCAGTGGTCCCCAGCTGAGGGGAAAGAGCTGAGTGACACAAATTGCTTACTTCCAAGCATCGCGACCACCTCACTTGTCACCAGATTGCTGAATTCCCCAGAAACTCCACTATTCTGTGCTTTGCACAGGCCTCTGCCTCCTGGGACTCGGGTGCCAGACCACACCAGGCCGAGCTTATGATTGGTGCCTGTGTTGGGTGGAGGTGGGTCTCGGGAGCCTGGGGTGCTCTGTGTCTCAGTCCTGTGCAGGGGACTGGCCCTCAGTGCTCTCGCGACCCAGCAAGCCAAAGGTTTCTGCCCCCTTCGATATCCTAATCGAGACAAATAGCTGTGTGTTCCAAGCCTGGCAGCTCCCTGGCAAGGACAGTTCAACAAAGTCTGAAATCTACTTTACCGAGGTTGCATATCTTGGGCATCACTTGGGATGGGCAGAGATCAGTTATTAGAATCTGCAGAAGGGAGGATGGAATGGTAGATTATTCTTGTGTTACAGGGACAAAGCCAAAATATAACTGGGCAGCTACTAGGCGCCAACAGCTTTGCATCTGATAACTCTAATACTAACCCTGCTGGGAGTTGCTCTAGGGGAAGCCAGGAAGTCCAGTTACAACCTGGAAGCACTTTCTGTGTATGTGTGTGTATGTGTGTGTGTGCACGTGTGTGCATGCACCTCCCCACGTGTGGAGTGCTTAGCACTGTGTCCGTGTCAGCTGTAATTATTATGAAAGATAATTTGCCTCGAGTCACTGACTCAACCTGCTGGATTCCATTTCCAACGCTGCGTCTGCATAGCTCCTTCCCCAGTTTCAACCATCCTCCCCTCAGCTCCCATCTTTCCGTATCTGTTGCAACCTGCACAGCTGTTGTTTGCTCACTTTTAGTTGAGTGTAAATCAAATCCCTTGACTCATTTTGTCTTGCCCTCCTCGCAAGAATATTCAGCATGTCATGGGTCGGATGAGTTAGCTACTTGTTTTTCCTAGTAAACATTAGGAAAATTAGTAACTATGGAAATAAGAAGGCTGCCCTCATCCTACCTAAATGTCTTCCTGTGCACCCTGGTGACAGGAGCCCCGTTGGGAAACATCACTCCCACTGCATCATGTGGCTCTCGTGGTTTGGAAAGAGTGACACTCGATGGGCAGGACTACCGTGTTAACAATGTTTGTAACGGGGTTTCCTGGGCATCATCTGATTTAGTCCACACAGTGGCTGGGGGAGGCGGGTGCTGTCAGCCCCCTTTGCAGAATCATCTAGAGTGGCCCTCATCGGGGCTGTCCCTTGGCACGGGGGCAGGACAATCTGCTGTTGTGTGGGACTGTCCCAAGCAGTGTCCAGCATCGCTATCCCCTGCCCAGTAAATGGCTATAGAGCCCTCAAGTCATGGTGACTATTGAAAATACCCCCATACATTTTCTTTTTTTTTTTTGAGACAGAGTCTCACTCTGTTGCCCGGGTTAGAGTGCCGTAGCGTCAGCCTAGCTCACAGCAACCTCAAACTCCTAGGCTCAAGCGATCCTCTGGCCTCAGCCTCCCAAGTAGCTGGGACTACAGGCATGTGCCACCATGCCCAGCTAATTTATATATATATATATATATATATATATATTTTTTTTTTTTTTTTTTTAGCTGTCCATATAATTTCTTTCTATTTTTAGTAGAGATGGGGTCTCGCTCTTGCTCAGGCTGGTCTCGAACTTCTGAGCTCAAACGATCCACCCGCCTCGGTCTCCCAAAGTGCTAGGATTACAGGCGTGAGCCACCACGCCCGGCCCCCATACATTTTCAAATGCCCTCCAACAGGGAAGGGCCCAGCAGCTTAACCCCATGTTCTTAGACTCTCAGCTACATGAGACTTTTCCCTGCATCACACCTGAGCCAGGAGACATTACACTCTAAAGTGATGTAAAGCTCTTTAGACTTCACGGCAAGTGAATGAGAAACATTCAAAACGTAACCTTGGTTTGCCTGTTCTGTTTGATCTCCCGTTTTAACAGAGGCAGGGTTATGTTACCATGAAGACAGCGAAGCTTGGGCTTCAGGGCCTCTCATTTCCCAGCCCCCATGAAGACTGGAGGGTGTGGGGTTACAGGCAGGGAGACTTTCAATGTCAGTGTGGCCAGTGAGTTGTCCAAAGAGGTCTCAGAGGGAGGAACCCGGATCACTAAGGTCCAAGTCATATGTTGTCACTTGCTTCTCAATCCAAAAAAAAAAAAATGAGAAACATCCATACCTAATTTTTCATTTACATGTTTCATATTCTTTTTCTTAAAGAGGACCCCGAATTCCATAAGGCTTAGTTCATTCCACATTGCTCTTGCTCGTGGAATGTCAGAGGAACTTTGTGCAAAACTGTCTGCCTTGGTGGCGCGTGAACACCCTAAACCACTCTGTCTGCTTTCCAGCCTCTGGACTATGAGATTTCTGCCTTTCACACCCTGCTGATCAAAGTGGAAAACGAGGACCCCCTGGTACCCGACGTCTCCTATGGCCCCAGCTCCACAGCAACTGTCCACATCACCGTCCTGGATGTCAACGAGGGTCCAGTCTTCTTTCCAGACCCCATGATGGTGACCAGGCGGGAGAACATCTCCGTGGGCAGCGTGCTGTTGACTGTGAACGCCACGGACCCCGATTCCCTGCAGCATCAAACCATCAGGTAGGCGATCGGCTCCGGAACCACAGGTGGGAGACGGGGAGGAATTGCTTTTCCTTTCCGGTTGCAGAAGCTGCTTGTCAGGAGCAGATACCATTAAATTAAACTTGTTCCCTATCTGAGCAAGTGGGAGGAAGTATCATAAAGGAGAATTGGTGGCTGAGGGCTCCCGGGGATCAGGCTCTCTGCAGGGGACAGTGCTTCCCCACCAACTCCAGCCTGGGGGGAGAGTGGCTTTGAGCTGTGTTCCCAGTAACCAGCCAGGCCTGCTGGCACCGAGCGCCGCTGTCCCCAGAGGGAGAGAGGAGGAGCCACTGTGGATGGCCTCCTGCATCTCAGAAACTTGACTACTTTACCATTTCCACAGTATCATGACAAAGGTGTTGGGCTGACTCCATTTACAGATAAAGGTATGCAAATTCAGAGAGGTTCGATAACTTGCTCACGGCAGCCCAGCTTGGAGGCAGAGGAATCAGGGTGGAAACAGGGCAATCTGCAAAGTCCCTGCTGCTGAACACTAGTTGGCTCTGAGCCAGCAGAGGGGAAGGAGCAGAGACATTGCCCGGCCCTTAGAAATGGACCAACAGGGTTGGGGGTTCACCCTATGAATGACAGGCAAAAAAACACACAATGCCTTCAGCAATCAGAAATTTATATCTTCGTTTCTTAAGCTCTGCCCACTGCTCAGATGGAAGGTATTTTCATAATGAGATTTAATTTAATGGTCGTTACCTGGGGTGCATCTAATGCTGGTGAACACAAGATACCCTCGTCAGTGCGCCGTTTGGTGATAAACCTAAATCGGCATGCAGGTCCAAATGCACGCCTGCTCTGCAAAAGAAAGTTATTAATCTTTCTCTTCCAGAATCTAATCTTTTCATATGAGGTACAAATAATCAAGTATTAGACACACTTGTAATAAAACATGTGTCCTATTTTCCTGATTTGAAACACCTGACAATGGGGCACCATCTCCGAGCCAGCCACTTTGCCGTGGAGAAAAAGAGAAAGTCATTTAGTTATTTTCCAATCCCAAAAGTGGATTTCTTTCTACAACTAAACTTTCCGAAATGCCAGATAAACTAGATAAAAGTGCGAAATAATACCGAATCCTCTAATACTGTACATCTGAAATATTCATTTTTTTTTCTTTTCTGCTTTTTTTTTTTCCTTGCTCGGTATCTGGCAAAGGAAACATGCAATTTAAACATCAAAGAGAAAGCTTTCCTTTGGTACATACCTGGGAAAACCTGTAGCTTAACAGACTACAAGGTAGTTGGACAAATTCAGGGTGTCTTCAGGGCAGCTTAGCCGTCGTTTCGTATTTCTACAATAGGAGGTAGAAAGGTAGAAGCAGGCAGCTCCTGGGGGGGGGATAAAATGAATTAAAATGGAGTTGATTTTGCTGAGCCTGGGACTCTTGCCATTGCTGTCACAACTCGGGATGCTGCCAGGCACCAAAGGGTTAAAATTTGGGGGACGGGCCCGTGGAGGTGTCTGGGACCCAGAGCTTGAGGTCCCACTAAGGTGGGACAGACAGTGGACATAGGTGGGTCAGTCTGAGTTGTTAGATTAAGACCAGCCCTGGCCGACTTAGGCAAACGGGAAATTGAAAGATTCCTTGGATAATTTACAGGATGGAGGAATGTCTGAAGAACCAGTTTGAGATAGCACAGGAACTACAGCATCCTCAGGCCCTAGGTTAAGGAACAGACAGGCTGGCACTTCAGGATCTCCCGGGGCGAATAAGCTAGCTCCTGTCCTTTTCCATTCTAGCGTCACGGGCCACATTCCCAGGGATGGGTCTGCTGTGCTAGAGTTTGAGTCATGAGCCTCCCGGCTCAGGGCATCTCAACTGATGGTCAACCAAGATGGTGTTTCTAGACGTGGCTGCTGGGACCAGTCTCAGGGAAACTGAGTCAAGGACAGAACCCCAGCCTGGTGGGTGGGGTTGACAGGGTGAGCCAAGACATTAAGGGACAGCGAGGCCAGGACCTGAGCCATGGAGATCTAAGTCCCAGTCACTAGGCCTGGGGAGCAAATGTTCCCATCCTACCCCTGTGTGAGAGGAAGAGGAGGCCAGGGAAAGCAGCCTGTGGGTTACCAGAGGGGAGACTTGTGGGGAGAAAGTTCTGAAGATCCTCATGTTTCTGTGCAAGTCTGATCAGCCCAGGGTGACCTTCCGTCACAAGTGACCAGGACCCGACTCAGAGAACGCATGGACTCACCCACTTGATTGAAAAGTCTGTGGGGCCTGGGGCCTACAGCGTGGTGCAGTTCAGACCACGTTCTCTCTCCACCTCTTGGCTCTTTCCTCCCCAGGCTCAGCTCCACCGTTAGCCACATCTGTACGTCCCTGGAGGGAACAGGCCCCAGCAACACCAGTCCCCGACCTGCCAGCCGAAAGAGATGCCCTTTAACCGTCCAGCCCAAGGCCCAGGTTTGGGTCTCACTGCGCCAACCTGAACACACATCTCTGAACCAAACAGAACAGCAGGAGGACAGATGATGCCAGAGGGCTAGTCCTGGGGCCTGGGCCCACTGTGGACCCCGGGGTCCCACCCTGAGGACTTGCAGGGGCTGTTACCCAAAGAAATGCAGATGCTCTTTCCAGGAGATGGGGTTGGATGCTGAGTGACCAGGAGCCACAGAGGGCTGCTGGGACTGAATCCAATCTTGTGAACCCCTCAGTAAATAGAGCCCCTGTGTTTCTCTGCGCCTGGAATGCCTAAAATTTCTCGCATCTACAAATAGGCCTGGCCGAGCAGTGGTTGGGTTTATCCTTCTCCCAGCCTTGGAGCAAAGTAAATGCGCGCGCACGCGCGCGCGCGCGCGTGTGTGTGTGTGTGTGTGTGTGTGTCTGTGTGTGTGTGTGTGTGTGTGTCTGTGTGTGTGTGTGTCTGTGTGTGTGTATGTGACACACATTACTCTCTCTGGACTGGTTCCTCAGACATAGTCCTCCCTACTGGTGACCAGAGTCCCCAGCAAGTGCCCCTTTCTCAGCCTGGCACTGGCTGGGCCTCCTCCCCCCACGCCCCATCCCTCTCCGCTCCCGGAGCTCATAATAAGCAGGGAAAACATCACTGACAGGTCAAGCTATTGTCAGCTGTCACAGGAACTCTTTGGGAAGAAGAGGCTCATTAATTATTTGCAGGCTTTGATCCTGTGCACGGAGCAGTGCTGTCCCTGAGGGGCTGTGTGTGCAGAGGGTGAGGGGGCCGGGCTGGGAGGCGGTTTTCTAATAATCTAGACTTGGCTCCCCAGAAATCTCAGGCAGATGCGATGACCTTGTGAGTTGTGTTGCTATTGTTGTTGTTCTTTTAATGATTCTTCAGGGAACAGGCATTGGAAGAAAAAGAAACTTCACTCTGGGAACTCTTTGACATATTTTTAGCTCAAGGAGAGCTCCTCCTCCTCCTCTTCCTCCTCTTCCTCTTCCTCCTCTTCCTCCTCCTCCTCCTCCTCCTCCTCACTCCTCCCCCACAAGACAGGAATCAGGCATCTCCCAATGACATTTTAGCATCTCTAATATCTTTCTCTTTTCCTCCTCCTCCTCCTCCTCTTCCTCCTCCTCCCTCTTTCTCTTTCTCTCTGTCTCTTCCCCCCGCCATCTCTATCTGTTCACTGTGCCCCGTGACTCAGTAACTCCACCTCAGCTCACATGACTAATGAGGCCCCCAGAACTGAAAGCCACAGTGAGAGACGCTCCACGGGACCAGGACCCTGAGAGCCTGGTTCAGGTCCTGCCTGTCCTAGCGTCACTCTCGCCCCCTCCCTGAGCGGGACGCCTTCTGTGGTCAAAATGAGAAGCCTCCTCCCTACCCTGAACCCCTCCAAAACTTGGGAACATACTGGGTAGCTAAGTCCCGGTCCTGGCCTGCGTCCTCTCTCACACGAGGAAATGCAAATTTCGGCACCACTGTTCCCTGCAGGCCACTGCTAGACACTCTCTCATCTCAGCAGGGAACATTCATGTCAGCGGAAGGCGCCTTGATCTCTGAGAAACCTGTAATTCCAGAGACAGGAGATGTCCAGGCATCAGAGTGAATATTCTCACTGAAAAGCCGGGGTTATTAAGACTTGTTAAAAAGCCCATCACGTTGTGCTCTTCGCCTAATCAAAACGGACAGCAGTGGTCTAGTGACAGATGAAATTCTTCTTTCTAATGACTTTTATCTTCTTATCCTTATTATAAAGTTAACATAGTTCATGGAGGAAACTTTTGAAAAGCCAGGTAAGAATAAAGAAGATAATAAAATATCTGTAATCATGCAAGACCAAGAAAATCCCCTTTTAACAACTTGGGTCTACCTCCTTCCATCACGTCTGCGAGAACTTTCTTTTTAATTACAATTGGCTGGGATCATCCATCCTGGTTTGGAATCTGCCATTCTTACTTCCCAGTATATGGGTAAACAGCTTTCCGTGGCAAGAAATAGCCATTATTTTTAATCACTGAACAGTATGCTATTATTCTATTACATGGATATATTCATTTATTTCTTCATTCTCTTGCTGGCTACATTGTCTCCACTTGTTTGCAATATTTTTTAGAAAACTTCGTGGATATGCTTATAGCTAAATTGTTTAATGCATCATTAATTTTCTAAAGATAAGTCCCTGAAAATACTTTGCTTGTGTATTGTTAGTGCTTTTTTTTTTTTTTTTGAGATAGAGTCTCACTCCGTCACCCCAGGTAGAGTGCAGTGGCGTCATCATAGCTTACTGCAACCTCAAAGTTCTGGGCTCTAGCAATCCTCTTGCCTCAGCCTCCTGAGTAGCTGGAACTATAGGCACTTACCACCATGCCTGGCTAATTTTTTCTATTTTTGATAGAGACGGGCTCTTGCTCTTGCTCAGGCTGGTCTTAAACCCCTGACCTCAAGTGATCCTCCCACCTCAGCCTCCCAGAGTGCTGGGATTACAGGCGTGAGCCACCGCACCTGGCCCTAATGTTTTTTGACATGTACAGAATTATTTGTTTTGATATCTAGGGAGTCAAATTTATATTTTTCTTTGTCTAAATTGATGTCATGGTTAGAAAGTCCTTGGGTTCCAAGATCATGTACATGTAGACATGTCCTCAAACAGAGCTGGTTCCCACACTGAACTTGTTGACTACATATCATTAGAAAGAGTAGCTCAGTGATAATTATGCTAAAATGGAAATGACCGCATTCACTCAACGTTCTCCAACAGTGAAATAACTAATGGGACTAACCTTCCACTAGATCCCTTGGTTTGGTTACGCTGGGGACGCAGCTGGCAGCTAAGTCATTTTTGATAGTCTGGGAGGACTCATTTCATTCTCTCAATAATCAGGGGATTCTGTCGAGACAACCAAGTAGCAATTCCTAACATTCTAAACATTTTTCAGGCAGAACTCATCTTCTCCAGGGACTGTAGTAAACAGTTCTGCAGCAGAGATGTCTCCTACACATTGAATGTATGAGATATGTGTTGAGAAAAAATATTGTTCCTACCCATGTAAAATTTCATATCAATATTCAACATATTTTTTGGAAAGGGTCATTCATCCCAGGAGCCCTGCAAGTGTGTGTCAAGCACTTCGTCTGTGGGGATTAAATTTGGCTGAGTATAACAGGAAAATTCAAAATGGCAGTGGCTCAGAGGGGACAGAAGTTGAATTTTTTCTCACGTAAAGTAAGTCTAGAGCAGGCACATCAGTCCAGGGAGGGAGTTTCAGTCCCACACAGCTGTCAGGAGCCCAGGGTTTTTCTTGATTACCATTCTACCACTTCTAGGCTAGCACCCTCTTCCTCACGGTCTATGATGGTTGCTAGTGCTCCAACCTACACATCTGCATTCCAGACAGTAGGAAGCGTGGAAGGGGAAGAAGAGGGAAGCTTCCTGTCTTTTAAGGAGACTTCCTGGAAGTTAACCACATTTCTATTTAAATCTCATTGGCCAAAATTGATCACCTGGTCATGCCTAGCTACAAGGGATAGTGGGAAATATGGTTATTTGACTGGGAAGCAATGTGCCCAGCTTTTAAAACTGAGGTTCTTTACTACAGAAGAAAGAGAAAATGGATATTGTGAGGAAAATAGCAGTTTCTGCCACGAACACCTTTGTACGCTGAACAATTTTATTTAATAAAAAAAACTACAGGGTAAATTTTAAAAGGCAAAAATATTCCATGATATTAGATTTTTGCATAATCAAAATAACAGGTAATTGTGTTTCAAAAGTCTTCTGCTAGAAAAAAAGCATAAGGATGATAGTTATCTATTCATTCATTCATTTAATGGTATTTATTTAGAGCCCACTGTGGGCCCGGCACTGTGCTAGGTGCTGCATAATCGCTGGTGAAAGAGATGGTCATAAGAGCAACAACTTTTGCAGCAGGCAGGCAGGCAGGCAGGCAGGAAGGAAGGAAGAAGGGGAGGGAGGAAGAGAGGTGGGGGGAGGGAGGGAGGAGGGGAGTTTCCTTGGGAAGTAAGAACCAGTGGTCCCCAGCTGAGGGGGAAGAGCCTAGTGACACAGACTACTTACTTCCAAGCATCACGACCACCTCACTCATGAACAGATTGCTGAATTCCCCAGAAACCCTGCTATCCCGTGCTTTGCACAGGTCTCTCTGCCTCCCGGGAATTGGGTGCCAGACCAAACTAGGCCAAGATTTCCACAACCCCTTGAAGACATGGATTTTGAGAATGATAATAATAATATTGCTAGTACTGTGTGAAAATACTTAACATTTTTGCATGGCAGTTTACCCAAAGCCCTGTTACCAGTCTTATCGAATTCTCACAAACACCCTGCAAATGAGAAAATATTAGTTTCTCTTTTTACTGGTGAGGAAAGCATCACCTCTCTGAGCCTCAGTTTATGAAAGGAAAACATGCAAGCAAGTGTCCAGAGGCTGAGTCAAGACAGAGGATGAGAAGTCCAGAGCTTCCTTTGCCACCACTGTGCCCACTGCTGATGTTGGTTTACGACTTTCTGAACATCCCTTAGGATAATGTCATCAGGCTTTCCTGTTCCTTAATTTACCATCTTCCCACTAGATTTCTGGCTCTGTGAGAGTAACAATCATCTTCATCTCCTGCCCTGATAAATCACCATGGTCTCCTCGGTACCATTTGATTAACTGTGCACTTTTGGCCCAGAACTAAGACCTTCGAATTTTCCAGGGGCCTACAAAAATGTCAGGCACCTGAATGCATAAGCTGTCACCTCCAAAATTTGAGAGAAAGAAAACAGCAAACTTGAAATTACTACCCATGAACTGTCCATAGCATCATGACAGCTTTAGCAGGTTAAATTTAATAGTTGCAAACCTGTGTCTACATTTGCAAACCATTTGTAGATCTCACCTTGCAAGAATGACTAAGTAGACCCCAGAAAAATCATAGGTAACTATTAATGAAATATTTCTTACAGCCAAATAATTCCAAAAGCAAAAGTATAAAAATAATTTCAAACATTTCACAGGAATAAATGTATTTGTAATGTGGGTACATTTTAGTATGTCAGGTGTGATTTGGAGTGAGGCCACCATAGACAGAAAAAATTTTTAGGGACTCAAAATGTCTTCAATCAGCCCGAGGCCAGCAGTGGGCCTGGCCTATGGCAAGTGCTCAGTAAACAGGTGCAGAATGGATTAATAGTGGCTAGGTGGGAGGTGTCTGCATGCAATTATTTTTGTGCATAAGCAGACATAGGTTATTATTATTATTACTTTATATTCAAACATTGACTAATGTCTACCAACCATGAAAACATTTGCATTTGGACTTGTTTTAAACCAGTCCCAAGAGGGGTAATCAGTCCCTGGAGAGAGACCTTAGCAGGACATACAGGCCTCTCCCTGAACTTTCCAGGTCTATGAAAGTTACATTAAAGAGCTATTTCCGTCAGCCACCTCTTTTTCTGAAGCCTTGGTCCAAATTGAGCCTATTCTTTGAACACAGAATATCTGAATCAGATCCAAATTAAGTACTCATCTCTTTGAAAATTACAACCTGCTTTGTCCTGATTTCTTTGGGGCTCCGTCTTTTTACAAGTCATTTCCTTCTTCCTCCTCCTCCTCCTTTGGACTTGGATGCTTTTGAACTCTATGGTAGAATCATACCTGTGTTCAAACTGGTAAAGAATGCAACGTGGAATAATGAAATTCAGCCCCAAAAGATTTGTTAAAATACCCCATTTCAATTTTTGCTGGTCTTCCTGTGTGATTCATCAAGCCCTTTTCTTTAACACCTTGTTTAATCTAATATTGGAGCCATTCAAAGGAAATCATGAAAAATGACAGGAAATTGAGCAAAAATCATTGTCGACTGGCTATGGGACATTTTATTCTGTATCTTCTGAGACCTTTGGAAGTAGAAATGTGAATTTTGTCATCACTGGCGTTCTCAGAAACATAGGGGTTCAAAATACATAGTAACTCACCATTTATTGGAAGGAAGGAGGATTTCTAAGACCAATACCAGATTTCAAAACCAGATTTAGGAGTTTAATTTGGGGTGACCCCCACCTTTTAGATTTTAATCAGAAGTTAAAGGCCAAATAATAACATTTCTACCTGGGGAAATTAAGGGAAGAGCCTCTATCTACGAAAATATATTATTAACACTTCATCATAATTAAATGTGGTTACTGACCTCAATAATAGGATTTGGGGTGAGGTGATTTTTTTGTTGTTGTTTTTTAATGAGTTAAGATTTTTCTTTCTTGAGTCAACAAACACAGAGCTTGAAATGTAAATGAATTGTTTACAGTGGAGCCTTTGTAATTTTTAATTAAAGTGATGTTCTAACACTGTAAGAGTTTATGGTGGCAATACCTTTTATTGCCTACTCTGCTGTGGAACTTTTAATTATTTATGTAAATGTATTAGCACAGATGACTGTTACTTTTTAGTGGTCAGATTTTCTGTTGCGAAGGAGCCAATGGGAAACAAGGCCTAATAAATTAAACAACTGCATTTTTAAAGTTTTAATAGCATGACTGAGTAAAAATAGAATCCTGGCTTCTATGATGAACCAGAGACCTAAGATTTTCATTATCAACTTTGACTAAATGTGCTCGATTTCGTTAATATGTAACATCTGACCATTTGGATAAACAGTTGGAAAGGCTATTTTACAAATCGACCACCTTCTTAACATCCATCTACATATGTTGTTATAAATTTGCCATGGGCCAGACTTTCATTATGGAAAACGTGGTTTCAAATTGGCTGTATTTGAATATAATTATGCCAGCCCTTCTTGTCAGCCTGAGAAATTAATTCTCAGAAGCAATATGGAAAATATTGACAAACGTTAATATTATTTCTTGCCCAATATTTTCTAAGCTGTTAAATCTGCTTAGCTTTCTTTTTTAGTTTTAATAAAGGCATTTGAAAGAGATGAGGATTGCCACAGAAGCTCCCAATATGGCATTGATGAGAAAGCCACACATTTCGGGATTGGAACAGAAGTGAGTTGGACAGGGGAACCAGCTGATTTATTTTATTATCTGAGTTTGTCTGTCAATCAGCAACACCAGCCAGCCAACAAACCCATCTCAGGGTCTCACTGGAGGCTTATCACGGCATTAACCCAAACACGGGTAATGAAACCGTAGGCAGCGAGTCGTATAACTAATTTGAGAAACGCATTTCATCTTCTGCTCCCAGTTCGCTTTCCAAATGAATCTCATCGCTTGCATTTTCAAGTGATGGACTCTAAGCTACAGTTCTCCTGCGTGTGTCTAATTGGGGGGTTTCTTTGTGCATTCTGACAGTGTTGGCAGCAATCTCGGTGTAGGATCGGACCTGACGTAGCTGGCTTTAAACACTCTCGGATCCCTGTGCGAAGGTTGCACGTGTGAAACGGGGGCCTCTGGAGTTGGACTAGGGCTACGATGGGAGAACCCAGCTCTTCACTCATTCATTCATTCATTCCACAAATATTTAATGAGCACCCACAGCATGCTGAGTGCTTTTCTAGGTATTTGAGGATACAACAGCAACAAAAACAATTTAAAATATCTGTTATTATGGAAATTATATTTCAGTAGTGGGGAAAGAGAAAAACAAGAACATTAATAAATAAAATCAATAGCATAGTAGCTGTGATTAGCGCAAAGAAAGAAAGAAAGAAGGGGGGGCCATGACGGTAGACCGGGGGCCAGGCTAGGCCTCACTGATGACGTGACACTTCAGGAAAGAATTGTAGGAAGTGAAGGGGAGCCCGCAGTTATCTGGGGAAGAGCGGTCCAAGTGCAGAGAACAGGTGCCTGGGCCCTGAGCAGGAGGGTGACGGGAAGCAGGGAGGGCAGTGCGGGTGGGGGCAGGGCGGAGGTGAGGCAGCGCGGGAGCCGTGGTCAGCACCAGGGTAGGATCAGGAGAGGGCAGGTGCAGGGGAGTCAATGGGGAGGGACAGGGACAGAGCAGAAGACCCAGGGGAAGGGTGCTACAGCGACCCAGCTAAGAGGCTATGGGGGCTGGACTTGGGTGGTTAGCAGAGCAGGCAGCGAGAAGCAGCAGGTATTGGACATGTTTTGAAGGTTCTGGTACTGGTGACAGGGGTTTGCTAACCGACTATGGTGCGTGTGTGTGTGTGTGTGTGTGTGTGTGTGTGAGAGAGAGAGAGAGAGAGAGAGAGAGAGAGAAAGTTTGACTCCAGGGTTTCTGTCCCGAGCAGCTGGGAGAACAGAGCAACCATTTGTGAGCCAGGCCGGCTCACAGAGAAGCTGCGCAGTAACTCGGGGAAGGGAAGTGTCAGGAACTCGGTTTTGCTCCTGTTGAGTTTGGGATGGAGACAGGGAGCCGGTGACCTGGATGTCAGGGAAAGTGTGGGTGTCATCAACATTCGGGTGGAATTTAAGTCCCTTAGACTTTGCAATGCCTAAGGAGGGGAGTGAAGGGAGAAAACAAAAGAGGCCCGTAGCAGAGCCCTGGGACACTCTAGCCTTCAGAGGGACACCCTGCCTGGTGCTGTCCTACGTGAGGTTCTGCTTCCTGGCAACCGCTGAGACCACGCAGTCAAATGTAACATGTGCTATTAACTAGGCAGCCAGGCCCAGAGTCCCCGCAGGCCCCGGGGTGGAGCAGACGCTGTCCCAGGAGTTGATCAGACGCTGTCCTGGCTGTGTCCACTCCTCTCTCCTGCCATCAGCACGTGTGCTCCACTTTCTAGCAAGGTCGGGCCGGGTCGGCCACTTTCTCACAGCCACACTGATGTGCTCAGGGTTACCATATAGTAGCCGGCATTGACTGTCCTGCACACTATTCTTCCAGCCTTATACGTACAATCTCCTCTAATTACACAACAAGCCTGCAGAGCTATGATTGCCCCATTTCACAGGTGAGGACGGTGAGGCTCAGGGAGATTCGGGAAAGTGCCCAAGGTCACATGGCTTCACACACAACAAATCTGACGCAGAGACAGATGTCGTCACCTCTCTGCTCTTCTGCCTCCCAAACCAAACTAAAGCCAAGGAAGCTCAGCTCTCGATGTCAAATAACAACCAGACTCAATAGTTTTACTCTATCAGATTTCTATTTTTCAGAAGAAAATTGTGCATCCTGTTTCTGATTTTAGTTGGTAGTCCTTAAATCTATGACATCTTTCACCGTTGATAACCACTGCAAAGCTCTCTGCTGCCCAGACGCCTGTAAGAGCCCCAAGGAGGCGCTTGGACAGAACTCCCTGGATGAGAGGTTGCAGGAGGCCCCTGGCACACCTGCTGCCAGGCTTGTTCTTCCCACAGCACAGAAGCCCTTCCCATCCTCATGTGACAGGTGGCTTTCCTGCTGCACAGCCACCTGCTGCATCCACTGGTGGTGCTAAATGCTTTTATGACTGTGTACGTCATGGGTTTTTCCCATGTAAGTCTTGTGACCACTGTCCTATGCATCCCATCCCTATGATTGCCTTGGGCAGAGCAATGCTCCATCATATGCTTCCTAATTTTGCCAAACTTTTTGTCAGATAATAGATACCCTCAGACTGGAAAGACATGTTCGAGGCCGGGCGTGGTGGCTCACGCCTGTAATCCTAGCACTTGGGAGGCCGAGGCGGGCGGATTGTTTGAGCTCAGGAGTTCGAGACCAGCCTGAGCAAGAGCGAGACCCCGTCTCTACTAAAAATAGAAAGAAATTATCTGGCCAACTAAAAATATATAGAGAAAAAATTAGCCGGGCATGGTGGCGCATGCCTGTAGTCCCAGCTACTCG
>CM052442.1:94848243-94893443 GCA_028533085.1 Varecia variegata | reverse complement strand
CTAGCACTTGGGAGGCCGAGGCGGGCGGATTGTTTGAGCTCAGGAGTTCGAGACCAGCCTGAGCAAGAGCGAGACCCCGTCTCTACTAAAAATAGAAAGAAATTATCTGGCCAACTAAAAATATATAGAGAAAAAATTAGCCGGGCATGGTGGCGCATGCCTGTAGTCCCAGCTACTCGGGAGGCTGAGGCAGTAGGATTGCTTGAGCCCAGGAGTTTGAGGTTGCTGTGAGCTAGGCTGACGCCACGGCACTCACTCTAGCCTGGGCAACAGAGCGAGACTCCGTCTCAAAAGAAAAAAAAAAAAAAAAGAAAGACATGTTCGAGCAAAGGAAACAGACCTTGACTTTTCGTTCTGTCAGAGACTCGGCCTGCCTCTGGGGCCGCCCCTGAGGGCTGCTCTGGAGAGGACAGGTGCCTGGCCTCTCACGGCCTTGAAAAGAGATGCGCCATGGCCTGGTGGCTACGACTGCCAGTCCAGTGCCAGCCTTCCTGAGCACAAACCCCCACTCGTCCGTCTGCAGATGAGGGCAGCCATGTAATCTCTCTGGGGCTCAGTTTCCCCACCTGTAAAATGGGGGGAAATAACAATATCTAGGTTATAGAGTCACTTGTGAAGGACGAACAAGAAGGTAATTCAGGGAAAATGCTTAGAGCACAGTGCCTGGCACATAGTAGGCATTTCATTAACCAATTAGCATTTTTAGCAAAAGGAGTATAACGTTTGGCCATTCTCTAAAGGTGTCTCTTTGAGAATGACAGGAGTATTTTCCTAAACTCTCTGGTTTTCATATTTTATGGATTTACAGTAAAGAAAGTGCATAGAAACACTTAGTAGGGGTAGTAGCGGAAGTTAGTGACCCGTCCCAAGAATGATCATGGTTTTCCACCTTTGTTCCTAGAGAACCCTGTGTTGATCCACAAGCCAGCCACAGGTATCTCACTGCTAAAATTCCGTGATGCCAGTCTCTTCCCTATTCCTGGGAAAATTTAAGAGAGTAGATAGAGATTTCTAAATATTACGTTTTGCCATCTGCTGTTTCCTTGCCTGCAAGCAAGCACTCAGAGATGACAGAGCCAATGAATGAACAGTGAGCTGCTATTAAAGATAAGATTCAAACAACTGATTTATGCAGGTTTGCAGCTTGGCCCCTTGGTGGAGGCATGCTTGATTTTGCAATTTTTCTAGAGCACACATATAACATAGTCATATTTTCTCCTAGTAAAACTGTTCCTGGTTTGGGCATTGGGATTAAATTTATCAATATTTTAAGATGTTCTGCAAAGTACATCATGCTGTGCAAATAACACCATGAGTTGTGGATACTGTGTTACCCAAACATTTTTAGGAT
This sequence comes from Varecia variegata, assembly GCA_028533085.1. NCBI lineage: Eukaryota > Metazoa > Chordata > Mammalia > Primates > Lemuridae > Varecia > Varecia variegata. Next base: position 94,892,092 of record CM052442.1, on the reverse strand, counting down.
CCGGTTGAATGTTTGAAGTGAGATGAATCAAAGGAGACCATTACCTATGAGCAAAAGAGGACATTACAATTCAGAACCTCTAATCATTTCTAGTCCACTATCTGTCAGGGTCCATGGTTGCAAGCAGCAGAAACCAGCATCAGCTATATTTGGTGGAATAAAGCAAGAATTTACCAGATTGAAATTAGATATCTCAGAATGGACAGGAGACCAAAGGATGAGCTGGAAAAATGAGTAGCCACCAAATAGAACTCAAGAGGGGAGGCAATGGGGACCACCAGGAAGGGGGAACAGTCCCATTCTCATGTTTTATTTAATGTTTCCCATTCAATGAACGTGACCTCCACCTGCCCCCACTGAAAAAGCATCTCGTCTGCTGCAGCTGTCCCATGTCCCACATCCACTCCTGCTGCATTTGGCAAGAATGGGAGTGGGTTACTACCTCCCACCACCCACAGGGCACAAAACAGGATTTTCTCCAAAAAGAAGGCTGGGGTGCTATGAGGAATGGTGAAGGACAGTGAGCAGCCAGGAATGACAAACATCAACTCCAAACCCCTTCCACAAATGTAAGGCTTCCGCAATGACTGAGACAACCTCCGCAGCCGACCTGCAGGTCATGACAGTCCCTTGTAGCCCTTTGTGAGGACGGGTGCTTATGATGGCACAAACATTTGCGTATTTGGTTACCGCATTGAAAAGCATGTCTGTCACAGAACAGGCACAGGTGCATAGGGCAGAGGCCAGCTAGTGTCCACAGGGCACCCAGGGCCGAGAGGGCCGCAGAGCAGCTCGTGTGGCTTATAGCGAGCAGAACGTGGCTCTGGGCAAACTACCAGGGCAGGAGAAGGAGCTCTGCCCCGAGAGCTCCCACCAGGCTGGGACGAGGGCGGCACAAGCCAGGCACAGAAAAACTCAGTCATCAAGATAGATTGTATTTTAATGCAATATTTTTTTAATCAAAATTAATACAAAAATCCATACTAAGCAAAATATCAAGTTCTTAAGTGAGCAGGCTTGACATTTTTCCTTTTGCATCCAGCTGATTTTTCCTTTTGCGTCCAGCTTTGATATGACTCAGCATGGCACAGACCACTTCCTCACTGTGGGCCCGTTTTTTTTTTTTATCCTGTAAACATAAAAAGTGGGATCAGAAATGCTCTGTGACTCTGTGGATCCCTGGAGCAAGAGCGGAAGTGAGTTCAGCCTGCACAGGGGGTACTCTGTCCCAGGACTGGGTCAGCAACCTGGCGGACTAGGTGGAAATAGGCGCCCTTTCTGCGACAGACAGTTAGAATGTTTGGGTGAACTGTGACGCAACTAGGCTCCAAAGGAAAAAAGAAAAGAAATCTCTGGATTAAAAAATAAACTAGACTATAAAATAGTCATGTTTAAAATAATTAGGGGGAAAGAACAGGAATCACGAAAAAAAAAAACATAATGAAATAGAAAGGGCAGGTATAAAAAGTAGCTAAATATAATGTCTTGAAATCTGATAGAGGATAATCTTGTAGATACTCTGGGTCCCCATGAGGGGGTGTGGTCAACCCTGTTTTCTGGATGAGGGAGGGGAGGTCCCATAGTAGCTGAGGTTGAACTGTTTGTGGCTGAAAGAGATGGGATTGAAATCCAGATATATGATATATTTGTGCCACAAGACTTTTTAACAGGAAAACATTTCTTTCTTTTATTTTGCAAGAGAAGATACTGTTAATAAAGAAAAAAATCCACACCCTGTAGAGTGTACGGGTTCTTTAAACTCCCATGAAATCTCTTTATAATTCTATCCAAGGTGGGATCTTCATCTCATCAACCAAGCTGAGGGCCAGGGTGCGGATGGTCTGTTTCATCTCCGTTCTCCATTCACTTGCATTCTTAGTCTCTGGGGCTTCCATGGAAATCTGTAAAGATGGGAGGACCAGGGGATCCAGGAGGGTGAGAATGTGAGAAAATAGCCCTCAATCCCGTACTGGATCCATCTGAACAAAAATCATTCTCTCTGTCTTGAGTTACAGTCAGTCTTCATTATTCATGGATGCCATACTTGCGAATTCACCTACTCGCTATATTGTATCTGTCACCCCAAAATCAATACTCATGGCGCATTCCTGGACTAGCGCAGAGCAGGGAAAAATTTGAGTCACCTGATATGCACATTCCCAACGGAGGTCAAACAAGGCCTTCTGCTTTGTCTTCTTGTTTCAGCCCTCACACTACAAGTAAGTATTCTTTTTGTGTTCTTTTTAGGGCCATGGTTTTTTTTTAATTTTTGAGATTTTTCTTGAAGATTTTGCCTTTCAAAATGGCCCCAAGCACAGTGCTGAAGGGCTGTCTAGTGTCCCAGGACACAGAAGGCTGTGATGTGCCTTACAGAGAAAATACATGTTAGGTAAGCTTCGTTCAGGCGTGAGTCATAGTGCCACTGGCTGTGAGTTTGGTGTTAATGAATCAACAATATATATTAAGGAAGGTGTCTTTAAACAGAAATACACCTAAAACAAGGTTATGTATTGATCAGTTGACAAAATGTTATGACCAGAGTCTCTCAGAAACCTAACCCTTTAGTTGTCCTAAGAGCAGTGGTTCCGTGTTTGGTAATTCAGTGTTTGCAGTGACTTTATAGGACATACATAACCACGGTGAATAACAAAATCGACTGCACTTGTGTACCTGCGTGGCCACTGCCTGTCTCCCCTCAGTAGACCATAAGCCCCTTGAGGGCAGAGACCACACTGGTTTTGAACTGTGCCTGGAACATAATAGGCACTCAATAAATTTTTTGTTTAATGAATGAATGAATTGCAAATAAATTATTTTCAAAGAAGTTTTAACCAGGCTTTAGACTCTAGTGGGTCCTGTTGAGGAGTTAATATTTAATATCTTTTTGCAAAGGATAGAAAGGGATTTCCATCAGGGTCTGACTTTAATATAAACAGTGCAAATGAATGCTAATTAAATATCTTCATTTAATTATTACTTGCTGCTCTTCCCTGGTTTGGGCCTCCCCTTTGGGCTTGAAAAGATGAAAGAAACTGCTTCTGTTTCTCCACTCTCTCCCAGGGTCACTGACCAGGCTCCGCTGGCTTTGATGAGCCTCCCTGAGGCCACCATGGGGAGATGGTGTTGCGGGTGCTCAGTGCTGAGTCTCTCATGGTGCTGCTGCCTCGGAAGCTGACGCAGGGCCAGAAGGGTGCACTTCCTCCTGGGGGCAAGGGGCTTCCTTGGGGGTCCCTGCTGCTTCTCACCAAATTACACAGGCGGTGTGAGGAAGATGTTGAGCCCTAACTGATCCTACTGATCTAGCCTGGAACGCTGAGAACAGAGTTTGATAACAGGCAGGGAAACTCCCAACCTTCTTACTTCAGCCATAGCTTCTTGCTCTGCAGGTCTTCTATTAGACCAGGTGTTCGCAAACTTTTTCTAGGAAAGGCCAGATGATAAGTAATGCAGGTTTTGTGGACCATACCGTCTCTGTCTCAACTACTCAACTCTGCCTTTGTAATTCAAAAGGGACCACATCAGTGAATAGGCATGGCTGTGTTCCAATAAAACTTTATTCACACAAGCAGCCAGAGGGCTGGATTTAGCCCATGGGTCACAGTTTGCTGACCCTCACAGTACAGCCCTACCCATATTGTGGTGTCGTCATTGGTCTATGTTCTACTCTGCACTGTGAGCTCACTGTTTTCATCTCAACATCTGGTACAGTGCCTGCCCTGTGGCAAGCCCTCAGCCAATGTTTGCTAAATGCATGACTTATAAGACACAGCTCCCAAAGCACGGGTGTTGTGAAACAAGCTAAGCAGATGAAAAGTGACCCGAACCCCAGTGGCAGCCTATCCACCATCATCCTGCCTCCTCTTGCCAGTCCTCAAAATAGCAACAGTTGTTTCTCTGTCAACAAATCAAAATAATATTCCTGTGTTCATTCAACAGCCATTGAGTACGGGGGTAGCATCCAGATGTCAGCTGGGATCTGCCTGCCTTTGAGACCTAAATAAGCTTGGGATAAGTCCTGATTCTGTGCCCTGTAGCAGTCCAAAGGCTTCCCACGATTTATGCAAATTCTGGAGGGCTGGCAAAGGAGGCCCTGAGTTTCCAGAGGTCACTTCTAACTGCCTCACTATCTGTATGTGCCAGTCTGGGGCATTCCACATTGCTCTTTTCTTCAGTCCAACCCTTGGCACACACGTGCACGCTCACACTTGCATACACACACTCACCATCGTCATCAGAATTGGGTGCATGTGGCCCACTTAATTGAAGACTTTTGGAGGCATGGAAAGAGCAGTTACATCATATCAAATAAATTCAGCCTGAGTCCTGAATAGCCGTGAACTTTCAATTCTTCTCACCAGCCAATTCCTATTTTTCACAAGACACATCACCCCAAAAGGACCCCACCCCCAGCATATATTGCGACTGCTCTCCTGTCTCCAACTCCCCCTCTCCTCTGCACCTTCTTTTTTTTTAACATCTTTATGGAGGTGTGACTGATTGACATGCAAACGTGTGTGACTTGGTGAGCTCTGACATAATGTAAACACCCATGAAACTATCACCACCATCATGATAGGGCACATACCCAGCACCTCCAAAATGTCCTTGGCTCCTTTGTCATCCTCCCTACTGCCCCGCCTTCTGTACCTCATCCCCAGGCAACCATTGATCGAGATTAGTGTGCATTTTCTAGAGCTTCATATAAATTAAACCATAGAACATGCACTCTTTTTTGTCTCATTTCTCTCCCTCAGCACAATAATTTTGGGACCCATGCATGTTGCTGCGTGTGTCACCATTCTCTCCTAAGAGCAGAAACAAAGATCTTCTGTAGAACAACTCAATTCTATCCAGCCCCTGCCTTCAAAGAGCTTTGAGCCCCCTTTTAACAGAGGAAAATGTGTCAGAAGACCAAAAAGGCCCCACTCTCTTTAGAAGACTGTGGTGGTTTTAAATAGCCATTTTTCTACCTAAACTATGTGTTTCCTCTCATCCTTTAGTGGATTCCACAGTTGTTTAATTATCTCCTACTACGTGCCAGGCACTGTTGTTGGGACATAGTAGGAGTAAGGTATTCAGATCCTTCCTCTTGGGGAACAGTCAAAGAATTAATAGATGCACTAGTAAAAGAATGTTTCCAAATGTAATAGGTGTTATGAAGAAAGTAGCAAATGGGGAGTAGGAAAAGTATCCATATATTTCCTTTGTTTACAGGTTTTTAGAATGCAATCCCGTATTTCCTTTTTTAGTCAATCAAATATTTTTTAATGTGCAATACATACTCATTGTATAAAAATTAACAAACACAGATCAGAATAAAGGACAAAATTAAAAAATCACCTTTAATCCCACCATCCAGATAGAGCCACCATTATATTTCATTTTGTTAATTCCATGAGCAAGGAGCAGAGAAATATGTTTTGTTTCATTTTGTGTAATTAAACAGGGCCTGGGAACTGCTATCAGCTTCCTGGGGAGCTGAGTTGTGTTTATTTTTTTTAAGAGCTACTAATTTTTGATTAACAAGGATGAATGTAACAGTTAAGAGGAATCTAATTACACCCTCTTCCCTTTCTCCATGAAACATTATTCCCCACGAAATGTGGAGTCAAGACTCGGAGGGAGTATGGCTCTGAGCTGGGGAATTATAGGGGACATTTTTCATGTCACTACCTAGACAGTCTTGTGAGTGCTCCAACAGTGAGGTATCTCAGCTGCAGGTTACATACCCAGCTGAAGCCAGGGCCGGATAATAACTCACTTCGTCATTACTTAATTCTGTGATGGCTGCAACTACTGAGCCAGAATAAAAAGCCAAAGTCCCCGAAAAGATGAGGAATTCAGTGTCAGGATGTTTAGGAACAGAGGAAGCAGGGGGGCAGCTGAGGGGGGCTGTCAGGTGGCTGCATAAAGAAGCCCAATGATGGATGTGGTGCTCCCAATTTGTGTCTTTTCCAAACGACATATTTGCATGATTCTTTCATCAGTTCATTCAGGCCACATGTGTCCGTGGATCCTGTCCGTGCATCCCGTGTGCCAGTCAGAGTCACAGGCCAGGCCCCGTGCATGGCGATTCTACCCTCGCAGCTGACTGAACAGGCCTTTGCCCTGTGGGCGGTTGACGGTATATGTATTTGAGCTAAAATAAAACCCCTGAGGTCCCTGCATGGATTCACCAACATATGTTTGGTTCCCCAAACATATCAAATTCTCCTCTGCTGAGACAGCTGCCCTGAGTGACACCCCTCGCCCCTTCCCACCATTCCCCTTCTCTCCCATACGAGCTAACAAGGTGCGGCCCCACTTCAGCACCATGGACAGCATCCGCCAAGTGCTCAGCACACCTGCTGAATGCGACGCTAAATGTTTTGCATACTATCTCTTCTCTGGGCCTTTGCCCACTCTGCTTCCTCCGCCCTCTCTCCCTCCAAGTAACAGCCACCTGGCTGAAGTCTGCTCACATGCTGGCAGCAGAGTAGTGTGCAAGCACACTGAGGTTGATAGCCAGCTCTGGCACCAAGGGCTGTGGGACTTTTTACTTAATCTCTCTGATATGAAAGGAGATAATACCTAGAGTCATTAGGAGGATTAAATAGGCTAATCTAGCAAAGCTCTTAGCATAGTGTCTGGAACGTAATAAGAACCCAATACATATCAGCTATTACTGTAATCCTTCAAGAATCATCTGAAACATATCTTGTCCTAAATGTCTTCCCTCATCACCTACTTCCAATCCCAGGTGGGGTTTGGATGACCCTCTGTGGTACTCACTTACCATAGCTTTCATCAAACTGTATTTTGTAAATTCTTGTGAGTGTACCAGTCAATATAAGTAATACTGGCTGCTATAATAGATAATGCCCCCAAATCTCAATGGCTTAATATGAAAGTGTATTGCTCCCTCATATCGCAGTCCAATTGCAGGTGTTGGGGGTGCGGATGGCTCTGCTCCAGAACATCACTCAGAGAGCCAGGATCCTTGGCTCCTTGCATCTCATGAGGCTGCCCCTTCAGTTTGTGGCCTCCAGGGCTGCTGTGGAAAAGAAAGAGAAAGGGAAAGAACAAGGAGGATCTTGCTGGGGTTTTGCAGCCAGACCCAGAAGTGACATTATCCCTTCTACCCATTTTCCTTTGCCCCAACCTAGCTACAAGAGAAGCTTGGAAATGCAGCCTGCTTCTATGTCCAGAAGGAAAATATTATAAAATTGTCTCTGCCCACAGGAGAGCTTCTCATCTGCCCCATCAGGCCAGGAGACACTCAGCTCAGTGACCATGTGCCTTGGGTTGCTCATCCAGTGTTTGTTCCCTTCCACCTTCCCTTGGACTGAGTCCTAAGAATTAACTCCAGAGCTGACCATGTGGCACAGTGGGGAGGGGCTTTCCAGGCATAGATGATGGGAGATGCCAAGGTATAGAGGGACAGAGAGAAAGTGGGCACCTTCAGGGAACTGAAAGTAAAGCAGAACTTGCTTGAGCTGCATATATATATTGCTGCATAAAAGTAGCTCCTTACCACATTAGCATAAGGTGCATATGAGGATGAAAAGGGGGTGGGGGCAAATGAGCCCCACCTGCTGAGCAGAGGCCAGTATCTCTGAACCCATCCCCCTGTGCTGTGAAGCCTCCCTTTCCTGGGTTCCAAAGGCAAGGCTAAAAAGAGCTTTCTTCTTCCTTGGGTCACCTCTCTCTTTGAATAGAGCTGCATCCCTGAGACAAGAAAACACATTGTGTTGAGTAGTGCTTTAAAAAACAGTTAGGGAAGGAATGCAAATTAGTACAAACTTTCAGAAAGACATCTTGCATTATGGATCAACTTTTTTTCATACAGTTATACTCTTCCATACCCATAATTCCACTCCTAGGAATTTATCTCAAAGAAATAATCAGAAATGGTGTCAAAAATGTCTATACTCAGGAAACAGATTTATGTGCAGAGTTGTACACTGAAGCCTTATTTATGATAGCAAAAAGTTAGAAAACAGCCTCAATGTCCAACAATAGGAGGCTGGATAAATAAATAAATTATGGAGCAGCCATATAATAGAATAATATACAGTGTTTAAAACTGTTTTATAAAAATTTTTAAGCCAGGGAAATTGTTCCTGATACAAACTGAAGTGGGAAAAATAGGCTATCCAAGTTTGTTAACTGTATGATCCCAATTATATAAATCATATGTGGAGAAGACCTTGACTAAAATACCCAAGGTTAGGAGTGGTGTTCTCAAGCTCCTGGGATTATTTTTTTTAATTATTTAATTTTTTTTCACACTCTCTTGGATTGTGAAAGGTGTCAAGGTGTCAATGTTGAACATGTACGTTATATTTATAAACATAAAATACTATTTTAAAGAAGTAAGGGACAAGGAAATTTTTAGAAAACTGTCCTTTCCCTCTGCAGACCCACTCAGAGGTACTGGTCCTTTTTCTATAGTTTTCTGAGAACTCAAATGCTGGCCTAGACAACCAGGCCCCTGAGTGTGTAATAGGCACGAAGTAGCAATCACTGTATGGGACACAACCCTTTCAGCCACCATAGCATCCCTTCCACTGCACAAAATGTATCAGCTAAAACGCCATCCAGATAACCCTACACACAGCACTTTTTTTATACGGAGAAGTGAAATAGGCTTATTCCTTTGTAAGTTCTATAAAGACATTTCTTGGCATCTAAAAAATGACAAGGACCCTTCACCCAGATCTCACAGCATACCCGTTCCTAACCTTGGTTATGGTTAAAAAATGTTCATGGATGTTTGAAAAGTATATCCCCTTTTCACCTGAAGCTGTGGTTTCCAATTTGGCCTGGAGGGTAGAACTGTCTAAAGACAAGTTAAGGGATAGATAAGTGTTTTAAATGTTTTCTCTTAGATTGGGTTTTTAATCCAATATGGTTAGGTTGTTAAGACAAGAGAGATAGTGAATAAAAAATAATAATAACGTACCCTGAAATGTACAATAAAATGCACTCTTGTTCTCATCTTGATGTCAGAATATAAACACTGAGATGGTTCTTCAAATCCCATGCACCAAGCCAATTAGGAGCTTAAACTCGGGTCCTAGGAAGGAAAGTGTAGGTTGTTCGAGGGAAATGTTTGCCGTGCACCCCGTGTGTGGATTCAGCCTGACTCCCCATCTCAGAGCAGGTGCCACTCCAGTATCCCACCAGGGAATCATTCCGAGACACGGCCTACCCACAGCCCCACTGCCACAGGCTGCGATGCTAGGAAAAGTGATGTTACCCCATCAGTGAAGTCCCAGGAATTAAGTACTCCTTCCTTGCCAATTACATGGTGACCATTCTTGGAATTGAATTGAAGCTCTGTTAGAAAATTGTTGAAAGCCTTCATTGCTCATTTTTCACCAAATTGAACTCTGTAATGTTACCATAATAGAAAAAAATCTTCCAAAGTTCAATTGGAATTTTTTTTCTATTAACTCTGTAATAAGGGTCCAATTTCAGGAAAATAGTTTCAGTGTGAATGAAATATACTGTTTGTTATGCAGCAGGAAAGTTGGAAACTTCTAGATTTTTCTGTCATTTTCTAAGGAAAAGCCATTTCACTTAGATGAATTATCTTTGAAACTGAAGTTCACCCCTTCAAGGACCACATCTTTGTATATTTTGACTAGGTCCCTAAAATATATGCTTTCCTGATTCTTAAACTGAATATGGGAATAGGATTTAAGGTTATATGAGGTAATCGTTCTTATAGGTTGTTAAATGGACCAATGCAATGCATTACTTGAATTCGAGTTTTTCTGTCTTTTGTGTTTATCATACTGTGGTCACTGTACCTGACTCTAGGAATCCCCCTGGAAAATAAACTAGACAACCAAGCTTTTTAAGAGTTATGACATTTTTTAAAAAAGAAAAGAAAAACAATGATATTGCATGGAAAATCTAAGAGAGAGAAAATTAAGCTTTACTGAGTAACTACTAACTACCAGGTATTTTCTGTGCATTTTATCATTTAATCCTCCAAACAATACCAAGGCAGGTCTTTTTGTCACCACTTCACAGAAAAGGCTGCTGAGGCTGAGAGGCTACACACATTTGTTCCAAATCACACAGCTAAGAAGTTGCAGGTCTAAGCCAATGTTCTCCTGCTATAGGTCTCAGAGCATGGACCTATTCTAAGATCTCAGCAAATATTTTCTCTTTCTTCCAAGATGGGGCTTGTATCCCAAGGACTAAGGATGGTCAATCATGGCCCTTCACAGCAATAGGGTTAATGCATATCTGCTACCCAGTCTGGGGCAGGACTTGCTGTGGGTTTTCTCCTGTTGACACGTGCTCTCAGCTACCCCCTGCTGTTTGTTGCCACAGCAGCTGGGCACCAGCTGTGTCTTCCTGGAAGAGCATGAGTGATAGAGCAATGGCCCAGCCATATCTCCTCTGGGGCACCCTTGGCCCCAAGTTAATGGCATCTCAGCTGTACTGGGTGAGGCAAAAACAGAAGGAAATAGGTGATATTCTAAATGAGTCTCTCCTGCTGCATGTAGAGGTAGAACTGAGCACAGCATGCATTCATGCATCCATTCAGTGAGTCAATCAATGTGTATTTATTAAGAATCTGCCTATGCTAAGCCTTCAGCTTTGTGTCTATGGTGAGAAAATCACTGTGTGGGTTTGGGTAACAGCCTCGCCTCCATTCTTTCTTCAGTCCTTGCCTGTCCTCTGCCCATGATGGGCTCCCTGACACCTATTCTGATCATGTCAATTCCTTCTGGAGTGACTTCTCAGGTTCTTAGGCAGACTAAGTTCAGCATTCACACCTCAGCTGACCATGGGAAGTTCTGCACAGTGTGACACCAAGAGGCGATTCTACACTTGCACCATTCATTCCACCCCTGACTCTAAGGAGGAAAGGAGGGGAAGTTGGGCCAAGTGATCCCTAAGGTTCCTTCAAGCACCAACAATCTATAGGTCTCCCATCCTAACTTAAATTTTATAAAAGAAGGACTATCTTTAGGCAGGAGAGTGGATAAATCTGCCCTAGGGCTGAGTGCCTCTTTCAGCTCCCATTGGGTGCAAAGCAAGTCACACCAAAACTTAGTGGCTCAAAACAACATAATTTATCATCTCTTGTGGTTTTGATGAATCAGGAATATGAGCAGGGCACAGTGGGGACAGCTTATCTCTGTACTGCAATGCCTTGAGGCCTCAGCTAGAAACCCCAAAGTCTGGGAGCTGAAATTATCTAAAGGCTTTTTGCTTGTTTATCCAGCAGTGGATGCTGACTGTCAGAACATCTGCACATGGCCTGGGCTTCCTCACAACATGGCGGCTGGGGTCCAAAGGGTAAACATCCCAAGAGCAAGAACCTAATGGAATCTGTATCACCTTTTGTGATCCAGCCTCAAAAACCACAGTGTCACTTCTATGACACTTTATTCAACAAGGCAGTCATAAAGGCTGGCCCACATTCCAGGAAAGGGACGTAGACTATACCTGTGGATGGGAGGAGCATCAGAAATATCATCACACCATATTTGGAAAATACAATCTGCCATAGAGCCCAAAGGGAGTCAGATGGACCTGAGTTCAGATCCCAGCTCCATTGCTCAGTAGCTCTGCAGCATGGGGAAATCAGTGAACCCTTTCATGCTGTTTTCTCATTTGTAAAATGACTGTGATTTGTAACTGATTGCATCAGGTCATACTCTCAGTTGGGGTTCTTTGGTTGCAAGCCACAGAAACCAACCCTGATGAATGGAGGAAAACACACACCACACACACACACACACACACACACACACACATGCATGTGCACACACACGACGTAGGGAAGCTGAAAGAAGCAAAGAAAAAGATAATGAAGCAGGCTTCAGGAACACCACAAAGCAGCTGATTCAGTGACCCAGGTTCCTGAAGGAACAGATGTTTTTATGCCCTTATGATCAGGGTGAATCAGCTCCAAGTATTTTCCATTCTCATGTCCCTCTGCACACTTTGTACATTCCCAGGAAATAAAGTCCTGGTGGCCTGTCTTGAGTCTTGAACTCACTTCGCCACTTGAGCACAGGAGATAGAGGCACCATGACTGAAAGTCCCACCAAGACTGCATGAAAATAGGGTACAACCCATGGGAAAATAAAGGTGCCCTTCCAAGAAGCAGGGGAAATGCATAGGCAAATAGCATGTCCATGCTGGTCATTTTAAGGACAAAGAAGGATAATGGATAGAAAGGTACATATGGGGGTCCTGTTCCCTCTCCCCAATATGGCATTCATGGTTTGTGCTCTAGAACAGGATTGTCACCTTGACTGGCACTGTTCCTGAAATATCTCCCTTCCTGCCTCTACCCATCATGATCCCATCAGTCTTTCTAGGCCCATTTCAAATGCTTCACGATCCACAAAACTTTTGGTGAATAGGAAAAGATCTCTTCCTCCTCAAATTCCTCGATTCTTTTTTTTTTTTTTTTTTTTTTTAATTTTTGAGACAGAGTCTCGCTTTGTTGCCCGGGCTAGAGTGGAATTCCTCAGTTCTGTTTTGTGCCTCACTCAGGCCTTTAGTACCTTCCTCCTTGTTTTGGTTGTCTCCATTCTGCCTCATCCAAGCATTTCCAAACACAGGGACCTCATCTCCCATAGCTTCTCTGCTCTCTGGGTACTGTCACTCAGTGTTTTTAAGTTGACTTCAAATTGACTTGTCTTTTTTTTTTTTTTTTTTTACTTAGCCTCACCCTAGCAATAATGTCTGTGATATGCTAGCTATATTTTTACCATACATGTTAACACAAATATTATTGCAATTTTAGAAGTAACTGTTGACCCCCTGTTGTACTGCCCTTCCCGGTTCTGACTGAGTTCCCGTGAGACAGAGAGATAAGCCTTTACATCCCTCATGTAGCCCCGACATTCAGCCAGTGCCATTGATCCAGCGGCCATTCAATAACAGTCACTGAGTGAACAGATGGAAAGAGAGAAAGAGGGAGGGAGGGGAGAGCGGGAGATGAAAGAATGAAGTTAAAGTGAATTGAATGAGATACATCTTTTGTGACAGACCCTGGAGGCAAAAAGTAGAGCTGGGAAAGTCAAATTTTGAGAAAAACATAATGACCATTTCTTTTTATTTTAATGGCGCCTTCTCTTTGAACTTAACCTTCTATGAGGTGTCAAGGGACATGGAGAGCAATGTAAGCAGCAACTGCCAGAAGTACCTTCATCCCAAACCGACTCGTGCAAGGCACTAGAAGGCATGAGCTCCCTGTTCCCCAGCCCAAGGCTCTTCCTGCCAGCAACACTGCAGTTTGTAGCTGATTGGATAGGGTCATACCATCAGTTGAGGTTCCTTGGCTATATTTTTACCTGGCAGTGCAAGACTCGTGACCTACACGGGCTCCCTGCAGAGCCACCAGGAGAAGCAACACGTCCCTGCAGAAGACAAAGCCTCCTTTCCCTCATGACCTCATCATTTGTAGCACAGACTCCTCCCAAATGCTTCCCAAGACCTTTCTCCAGGGGAGAGTCAAGCAGACCACATGTGCTTCCACTGCTAATGAATGTGTTCCTTGTTTGCATGGGTTGGACCTCATCATAATGTCATTAGCATGAGGAGGAGCCTGGTTGTCCAGGTTTCTGGATGCTGGGTCGAGGCAGTCCCCTCCTCTTCCTTAGTTAAATTCTCCACTGCCCTTGGCTCACTCTTAACATGTTTTTTTCTCTTTTTGTATTTTTCCCCAAGTTCTTTGCAATGGGTGTCCTCTTCCCTAAATTCATAGCCTTCATACTTTCTCTTCCTACTAGCCATGCTAGGCTGAATAGTGCACCCCAATCGCCAAAGATGTCCACGTCCACATCCCTGGAACCTGGGAATGTATGACCTTACGTGGCAAAGAGACTCACAGATGGGCTTAAGTTAAGGACCTGGAGATGTAAAGATTGCCCTGGGTTATCTGGGTGGGCCCCATTTAATCACAAGAGTCCTCATAAGAAGGAAGCAGGAGGGACAGAGTCAGAGAAGCAGGTGTGATGACAAAAGCAAGACGCTGGAGCCGTGCAAGGAAGGGCCCATGAGTGAAGGGATGCAGGCAGCCTCTAGAAGCTGGAAAAGTCAAAGAAACAGATTCTGCCCGGAAGCGTCCAAAAGGAACACTGCCAACATTTTAATTTTAGACTCTGGCCGCCAGAACTGTAAGAGAATAAATCTGTGTTGTTTTAAGCTTCTGGGTTTGTGGTCCTTTGTGATAGCAACCATAGGAACCAAATCCACTAGGACTCATCTATTTCCTTCTTCCAATCCGTGGGGGTCCCCTCTGTCATCGATGCTGCCTGTTCAGCATTCATCCGTGTGCACCTCAAATCTCCCACGCCAAGGGTACTGCGTGTACTGTGTTTGAGAAACACTGCCTCAGCCCAGGAATCTCATCTTGATCATCCCTGTGTCGCCATGGTGCCCACATGGGCCTTCTACACAGCAAACACCCAATAAACCCTTATTTAATTGCTTAGAAAGCTAGTATTCCATTGCTATCCACAGTGAGCCTCTTAAAACACATTTGTCACCAGACCTATTTATATTTGTCCAGAGCTAGTCACGCATGATGGTAGGAGAATGAAATGAATAATTTCATTTTTGCCGCAAGGAAGTAAACATTTTACTCACGGACTTTATCATCCTATGTAATAGAGTCTGAGGATTCACTCTGCATCTTAGAACGTCAGACATATGGAAAATCCATTCGATATGTAGTTCTCAGTTCCTGACCTTATGTCTTTCTCAGTTCATTAGATCTACGTTTCTCTAGTTGGCAGGATTTGTAGAAAGAACAGATTTTTAAGGAGAATTATTCATTCCTCCAGAGTCGGGGATTTCTCCAAATAGCACAGTGCAAATGGCCCATCTTTAGATGACTGAAATATAGTAAAACAGTGGCTCTTAATCAGGGGTGGTTTGGCCCCCCAGATGACATTTAGCAATGTCTAGAACATTTGTAGGGGGGCTGCTACTGGCATCTAGTGGGCAGAGGCCAGGGCTGCTGCTAAACACCCTACAGTGCATAGGCAGCCCCTCTGCAGCAAGGAATTATCCAGCCCCAGATGTCAATAGTGCTGAAGTTGAGAAAACCTGGGTAGAACAGCAGGCTGAAATGTGGCCAAATGACCTCTGATTCAAAGCAAGATACCGGCTTAAAACCCATTCAAGGCAATTTTTTTAAAAGCCTAGAGGCTTTTATTGACTGCAAGCTTGGTCTTGGGCAAAAGTGTCTCATGACCGTTAGAAAAGCTAAGAGCATCTCAAAGGCCAGCAACTAGCATGAACGAGGGCCATCAGACTGCGTGCTGGCCCTCCGTGTTTCTCTTGATGGCTCTTTCTAAGAGGGATGTTGGCAAACTCAAGTGTGTTCAAGGAGGGCAACCTTGTTAAAAGAGTCTGAAGGAGGAGGACTGTGAAATCACAATCAACCAGATTCCTCCGGCCCTGGGACTGCCACTTAGCAGCAATGAGGCCTTGGGAAACTGACCCAGCCTCCCTGAGCATTTCTTTATCATAGATGAAATTAACAAGATCGTCATGAGTTAAAGTTCAACAAGTATGATTTGCTTGGCACAATGACTGCCATCTCCTAAGCACTGGGTAAAGGGGCCATTTACGCTCATTATTCAGTAGCTGGGACCAGCAAAGGAACAGGCAAGGGACAAACACAATCACCTCTGTGCAACGTCTGAAGGAGGAAAGAGGAAGTCTCCAGTGGGCTCTACTAGGATGAATGGAGAAACTCTTTGGGCACACTGGGGCTCACACTGGGAAGACCTTCAGGCTGCTGGAATATAGAACCTGATCCTGGTGGCAAGCAGAGATGCCACTTGGGGCAGGGGCCACTGCCCTGGACGATGGCCTGGGTGGACGACAGCTGAGGTCACCCCGTCTCCACTTTCCCCAATTAGAAGCTTCTGTGAATTAGGCGCAGGGGGACTTTGAAGACACCCATTACAGAGTTCATAGTCTGGCTTCCTCGCTCCTCAGCAGGGATGCCCCGTAATCAACCGGTGGGCGGGAGGAATAGAAGCCCCCTTTGTGCACTGCATTCTGGGAGCAAACAGTAGTGTGGAACAAATGCCAGTGGCCCACTGTGGGTACAACAGATGACAGAATAGGAGTTGGTTCATTTCAGGGGGGCTTTACCTTAATGTAATCAGTCAATTAGCAAACTTTCCTAACGATTGAGATCACACTGGCTAGCACATTTTCAGGTACTTCATAGATACTGTATAGTTTTCTAGGGCTGCCGTAACAAATTACCATAGACTGGGTGGCTTAAGTGGCAGAAATTTAATTTCTCACAATTCTGGAGGTGGGAAATCTGAGATCAAGGTGTTGGCAGAGTTTGTTCCTTCTCAGGCCTCTCTCCTTGACTGGCAGACGGCTGTCTTCTTCCTGTGTCCTCACATCGACTTCCCTCTGTGCCTGTCTGTGTCCTAATCTCCTCTTCTTATGAGAACACCAGTCGTATTTCATGACAGCCCACCCTAATGACCTCATTTTAACTTAATTACCTCTTGAAAGATCCTATCTTCAAATGCAACCTCATTGTGAGGTACTGGAGGTTAGACATCAACACATGAATTTGGGGAGATACAAATGGGCCCATAACAGACACCATTACAATTTCGGGCAACAGATTTTAAAGGGTCCTTGAGTGGATAAGAAAGAATATGTGGGTTACAGGAGCCATCAGAGCTTTGGAAGCTCTCATGACCTCACAAGACCAAACTCCAGGACCCTGCACATATAGGTTGGGACAGCCCCGATTCAGATTTGGAAACAGGATCTATGCACAACAGGTATGGGGGAGAATGAGGCAGGCATCTAAGAAAAATGCAGGCAAAATAAAAATCCCCAAACTTTGCCTTACTTAATTGTATGTTAGAGAAGGAAATGTCCCAGGGCAAGAACCATCAGGTGTGCTCTGTGTTCTCTATTCTATGCTGTGTTTCCAGGAGTGCCCCTCAAGGTGTGGACAGACCTGGGTGCTGCACCTGTACAAGCCAGCGAGGCAAGATGCCTGGCCACAGGGTTTGAGGCAACATTTTATATTTTACCTACATTATTCAATTTCTCTACACATCTGTCCTTTTCTGGAAAAAGACCATACTGCTACTTGATTTTCAGTGTTATAAACATGGTTTTCCTCTAGGTAGCTAGACTGTTTAGTTCCGGTGGAATTCCTGGGCTGGCTGGTCCAGGGTGGATCACCAGCCCAGCCTACCGCCAGCACTGGCCACCGGCCTGGGTCAACCCAGGGAAGCTGGTGCAGGGACAGCCCAACTCAAAACCCGGGGACACTGTGGGGGAGAGGGGGCTGCCCAAGCAAAGTGGAGCTGATCTTACAAGAGGAAGGGGAAACAGATGCCACAGAAGCCACGACAGTCACATCCCCTGCAAATTACACGATAATACATGACACCCTGGGCCCTTTCCATGGTTCCTGGAAATGCTGAGAGGATTGCATTGCGTTAATGTCTTGCCTCAAGTGCCATTAATATCCCTGTCCTTGAAAGATCGATTTTATTATTGACAGAAATACTTAACACATGTGAAATCTGCACTCTCGGTAATACGCAGCTGGCATAATCAGTCAATCACTGCGAGGCACACTTCCAAAGTGACGCTTACCTGGGCATGCCGCCCCCATGAGCTCAGGTGTGTTTTCACGGGGGTATTGGGTGAGCCCGGGGGGGACTGTTTGCCGGTTCCCCACAAGTGAATATTCTGCAATATCCAGTAACTGACCACGTGACGCTTTCCACCTCTGTCACTGAGTGTTTCTTTATCTATTGAGATGAACTCTCAACTATCTCCAGGAGACATGATTTTAAAACATTCAAAATATTGTCTGTAGAGACTTCCACACATATTACTGTCACAAAATAGACTCAGGAACTGTTGAATATTCATTAGTTAAATAGGCAAAAGATTTGACATCCTGGTGCCTCTGGGTTTCTTTGTTTTACATTTAGTAGCTTTTTTTTATAGAAGACAGAAATGCCAATGATACTCATCTATCTCCATCTTCAATGAGAATGGATCTTTAATTCCTAATTAAAAATTTTGCCAGCTACCTTTTCCCATTTCTCCTGTGTTTTTAAGGGAAAGAAAAAGCATGCGTGTGTTCCATCTGATTCTTTACACCGTTGTAATCTCAGGTAATAGTTCTTTGCTGAGCAAGGGTTTTCCAGCTAGGCTCGGAGAAAGTGGTAGCCGGGTTCAAGAGTGAGTTTTATTGCTACCATTTAGTGTGTTTCTTCATTCATTCATGCATGCCTTTGCTCATAAATACCCCACCTCATTCCACAAAAGATATGAAATGGAGCTTTATTGCCATGAGTTCATGCTGGCATAAATATTAAACTCTGTGTAATAATCACTTGGGCTATTCCTGTGCTTTGTGCAGAGTAACTTATGGCCAACGCAAAGTCCATTTTCCCATCAGAGCTTAACGTTCCCCTTTACTTGGTTTTGATTTCAGTAATGCTTCATTCTCAGCTGTTTTCATTTTCAAGAACCGTCTACTTTACCCTTGCTGACCTTATTCCAGCAGGCAGCGCCAGGATTTCCTTCAGGCCGTTGTTTGTTTTAACATTTTCAGGTATTTATTCTGCCTGCAGTGAGGGTACCAGGATTTTCACCCCAGAGTCTGGAGCTGGTAACCACCAGGCCCCGGCACGTTCTGTTCCTAGTAGCAGCAGCGGCGTTAGCAAAACTCATTTCCCAGTAGGGTCCTGTTTCTGACATGGTCTTCTTAGCCATTGGAGTTGGATGCAGGCAGCAGAAATTAACTCTGAAGAATGGGCACGAAAGACAGAGTGTATCGAGGGCTACACGGCAGCTGACGGCCAGATGTGCCCAGAGAGGGCCCTGGGTGGCAGCCTCGGTCCCAGTCCTAGCCGTCGGTCCAGGCCAGGGGCCACCCTGGAGAGTGATTCCAATGGCCTAGTTTGGGTCAGAGCCCACCTAGTCAGAGGATGGTCAATCTGATGACAGACTGTGACAAGGGTAGGGGTGTAGATATTAGAGTATTTTTATCAAAGTGAAGGGAGAAGAAATGCCTTGCTGGGTGGGGAGAAAAGAAAAGCTGTCTGTTACCCTCCCCTTTGGCCATTATTTCCCTCCGTGTCTGATAAATGTTCTATCAGCTACCATTGAGATCTTCCCCCAGTATACGCAATTTACCTTTGATATCATCTTGGTACAATCTTCCATTTTGCTGAGTTCATTTTGTTTCCCATAAAGCTGGAAAAACTTGGACTTGCCCATTTTTTTTTAATAGACCTTATTTTTTCAGAGCAGTTGCAGATTCCCAGCAAGTCTGAGCAGAAGGTGCAGAGGGTTCCTCGTACTCCCTGCCCCTCCGAGGCACAGCCTCCCCCATTACCAACACCCCCCAGAGTATTTACAACCGATGCTCCTACAGGGACACATCAGTTTCCCCCCAAGCCCACAGTGTACACTGGGGTTCCCTGTGGTTACACATTCTGTGCGTCTGGACTCCACCTCTGGACATCATACAGGGTAGTTTTGGGCCCTAAAAGTTCTCCATGCTCCGCCTGGTCATCCCTCCCTCCCTCCGACCCTTGGCAACCATTTCTCTCTCCTTTCCCCCACCCCCACCCATTGGCCTCATTAACGATTTGGGTTCACTTGAGTAGGTACAATCCTCCTCCATCTTGCTCATTCTTTCCAAAATCAAAAACTCTCTGGAAATTGCTGGATTTTCAGATTGGTGTCATTTTCCAGTTTCTCCCATTCGGCCAGTGGAAGGACTGGTCTGAATTGCCTGGTTGTCCAGACACGACAGCCCCTGCCTCCACTTTCTTCTGTCTCACAAAGCAGACTCAGAGCACCTGAGAAATGGTCTCAGGCCAACGTGCCGGGGGACTGTGACTGTGCCAGCACATCGGAAGAACCAGCGATAATACTAAGTGAGCACTCACCACCAGCCAGGCGGGGTCTCGGAACGTATTGTCTCTCTTTATTCTCACAGGGGCACTGTGAGCTCCTTGAGCCTCTCACTGCCTCAGTTTCCTTCTCTGTAAGTGGTAATGACCATACCTTCCTCCAGGACTGTAGGGAGGGGGTGGGAGCTGGTTTGGGGGAAAGCAGGCCCATTAGCCAGCTCCCCTGCACGCAAAGTCTGTCTCTGCACTGGGGCAGCTCTTTAAAGCCTGGCCCTGCCAGTTCTGCAGGGCGCCGTTCTCTGGACTTCCATTCACAAACCCTGTTTGCCTCCTGCTGCGCTCTACTTGCCTCTCCTGTGGTTGAGACTCTCAGGAGAACCCACTGGAATTAATTCTCCACTACTGCCGGATGACGTCATTTCCTGCTGGTCTAGACGTGGGCTTCTGGAAGAATTAACCGCTGTCTGATGGCAATTCTACTGACACAACTGTCTTACTTGGAATTGCCCCAGAAGCAGATGCTGAGACAAGATTTGGGTGAAAATAGTTTGTTTGGGAGAAAATCTCATAAAAGACCGACAGGGGAGTGGGAAGTGGGACAGGGAAGGGGACACAGCCCACGCACCCTGCATGGGGCAGCCACCACTGTGGGCAGAGCAGCCTGACCCCACCGGGGAAACACGCACCCAGCTTATTCCCTCTGGGGAAGCAACAGAGCCTGGGTATAAATGCCCCACCTCCCGTCAGTCATTGGTTGAGGGCCGCTCCTGGGGCGGGGGCTAGTTCCCTGTCACGTCCGGCCTGTGGCACAGGTGGGCAAAGGGCTTTGGCTGCCAGTGCAAGCTCTTTGGCAAAGGGTGCAGGTGCTGGCAGCCGCAGCCGGCCTGATGTGCCCGGAGGGGTGAGCATGCCAGGGCACCCCAGCATCTCTTCAAATTAGTTCACTGCTTAAAACTGACTCATTCCTCCCCTTGTGCTTCTGCCTCTTTGTAAGACAAATTATTGGTGAGCATTGAGTGGTCACATGGAATTCTATTGAGCAGGCGCATCTGACAGTGACGTTTTGATTCTAGAACTTGTCAAGCTTTGCTGTCAGGATACAACCAGATCCTAATAATGTCTATCCAGTGCTGAGGGGCCCCTGCACACCAGGCCCTGTGCAGGTATGTCAAGTCCGTGACCTCCTCCAGCAATGCCACCAGGAACCACCACTGCCCCCAGTCTCTGGACGAAGGGAGAGAGGTGTAGGAAGCTCATGTCACTCACGTCATCCAACCACAGCCCTATCAGTAAATGGTGGAAATGGGGTCCATACCCCAAATGTCTGTTTCACACTAAGGTTCTCATTCTCTTCCAGCACTGCATTTCCAGACACAACAGCCAGATCAGATAAGTGTCGCTTATGAGGGTGAGTTAGGACAAAAGGCAAGGGACACATTTACCGAGTGCTTGCTATGCACCACACGCTGTTACACGCACCTTAGGTGTAATAATTTAAACCTTCATAACAGCGCTGGGAGGCAGGCAATGGCATTACGCACAATATGTGAGGAGGCTGTGGCATACAAATGCTCTCAGTGCCGTATCCTCAGACAGCCAGTATACCAGTGCCAACCCTGAAACCCCTGAGTGCCAGTCCTGGCTCTCTCCAACGTACATGGCCACTGTGGATATGCTGGTGTCAGCTGAAGTAGCCACTCACTGTGGGGCAGAATTTTCCTGGACCACATTCCTGGGATCTTCCCAAGAGGCACTGCAGCACGGGGGACAGTGGAGTTAGACTCCGTCCGAATCTGCATCCCCTTGCTGTGAGACCTTGAATGGGTTATTTGACTTTGGTGAGCCTCAGTTTCCTCCTCTTCAAATGCAATCAAGCCTGTCTTGCTGGCTGGTTGATGAAGATGGAATTAAATGAAATGAGCACAGTGTAGGCACCAAATGGTTGCTGCTGCTGAGTTTGGGGCAGGGGAGCTGGTGGTCATCTGAGTGCCAGCTCTGCCTGACCCTGATCCACATGTACATGCACATACCATGCACACATGCACATACTTGCACACACGTGCACACAGATACATGCACACACACACTCTCCAGTAGGTTTTTCAGGGCTCATCAACATTATGCCCCAGTCAGCACTTATTGAGTACCTATTGCATACCAGCACTATACCAAGCACAAAGGATTAGGGGAGCCCAGAAATAAAACAATCTCACTTTCACAAGAAGCAGCAAAGACAGGCTGCCTGACACCTCTGGGGACATTCCAAGTCTACCACCGCACTGGTTTCCACACTCTGAGAGAAACGGGAATTTGGCTCATGACAGCCAGACATGGACTCAGTGCAATCCCAAACCCAGGGCCAGTGCATCCCAAGAGATAAATCCCCATCCCACAGGGCCTCGTGACTGCCTCTTCTCTCAAGCAAGTTCCTGGCATAATATTCCCCCCGACCTTTATGGAGTGGGTTGTAACTGTGTCTGAGATCGGTTGAGCTCCAGTGCAGGCTTCCTGGAGGGAGGGAGGCATTGGCACTTGGGCACACATCTTCCTGGCCATGGGGGATTTCACATACGCACCTATGTCATCGGTAGTGTCCTGTCTATGTATCGTCAGAACCCAGCACTCTGCTTTCTGGCTGGAGTGGTGGTTAGATGCAGATAGAAATGCAGGGTCAGTAACAAGCACTTGGCGCACTCAAACGGCACATTCAAATGTCAAAGTGACAGCTGGCCACGCTCCTTTGAGGCTTGACCAAAGTTACCTGAAGGTCACAGACAGCTGCCATCCAGAACAGCTTAATCTGGGGTTGGCAGGCCATCTGCGGTAACTCACTGCCTATATCCTCCAAACCTCTGTGGATTTTGAGTTATAAGGAACCTTGTAACTCATCCCCAGAGCACTGGAGACTCATCTCTTCTGCACACCCAGCCATCGAGACGTTGCCTTCTCTTGATCTTTTTATAATATTGTAATATAGGTTATTAAGTATGAAATGTCTGATTTCTTTAAGTACCAAGTTTGACAGTTGGTATCTCTGACATTTCACTTTGACACTTCTTGTTTTATTTTTATTGTGAAGGTACATCCTCATTCTTTCAAAACATGGTTTAGCTTGTGATTATCTTTCAAATGTTTTTTAGAGCAATTTTTCTGAAACCATGGATAAGTCAAAAATTCATGTTATTTTTGAGTATGAGTTCTATTGTGGAACCAATGCTGTGCAGACAGCTCAAAATATCAACACAGTGTTTAGGAAGGATGTGGCTAATGAATGCCCAGTACATCAATGGTTTGAGAAGTTCTGTTCTGGTGATTTTAATCTTGAAAGTCAGCCACGTGGGTGACCTGAGACCAAGGTGGATAATGATGAGCTGAAAGCTGTAGTGGAAGCAAATCCACCTCAACCTACATGTGAATTAGCAACAAGGTTTGACATTATTATTCCAACAATATTGGACATTGGAAACAAATCAGTAAGGTAAAGAAGCTGGATAGATGGGTACCACATGAATTAAACAAGCATCAGAAGAGAAATCATCTTGAAGCTTGCCTTACTTTGCTGTCATGACATAAAGGCAAACCATTTCTACACCATATTATTATGTCTGATGAAAAATGGATTCTTTTTGACAATCACAGGTGTTTTGCGCAATGGTTAGATAAAAATGAAGTGCCAAAACACAGTCCAAAACCAAATATTCATCAAAAAAAAGCTAATGGTGTCTGTTTGGGGACCCAGCTCTGGTATTATCCACTATGGCTCCATGAAACCTGGTCAATCAATTACAGTAGATCTCTACTGCAACCAATTGGATGAAATGATGAGGATGCTTGCGATTAAGGAGCTGAGATTGTTCAATAGAGACAGGCCATCCTCTTGCAAGACAACACTTGACCACATGTCACACAAACAACTTTGTTCTTACTACAGATGCTGGACTTGGAAACTCTCTGTCATCTACCATTAAGCACCAGAACTTGTACCAACTGACTACCACTTCTTCCAGGCTTTGGAGCACTTCTTGCAAGAAATATTCAGTTTTCAAAAAGCTGTGGAAAATGCCTTTCAAGATTTCATCACCACTCACTCTCCAGCTTCTTCACTGTTGGCATAAACAAGCTACCATTAAGATGGCAAAACTGTGTAGATAGTTTACGCGCATACTTTGATTAATTATACTGCTTCTTGTTTGAGAGATAATAAACTACACTTTTTTCAGAATATTACAGGGGTACAAATGTTTTGGTTACATGGATTACTTTAGTACAATTTGAATCAAAGTTGTAAGTGTGTCCATCACCCAGATAGTGTGCATTGTACCCGTTAGCTGTGAATTTACCCATCCCCACCTCCCCCCCCAACCTACATGATTTCCATTGAATTTTACTACCATACGTACACAATTGTTGATCACTTAGTTCCAATTTAATAGTGAGTACATGTGGTGTTTGTTTTTCTATTCTTGTGATATTTCACTTAGGAGGATGATCTCTAGTTCCATCCAGGTTGTTACAAAAGGTATTAGTTCACCATTTTTTATGGCTGAGTAATGCTCCATGGTATACATATACCACATTTTATTAATTCACTTATGTATTAATGGGCACTTGGGTTGTTTCCACTTCTTTGTGATTGTGAATTGTGCTGCTATAAACATTCAAGTGCAAGTGTCTTTTTAAAAATGTCTTTTTTTCCTTTGGGTAAATACCCACCAGTGGGATTGCTGGATGAAATGTTAGGTCTATTTTTAGTTCTTTGAGGTATCTCCATACTAGTTTCCATAGATGTTGTACTAGTTTGCAGTCCCACCAGCTGTGTGTAAGTGTTCCTTTCTCTCAGCATCCACGCCAGCATCTGTTGTTTTAGGACTTTTTGATAAAAGCCATTCTCACTGGAGTTAGGTGATATCTCATTGTGCTTTTGATTTGCATTTCCCTGATGATTAGAGACACTGAGCATTTTTTCATATGTTTATTGGCCATTAGCCTATCTTCTTTTGAAAAGCTTCTGTTCATGTCTTTTGCCTACTTTTTAATGGGGTGGTTTGATGTTTTCTTGCTGATTTGCTTGAGTTTTTTGAAGATTCTGGTTATTATTGGATGTATAGCATGCAAATATTTTCTCCCATTCTGTAGATTGTCAATTCACTCTTTTGGTTGTTTCCTTGGCTGTGCAGAAGTTTTTTAATTTAATCAGGCCCCATTTATTTATTTTTGTTGTTGCCATGATTGCCTTTGGGGTCTTCTTCATAAAGTCTTTGCCTAGGCCAATATGTATAAGAGTTTTTCCAACCTCTTTTTCTAGAATTCTTATGGTTTCATGCCTTAGGTTATGTCTGTTATCCATCATGAATTAATTTTTGCAAGTGGTGAGAGGTACAGATCCTGTTTCAGTCTTCTATGTGTGACTATCTAATTTTCCTAGCACCACTTATTGAATAGGGATTCTTTTACCCATTGTATGTTTATCTGCTTTGTCAAAGATCAGATGGCTATATGAGGATGATTTTATATCTGTGTTCTCAGTTCTGTTCCATTGGTCTACGCCTCTGTTCTTGTGCCAGTACCAGTCTATTTTGGTTACTACAGCCTTGTAGGATAGCTTGAAATCTGGTAAAGTGATGCTTCCCAATGTGTTCTTTTTGCTTAAAGTTGCTTTGGCTATTCAGGCTCTTTTCTGGTTCCATACAAAGTGTAGAATTATTTTTTCTAGATCTACAGAAAATGATATAGTATTTTAGTGGGGATTTCTTTGAATCTGTAAATCACTTTGGGTAGTATAGACATTTTAACAATGTTGATTCTGGCAATCCAAGAGTATGATACACTTTTCCATTTGTTTACATCCTGTGCAATTTCCTTCCTCAGTGTTTTGTAGTTCTTCCTATAGAGGTCTTTCCCCTCCTTGGTTAAATATATTCCTAGGTATTTTATTTTCTTTGTTGCTATTGTGAGAGGTATTGAGTCTTTGATTTGATTCTCAGCCTGACTGTTGTTGATGTATAGGAATGCTACTGATTTGTGTACATTGATTTTGTAATCTGAGACTTTGCTGAATTTATTTATCAATTCCAGGAGTCACTTGGCAGAATCTTTGGGATTTTCTAGATAAAAGATCATATCGTCAGCAAAGAGCAATAGTTTGACCTCTTCTTCCCCCATTTGGATGCCCTTGATTTCCTTCTCTTGCCTGACTGCTCTGGCCAGGACTCCCAACACTATGTTGAACAGAAGTGGTGACAGTGGGCAACCTTTTCTGGTTCCAGTTCTAAGCAGGAATGCTTTCAATTTTTCCCCCATTCAGTATCAAAACTTTTGATTCGAAATCAGACACTTCATATTTAATGACCTAATAGTTTAGAAGGCAGAGAATGAGATTTGCTATTTTAAAATATTTTTTAAAATAGCTTGAGTTTTTTCTCGTAAGGCTGCTATTGGGTCCAGGACTCCAGAGAAGGAATGTACTTCCTTGCAATTACTTTGCAGTTGTCAAGGCAGGTGTGTTCTTTTCTGGGCAGTTATTGAACACCTGTCTGAGCAAGTGACTCTTCTATCATTATATATATCACACTGTCTATCATTATATATATATATATAGATAGATAGATATAGATATATATAGATGACTCTTCTATCATATACAGACCACAGTGCCTCTACCCCCAAGTAGCATGCAGTCTCCTGGGAGCCATAAGAAATCCACACCTGAAAACAACAGATTTTTTATAAAAGCCACTGGTACTAACAGCCAAGCCAGTGGTCCAGGTGTGAATGCTGCAGAAGCTCAACGGGGGAAGATAACCCAGGGCTAAGGAGGTCAGTCTAGAAGGGCCAGCAGGAGGGGACAGTGTTTAAAGAGGATAATTACAGATAAGTGGGATAAGGAAAAGCTAATAGGACAAGGAAAAAGTCAATGATCTTAGTAAGCTGGACTTAGTTCTGAACTGAGAGTGGAGAGTTATGTGTGCAAAAGAGCATTATGGGAGGATCCCAGGGAAACTGGAGCCATGGAGTTTGTCAGGAAGCAAGATATTGATCCAGGGAAGAACGAGGAGGACTCAGAGAAAAGGGAAAGAGTCAGAATGTGAGGGAAATCAAAAGAGGGAAGACTAAAGTCTCAGACCCAGGCAGATCAGAGCCACATGTCCTGTTGTCCCACATGTATTGTGGGTTTGTTCATCTAACAGGGTCGCAGTGTCTTATTCAGGTTCTTTGCCCACCCACCCCACTCCCACCCCACTCCCACCCCAACACTGAGCTATTTGGAGACCAGGATTAGAGAGGGGGGCAGATTTCAATGTGGTCTTACTGAAAAAGTTTACTAATAAAAAAATCTATTGTTAATATAGCAGCTTAAAATTTCTCCCAGCTTCTATTCAGCAGCAACGGATTGAATCGTTGACTTGATTTTACTACACTGAGGTCCCACTGAGGAAGGCCAAGTTCCTAAATCACGCGCCTGACAGGTGCCGTATTTCTAAGCCCAGAGCCACGCTGTGACCTTCTAGTTTCACAGTAACTAGCGCCAGGTGACGTGTATAATAAAGGGAGTACATAGAGCATTTTAAAAATATGGAATGAAGGCGAAAGCATACAGAGGCGTCAGTCTGAAACTGGTCACCGGAACCAAGGTGATCAATCTTCCTGCCTGTCTGATGACGCTGTGTAGAAGTACGATCACCTTCACTTGGCAAAAGGATTCTGAAATGTCTGGGCCTGATAACTGACCCCACCCCAAGGACCACGCTCCACATATGATCCAGTCTCCCACCCACCCCAGGATAAGCTGTTAGTGTCTCCTTTTTATATACAGGGAAGCAAAAGCTCAGCAAGGTGAGCACCTCTCCCTGTGACCCACGGACATTCAATAGCTGAGCCAGGACTTGCGCGTGGGGCCATCCGACTGGCCTCTGCCCCACCCATGATCTCCAAACTGCGTCCAACTGGAGGCTCCTCCCTGACATCAGCCCACAGAGGTCCCCTCTGCCTGGAATGTTCTCCCTCACCCAGACCTTCCCACAACTGTCTCCTCTTCACTTAGGTCCCACCTCTCATCTCCTCTGTGAGGCTTTCCTTGACCACCCTTGCTAATGAACTCCCCCAGCTCTGCACACCTGTCACTTGTCACTCCCTATACCATTGCCCAGTGTGATGGCTTTCTGAGCACGTATCCATCTCTGAAGTGGTGGCATTGTTTGTTACATGTTTGCTGATGCTCTCTTTTCCCCCTTCTAGAATATAAGCTCCATGAGAACAGGAATTTCATGTCTCGTTCTCCTTCATAGATGCAGTATACAGAAGAGTGCCTGACATATAATAGCTACCCATGAATATCGAAAGGATGGATAGATGGGTGGATGGAGGGATGGATGGATGCGTGGATGGATGGATGGATGGGTGGGTGAGTGGATGAATGAGTGGATGGATGGATGGAGGGGTAGAAGGATGGATAGAAGGGTTGATGGATGGGTGGATGGATGGATAGAAGGATGGAAGGGTGCATGAATGGATGGATAGATGGATGGGTGGATGGACAGAAGGATAGATGGGTGGATGAGTGGATAGATAGATGAATGGGAAGATGGATGGATGGATGGATGGGTGGGTGGATGGATAGAAGGGTGGATGAGTGGATGGGTAGATGAATGGATGGGTAGATGGATGGATGGGTGGGTGGATAGAAGGATAGATGGGTGGATGAGTGGATAGATAGATAGATGAATGGGTGGGTGGATGGATGGATGGATGGATGGGCGGATGAGTGGATGGATGGGTGGATGAATGGAGGGATACATGGGTGGATGCACAGACAGATATGTGGACAAGTGATGGACTATGGATAGGTGGGTGAATGAATGGATGGATGAAAATGTATAAACTCAAAGTGGCTCAAATTGGAGGGGACGCCTTAGTTCCAGCCCCCTGCAACTACATTGGAGCCTGCCTGAAGGAGTCCTCCTGAAGGGGTCCTGGGAAGCTCTCTCCTAGAGACGTGTGTCCTTACCTTCCCCTCCCCTCCCAACCTGAGCAGCATCAGCCTCCACAAAGGAACAAGATTAGTGGTGGACAGAGATCAGCAGAGACACAGGTGGCTGGGTGAGCAGGGGCTGTGTTGCAACCAAGTCAATTCCAAGAGGAGACCTGAGTAGGAGCTGCTCGCTCGAGATGGCCTTTGGGTACAACCTCGTCTACCTTCCCAGCCTTCTTTCTAGCTCCAAGACCATCCTACTCCCGGCACTCCCTTCCTGGTGCCCTCATTCAGTCAGCAAGTGGGAATTAGCCTCTAATTCACAGACACTGGGGACATACAGTCAGCACAACATGTATGGCCCATCCTCGAGGTTCAGCCAGTCTAGAGGAAGGGGTAGATGTATAAACAGACCATTTCAATGTAAGGGTTGTACTGAAAGTGACATTTGAGGTGAAAACAAGATAGTTTGACAACAGCAGAGAGAAAGGCACATGGGTAAAAGTTGAGAAAGGAAGGGATGGCTGAGACTTGAAGGCAGAGCAGGGAAAGGAAGCTCAGGCGGAGGGAACAGCACAAGCAATGGCATGGAGGCTGGAAGGTGCCAGATCTGTTCACTAAACTAGTGGGCGGGACTGGGAAGGGTCTCGTGTATCCTGCTGTGGAATCTGAGCCTGATCTAGAGACTGTGGGCACAATTGAAGGCCTAAACTCAGAAGGATGTTACAATCAGACCCGAATTTTAGAAAAAGATCTTTTTGAGGGAAAGAGAGAAGAGGCTGGGAGGCCGTGTGTGAGATGATGCCGGCCTGGCCCAGAGGAGTGACTGAGAATTCAAAGATGAACAACAGCTGAGAAACACGAGGAAGGTAGACTCGAAATGAGGTGGTGATGAACTTGACAAGGAAGGTGAGAAAGAAGATTCTGGGTCATTTCCCCAGTTGGGAAGAAGGGTCCTGACCTTCTCACTGATCTCCTTTAGACCTGGTGCACTTGACTCCACCCTTAGCCTGAGAGCCTCAGCCCTGTGGCTGCTGGAAGGAAATGGCTGGAGCCTTGGCTTCTCAGGGAATCCCAAATGCCGGTCTCTGGCCCGGCTGCATCAGAAACCCACGGGAGGTGTGAAAACCGCAGAGTCTAAGGCTGCCCCTCAGACCCACCAGATGAAGAACTCCAGCGTCAGACACTGAGAATTTGAAACCCGCACGTGATTCTGGGAACCACTGCCATGGGGCACTCAGTCTGGGAAACACTACTTCAGGCTTCTCCATGAGTATCTGGGGAGGAGGACAAGAGCCAAGTCACACCTGGGTCTCCACCGGCTCCAGGCCAGCACCTGTGGGTACCAGCGCTTGTGGGCTGGGTAGGGGCCAGCGCACACTCCTGGACCGATCGGCCCCTCAGTTCGGCTCACATGCTGGGCGCCAGTTCTGCGTCACCCCGGGCACGGCATCTCTGCAGGGCACAAGCAGTGTGACCTGTCCTGTCTCTGGTGATTTGGTGTTCATTCCAGAGGTGAAGACAACCTAGAATATTCTAAAGCAAAGGCAGTCCTTTCCCCGCCTGATAGTGTCAGAACCTTAAGCAACTAAAACAACAACAAAGCAATGGGCCAGTCAAGTTTGGGAAGAGCTTTAAAGACTAATTGCTAATGAGAATTTCAAAACACTCATTTTCCAGAACAGAAAATCAAGTTGTGCTCATTTATAACCCGTCATCCGCAATGAGATGGTGGATATTTCTTTCTGTGCTGTCAGTTAACTTTCTGAGCCAGTCAGAATACAAAGTGGGGCGGCTGGGCCGTAAATCAGCTCTTTAGGGGCTGACAAATGGATATTGTGCAAAGCCTCCATTTGCATTGGCTCCGAGGACATAAATCTAATTCTCATGATCTTACTTTAAAAAAAAAAAATTATTATTCTGAAGTCAGAGTGAGTAATTTATACAGGCATTCTTTCCTGGCTATTTATTTTTCTCACCTTTAATGACTGTCTTTTCCCTTTCTGCACTTACGTTGTAAAATGTCACACATCATGTAGGAAAAACTACCAGACTTCAGTTTGAATCTTCCCACCAGGGAGAATGTTGTAACGTTTTTGCTCATCCATGAATAACAATCACTTTGAGAAGGACTGTCATAATTCATTAGAGTCAGAAGGAACCTTAGAGACCCTCATTTATCATGCCCTTTTGTTTTATAGGTGGGGAAACCGAGGCCCGAGAGTGAAAGTCATGTGCCACAGGTCACAGGCCAAGTTTGTGACAGGACCAGGGCTCTTGTTTAGGTTTGGGAGAAACAAGGATCCATTTAGGCAAATGTGGATCTCAGCTCATTCTGTGACGGTCACCGCACCTATGAATGAAGGCCCTGCAGGTGAGACTCCAAGGTCTCAGCATTTGCCAAGCAGGCAAAAGTGGAAGAAAAATCAGAATACCTCTGTCGTTTGGGGGCCCTCTGCCATTCAATAGTATTCTGAAGATCACCGTGGGAGGAGTATTTGGTTTTTGTCTTGCTTCATTTTGCTGTAGTAGCCCTGGAAACCACTTCCTTGCAGGGGTTTTTCTTATATGGAACAGCTTTAGTTCTGCAGCAGAAAGACACGAATGTGGAAAGGGAAGCTGCTTAGCGTATGGACAAAAGACACATCCATCATTCTATTTTCTTCCCTCAACTTTATAAGCATTTTCAAATGTGGAAATGTTGAAAAAAATTTCCAGCAAGCACCTTTTCACCCACCACCAGAGTCTACCAATAACATTTTCTTCTACTTGCTTTATCTAGCGCACACCTATCCCCTGGCCCATGAATTGCCCCCTCAATGGTGGGTTCTCAAAGGAGCAGCTTCCAACCTTCCCATTTTGAGAAAGAAAAATGCTCGGTTTTGAAAATAAAATATCAATGTAGGAGATTTTAAAAGCCAAGAATGTTAGTAAATCGACATTAAAAGCTCCGAAAGACAAAACCATGTTCAAAGGACAAAAAAGGCTTAGAACAGCCATCCAGGAGAGAGCTGTGCAGTCAGGACACCAGGACTGAGGACTCCCCAGGCTTGGGAACAACAAATCCTTTGAAGGGCCCAGCTGGCAGCTCTGCTTAGAGGCAGGGCAGGGAGACCCGGGGAGCGGCCCAGGTGGCATGAGGAGGTGGCAGCCCTTTCCCACCCCTGCGACTGTGCTGGCTTCACAAAGGAGCTTCAGGGAGTCAAGGGCTTATTTTAAATTTCAGTTTTGACTCGTGCATTTGGAGGGAAGAATTGAAAACTGCCTGAGGGAAGGTGCTTTTCTTTTTCTTTTGTGTCGCAAAAGCTTTTGAAAAGCATGTGACTGTACAAAGAGCCAGGGCTCCTCCAAGGAGCCTGTTCTGCGGCATCATGTGCTCAGACACGGGCAGGAGACGCCTGGTGCGTGGAAGGAGAAAACAGGACACTCAGCAGCCATCGGAGTCACACACCACGTCGCTCTGTGCCTTGGAGTCTGTCCTTGACACACACGCGGGGCCCTGGAGAGAAGGCATCTGCTGTCACAGGCCGGCCCCCCGAGCCTGTGAGCCACGAGTGGCTCGTGGCAAATGGCGCTGGCTCGTGTGTGTGTGTGTGTGTGTGTGTGTGTGTTGTGTTGTTGAAGACACATTTAATTTGAGTTCCTATCAAATGAGCAGAAAAGCTCTTGATGAACAGTTTCAATGGCTCCTGCCGATATGTGCCAGGTAATTCTTTTGAGGGAGTGAATTAGCCTTGATACAAACTACGTTAAAGCTTTTGTTGGCACGGGAATTGAAAATGCTCGTCTTCATAACTCACCCATCCAGCCACCAGTGTTGACCAAGTGCCAGTGGACACCTGGGGGGAAGCAAGAACAAAGAAGTAGAAGCGAGTCTCCTGGCTGTTAGAGAACTCTGTCCCGTAGGGAGGGAGACACACAGTTGCGGCGCGTTGCTTTGATTGTATATACATTTATGTATTAGTTGGGTCACGTGAAATTGCTGCTGTGTCTTAGGTTTTGACCAGTAAAAATGGCAACCTAATATTTGTATTGTATTGTCCTAGCTCCGGCCGCTGTAACAAAATATCATAAACTGGGCGGCTTAACAGACATATATTTCGCACAGTTCTGGGAAGCTAGAAGTCCGAGATCAAGGCTCTAGCCAATTCAGTTTCTGGTGAGGGCTCCCTTCCTGGCTTTCAGACAGCTGCCTTCTCGTGTGTCCTCACCGGGTCTTTCCTTGGTTCATGCACCTCTGGGGGGAGGTGGCAGGAAGCTCTCTGGGGTCTCCTCTGATAAGGACACAATCCTATCAGGCCACAGGCCCACCCTTATGACCTCGTTTAACCTTGACTACTTCCTTAAAGGTCCCATCTCCAAATGCAACCACACAGGGGGTTAGGGCATCAGCATATGGATGTGGGGAGAACACAGCATTCACAACAAGTATAAAATGGACATATTATATATGTGTATATGCACCATATATAGTGTACACATCATATATATGAGAGAAGACATGCATAGTATATATATATATATATATATATATATACACACACACACACACACACACCCATATATATCTGGTGTTTATGTCAGATTCACACATCATAAATACACTGTCTGTAGTATTAAGGTAGCACAGAGGAGAGAACAGCTGACGTTGCCAGAGGGAAATGGACATGTGGAGATATAAAGGAAGACATCTTTGTATTACCAGGTTTTTTATTGCCAAAAAAGAACCTTATTGCAAAAGGAATACAGGCTCGTGGTAAAAATTTTAGAAATTCAGATAAGCAAAATTAAGAAAGGTATAAACCCCACTAGCCAGACACCACTACCCCTGAGACCCGGGCCAGACAGTGAGGTCCCACAGTCCGGAGCACGGGTGCCGAGGATGGGCCACTCCGTCACTTACTAGCCGTGTGACCTGGAGCCAACTGCTTAGTCCCTCTGTGCCTCCGTTTCCCCATCTGTACAATGAGGCAATGGTCCCAACCATGTGAAGTTGTTGAGAGAGTTAAACAAAATGATCATGTAAAATGCTCAGGAAGTTTCTGGCACAAATTAAGTGCTCAATAAATATTATCTGCTGTTTTAGTATCATCATCATTGTCATAATTACTACTGCAGCTGTCGCTAGCACTCCCTTCCAAGGTATTTTCTCAGTCAGTGGTAGTAGTGGGTTCGGGATTACATAACAAGAATGGCTGAGCACTCGGGCGTGGTGCGAAACAGGGATTTTGAGACTGACCTGGTCATTGGGCAGGCCATTGCTGTGTTTGTGAGGAGGGGACAGCGAGTGTGCCACGTGTTTGCCTGTAGACCCACACCGTGTGACACATATACCTATATACTACAGAGATAAAATTTTGATCTGCCATCTTCAGTTCATGTACATTGTCGTCTTGCTGTGTCCTGCCTATCATAGTTTTAATGTCTGCATAGCATTCCATTGTCACTTTTGATAAAGCTACCTGATCTTTTTAATTTTTCTATAATAAACATTGATGGAGAAAAAATAATTGCTTCTAAATATTTCTGCCAAATAAATTTGAGTTATGCTTTATTCTGAGGCCTTCTCCCAGAACTTCACAGTGCAAATCTGCATATTCAAGGCTCTGAAAAGTCCTGCAAAGCAGAGGGAGGACCTATTTGACTTTATTAACCCAACATTCCCCCATTTGGGGAATTGCTTCTTTTAACTACTTGACTTTAGACTAAATTATTAGAGAAAGAACTTCTGGATCAAAGATATATACAGTTTAAAGGGATTTCCATTTGTTTCCTTCTAGAATGTTGTTTTAGGAACTAAGAAACTTAGAGATGCCTCATTTGGGGCTAAACTGAGGCTTTCTTTCAATCACAATTAGAAAAGTTCAAGATACTGAAATGTATGGTGATATTCTCTTAAGAAATTCAAACAATTAAAATGGATACAAAGGACGACCTGGGTTCTCCCTGGATGTTCTGGCAGGTCAGTGTAGAGGAGGTTGATTCATTCAGAAAGTACAAATTTCCCTTTTCTAGATTTCAGACAGGAAAACATAAGATGAATAAAATTCTCTCACAGGGACCATCTCACAGGGTCACAGGAGATTTAAATGCCGCATGGTAGGGAGCAGACACTTGGTAAATGCCAATTGCGAATACTGCTTTTCACGCCAAATAACAAGACTGGAAGTAAACATTGTGAACAGGCTGGCCGCTCTCCTTACATCCCACCTAAAGGCAGTCATAGTGGCTGATTTATTCTACAAATACTTGCGGAACTTACACTATTAGCCGGGCTCTACCTGGTTCTGAGACAGCGTGGAGTTTCCATTCTAGTGGGAAGACAGGCAATGACCAGGCCAGTGAGTGTCTGACCGCATGACTGTTGTAATTACAGCTCACGGCAAGTGTCTGCAGGAGTCGGTGTAATGGGACAGAGAGTAATTGGGTGAGGCCGCCTTCCACCTAGTTAGGAGGGAGGTGAGGTGTGAACTGAGATCTGAAGGGTGATAATGAACCAGCCAAGGGAAGAGGTG
This sequence comes from Varecia variegata, assembly GCA_028533085.1. NCBI lineage: Eukaryota > Metazoa > Chordata > Mammalia > Primates > Lemuridae > Varecia > Varecia variegata. Next base: position 94,856,702 of record CM052442.1, on the reverse strand, counting down.
AGGGACAGAATTCCCAGCAGAAACCAACAGCTAATACCAAAGCTGGGAGCACCAGTGAGCCTGGCAGGCGTTAGGCCAGGGGAACAGGATGAGTTGATGGTGGAACATGGGCAGGGGTCAGCTCCCAAAGCCCCCCAAGGGTTGGAAGCCTGAAAGGGACCTGATTTACATTTTTTAAAGCTCGCACCCACTGTTCTGTGGGCAGCAGACTGGAAACTGGTAGGATTGTTTCTACACTAGTGCTAGCTTAGAACCTCCTTCATCCATGACAATGGCGCGGCTGAGCCACATTCCTCCCAAGGGTGGAAACAGCTGCACCCTCATGCAGAGGGAGGCTCCCAGGACGCATCTCAGCTCCTCTGTCGTGTTCTCTGTGCTTCACACACCAGGGGCACCAAACCCAACACGCTTGTCCTCGCACAACCCTGCAAACCCCTGGATGGGGATTCCTTGGAATTCTGCAGGTTGCTCTTCCATTTGCCTCTGACACATTGACCTTTTTGCCCACTCACTCGCCCATCCGTTCAGCTCACCCATCATTGACCAAGGCCAGTTATGGGCCAGATACGCAGCTGGTCACTGCCAATGTGAAGAGAAGAAGACACAATCCATCCCCCAGGAGGCCACCATCACGTGGGAAAATTACAACATCAGATATTAAATGCCCTTGGTGAAGATGAGCGTGATGGGGAGGGGCAGCTCCCACCTGTTCACTACCAGCCCCCCCCAGTCCCTAGCACTGGGCATACAGTAGGTGCTCAAAGCATATGTATCGGATGAATGTCTGACATCAGTGCACAGGGATGGGAATGTGTGGTTTGGACACTCTGTGGTGGGAAGTAACCCTTCAGCTCCTGCACAGAGGAGCCAGCAGAATCACCCATTTTGGGGACAGACACTGGAGCTCCCAGGTGAGCTCTCTGCTCGTGCAACCCACACGCTTTTGGCTTCCAGGAGCCCTGCAGCTCTCAGTGTAGCCCACCCAGCCTCCACCAGGAGCACAGTCTCTGTGGATGGCTTTCTGCTCAAGCACCACGAGAGAAAGAAGTCCAGCCGTCCCCTAAGCCACACACAGCTGCCTGTAAGAGCCTCCTGCTTGGCAGCCAGCCAGGCCACGTGCACTGACCTTCAAGGCCTAATGCAAGGCTTACCCATCTATCTCACTGTGGTCTCGGCAGCAGCTGGCCTCATTTATTGACTTCTCTAAAGCACCAATACCTCTGCTCAGCTTGGTCTGAGCTGGGCTCGAAGACCCAGGTGCCAGAGCAAAGGCCGTGGCATGTCGATTAATCACCCAATAAAAATAAACTCGGAGAACAAATGCAGAGGGGTAATTAACGTTCCCATTCTGGTCTTCTGACATCCTGGCTTGCTCTCCCAACGAGTGTGTTTGTTTGAGATAACCCACCTGTGGAGCCTGAGCACCGGACACCACCACGCCGTTGGCACAAGTGTCCAAAAGCTGAATGTGACCTGCAAGCAGCGCAGCCCGAGACCTTGGCCGCGTGCCGGGAGGGCCTGGCCCATCAGAAACCCTGAAGCACCAGACTTCTTTGTTTTAATTCTGCTTTTCAGCCCTGTAACGAAGTGCTACTAAAGTTTAGTCACCAACTAAACCCCAGAGACCTGCCTCCCGCCTTTGTCCGGCCCATGTCCTCCACATCGTGAGTTCAAGAACAGGGGCCACCAATAGCCCTTGCCTAAAGGAGACAGGTAGCACAAAAGGGCCACTTACACACACCAGTTTAAATGAGGCCCAAAGTGTACTCAAAACCAAGAAAAAAAAATTAAGACCTTATTTGGGGGAAAAGTAATGAAAATAAGTTTGTTTATAAGTTTGTTGTTAAACTCCAGCCATAGGCTGTTTCTCAGAGTGACCGCAGATGGACCCAGGATTGTTTTGCTTTTGACATAAGTTTTCTAACATCCCGTGACAGTACATGCTACACTTCACTTCGTGCTCAACTTGAGCTGCGCGTTTCTAAAGAGGTCGTCTTTCCAAACCATTTGAAGGCTTTGTCCGGTTTCCAGGGGCCTCTCCTAACCCTTTGCTGGTCAGATCACTCTTTGAAATACCCCTCTGCCCATTCTCCTTTCTCCTCTTCAGTTGTTGGCTCTTTTCTCTCCGCTGCATCTTTACTTGTCCTGGGTCTATTTATGGTCCCTTTTCTTTCTCTTTTTATTGCCTTATTTTTAATTGACAAATAATAATTATGGATATTCATGGGGTACGATGTGATGGTTTGGTCTGTGCGTACATAGAAACTTTGATCGACATCTCCCCTCCCCCAACTCCTCCCCCTCTCCCCACCCTCTGGCAACCCCCTTCTTACTCTCTACGTCTGCGATTTTGACCACTTTAGATTCCACGGAGACGTGAGATCATTCAGTATCTGTCCTTCCGTGCCCAGTGTGTTTCACTTAGCATGAGACTCCTACACTTTGAGCATCCTTGAGCCCTGCATCTTTTGTGAGGTTGACAGCTGGACGCTGTGCTAGACTGGTGCTTATTTGGGGTGGTTTTAGGCACCGGGAGACGTCTCACTGAGTCTGCTGACCAGGCAGACACCGGGATTAAGCAGGATATTGGGATAAGAGAGAATTATAGGCCTGCTGAGACGTGCATTCAAGATGTCACAAATAGAACACCTGGATGATGGGCTATCCTTGCAGGTCTTGCTCATGTTTGCAGTCTCAGGCCTAGGAACACAGTGAAAACATGATAAAATCTTCACTGAATGAGTGAACAAATGGACAAGAGTCCTCACACCGAGGAAAGCGTACGTGGCTACCAACTCGTATACATTCCCAGTGATCCTGTTCTTGTCTGAGCGCAGTTTCTAGCGCTTAGAGAAAGCCCGACCTGGTACATGAATGTGGGGGGTTTCGCCCTGGCCCTGACTGCGCATGCTGGAGGAGCCAGGCTTGGTCAGTCATAACGAAATGAATAATAATGATGATAACTAATAATGAAAACCAGCTTGTGGTTGCATATTTAAATCATCTGTTTAACGCTTTCACCACCACAAAGAATGTTAATCCATGTTTCCATCTAGAATTGATCAGTGTGTTTCTGGATTTCCAGAAATCTGAAATCTCAGCTTATTATTATAAAGGGCCACATACTTAGTTACCATATCAGGGTCCCAGTTTCCCGACTTTTTATGACATTGTTAAATCTGTGGCTTTACCACGTTGAGTCTGTTTTGCTATATTTCTCTGTACTGCTTTGTGATCAACTTGGCCTATGGCAATAAGGAAATGACCCTTTAAAGACATTTTATAAAGCATCGCTGTGAAGACTTTGCTTTCCCTCTTTAATAACTGCTGCGTTCATGTAGGTTTCAAAAAACAGGCTGAGGGAGGGCAGGGCGGCAAGAATGGGGTGGGGGAGGGACACTGTGAGTCATCTCTGGAAATAAATTGGCAGAATGAGAGATGAAGCCCCAGCTAGAAAGAGCCTGGTAACAGAAAAATCCTGTTGCAGGCACGGAAACTCCTGTTGCAGCTGTTGTCGTAAGACCTTCGGTAAATTCTAACAAGGAATTAATGGTCTCCAACAAGAAGCCAAGCCTGACCTTTGCCGGGAGAAGCTAGGAGCAGACTTGCTTGCCTGGAACAGGTGGCGAGAGGGTTTTTAGAGAGGCTGCGCACAATCGCTGGCAAGCAGCCGGCACCTGAGAAATGCCAGCTCCTGGTTTAGCAGGGAAGGCCGGGTGCACACGGGGCTCGCAAAACGGAGGGGCAGTTCAGAGAGCCCTGGACAGGAGAGGGTGGACGCTCAGAAGGGCGACACTCAGGTGTTTGTGTACGGGCACACCCCTGACTCTCGCTGATCCTGGGCACAGGCTATGGTGCCCCACTGTGGCCCCACCGCCTCCTCTCCCACTAGTGAAAGTGACTATGTGACTGTTTTCTAGAGTAAATCGTTCTCGGACCTCAGTTACTGTTGAGCATTATCAGACACAAATACTGCATCTGATATCTGCATCACAGCCGAGCAGCCAGCCCAGAGGTGGCTTGGACGTTGATAGGGCCTCCCGCCAAAGGAACAGCTTAAGCCAAGAGCGTCTGAGAGTTGCTAGGGACGAAGATACTGAATCCACACATAGTTGCTATATTATATTAAACCTTTCTCAAATGTGTATGATTTTTATAAACAGAAATATAATTCCAAAAAGTTGTATTTAATATATCAATTTAATAGTTCTTTAAGGAAATATTAAATGTTATTCTGTAGACCCCAATCTTTTGTTCCTGAGTTATCCCTGCTAAGGAAAACCCAGCTACGGGACGTGCCCCTGGGTTTCAGCTCAGAGTGTAATCATTATTCATAGAATGGTTGTTCTCAAACTTTGGTGAACCGGAACCATCTGGAAAACATGTTAAAAATGAAAAGGCCGCATCACAATTCAGCAACCATGGTAATTCTAATCAGTGCCAAGGTCAAAGAACCAATGGCGCAGAAGAATGGCCACCCCACGTGGCCTACTCTCAAGGCAAACAGAAAACCACAGTTTTGCTGCTTAAAAGCGCATGACTTGGGCAAGCTCCGGGACTACCCTGAGCCTCTGTTTCCTCCTCTGTAAAATGAGGGTGATAATCTCTACCTCCCAGGTTTGTAGGTGACACCACACAATAACGTGTGGTGATCAATGAATGTGTGCTCCCAGCAGGAGCTCCAACAACAGAAAGTAAATGCTGAAAAATAGCAACTCACTCGCAGCCCATGATTTATTATGAGAGAGAAAATATTTATATGGTCCTTGTCACGAATGTAATTAAATAACCATTTGTGTAATTATTAAGTAATATCCTGACTACCTGCTGGAGTATAAGATCCAAAAAAGCAGAGAATCCACTGCTGTATACCCAACGCCAAGCTCGGTGCCTGGCGCATAACAGACACTCAGCAAAGATTTATTTCAAAATGCGTGCAGGAAGAGTATAGTCACGTTAAAAATACATGTGTGTGCATGTAAATATCTATACATAGGCTAGAAACTTCTAGACCAAAATGTTAATAGTGCTTATCTCTGGATGTGGATTAGAGTGACTTTAATTTTCTTCTTTTTGCTCATCTGTATTGTCTGAATTTTTGTACAATGAACACAGGAGACCAAATCTGCGTTTCCTTGGGCAAACGTGAGTGAGGTTGAAGCCAGATACCTGTGCCTATGAGAGCATGTTCATGATTTCCAACTTCCTCAAGGGTTTCATATGCAGTCTGTGGAATTAAAAGGGTTTTAGGAGAAACAAGAATTAAAGGATTTCTAAAGACAAGTAGAATTTCTGTGACTCGACAGTTCTCTTGTTCTGACCATGGACTGTGGACTATGGCCTATGCAGGAAAGAGCTTATACCACAGGCCTGAGCCTGCTGTCCCTGGAAAGTCCCGCTTGCAAGGTTGGCAAGGTTGGCCCTCAGCTGGCATCTAGAATCTTGCATGTGACGCTCTGGGCTGTGATGTGCATTGCTGTTGTCATGGTAGGGTAGGAATGTCTGCAGAAAGCTAAGCCTTGGTCCGTGTGCCATCAGAAGATGCCAGCTGCTGCGTGACGGTCAGGGTTGTAATGTGGTAGAGCCTCGTGCAGGTGACCACAGGATTCCACCAGGGGTGCAGGGATGCCTGGAGAGGGTGCTCAGGGAAGGGTCTGGAGCAGTCAAGAGCTCCTTCCCTGTTCCCGGCTGTTACTGAGCTGTGGAAAGTCATAGCTCCGTGCTGAGCAAGGCAAGCTATAGGCCACCTTCCCAGCCCTGAGAGGCCCTGCCCCGGCCTCCCCTGGCCCCATCTGCTGGGTGTGGCGTCTCCCCACCCATGGGAAGTCCTTTCTGTTTACTGAGACTTTCTTTGGCTCTGGTTCCCTGGGAGAGGGAGAGAATGCTGCCCCTTCCTCACTCCACAAGCCCTGAAAGGTGACAAGCTGTGGCTGTCTAACTAACCTCGGAGTCTGGGATTCACCGGCCCTTCAGTCCCCTCTGCACGTGTTGTCAGAAAATTCAAATGATGTCCTTTTTTTCCCTCGGAGCCATGGCTACAAGAGCTATTTTAAGACAGCGTATTTTCTTCAGTTGGGAATTCTATAGCTTTCTTGCTCTGTTTTAAATAAAGCGGTTGATTCGAATTACCCAAGCAGGTATTTTATCTAACACAGGGGCCCAGTGGACTGGAATTAAGTGGAGAGCTAAGTAAGTATCCACCTACTGTTTCCTTTGCTCCCCACAATTTCACAGAGTTGCTCGTTTCCTTCAATAGGAATATTCCTTCAGTAGGAATATAAAATTACTCCATATTTCCCCTTTCCTAGTCTTTAATTTCCAGGGTTCTCATAGTCTTTCCCATCCTTATAGACTCCTCTTTGAGAATGAGCGCCAGTCATCCTCATGTCTCAAGTGCTGGTCCCAAAAGCCAATCCTCCTGCAACATGTGACACCAGCCAGAGTCTTTCTAGACCAGCACTTCTCTAACTGCAGTGCGAGTACACAGCCCCGGGGAGCTTGGACTGGCTTCCTGTGTCTCCGGCCCCAACTCACATACCCTCCCCAAGGTAATCTGTGCTGTCAGCTTTGTGAATAGCTACCCAGACCTCTTTACACATTTGCATATGTTCTAATACATCGAAGGGTCAAGGGGCATAGCCATGTTTCATTGATGAAGCCAGCGTGTCCTCCGAAGGGGCTCTTGCACTGTGCACAGTGAATCGCATGTGCCAATGTAAGAGAGTTCCCAGTTCACACATCCTCACCAACACTGTGGCGTTTCGTGTCTGCCCACCTGCTGGGTTCAATACGGTGTCCCCTTCCTGTTTGAACTTCCACATTCCTCATTCCTCATTACTGTAATAGTGAGGCTGATGTCACTATGTGGGTTCGTCATCATTCAAGGATCCCCTGCGAATTTCCAAATCATATTCTTTTTTCTCTCTTTTTTTTTTTGAGTCAGAATCTCACTCTGTTCCCCTGAGTAGAGTGCCATGGCATCAGCCTAGCTCACACTCTTGGGTTCAAGTGATCCTCCTGCCTCAGCCTCCCTAGTAGCTGGGACTACAGGCACATGCCACCACGCCCAGCTAATTTTTTCTATTTTTAGTAGAGACAGTGTCTTGCTGTTGCTCAGGCTGGTCTCAAACTCCTGACCCTCAGCGATCCTCCTGCCTCGGCCTCCCAGAGTGCTAGGATTACAGGCATGAGCCACCACACCCGGCCCAAATCATATACTTTAGGTTGCTTTTCTGTTGTTTTTTTGGGGTTTTTTTTTGTCTTTATTGTATACATTTCTTTTTAATTGTTGAATATGTAATCCATTCACATAATTCAAAAAATCAAAACAGTGCAATAAATTGTACAGTGAAGATTTTCCCCCACACCACTGCCATCTGCCCTGGACCCCCGGCCTCCTTCCTCACAACCAGTTTTACCAATTCCCTGTGCAGAATGCCAGAGTTTCTTCGTGCAAGGACTTATTTTGTCCCTTTCTTGTACAAAATGTAGCATACCATATGTGCTGTCCTACACCTTGCTTTTTACGCTGTATCTTGGCATCTTGGAAATATTTCCATTGTGTTCAAGAGAGCATCTTCATTCTTTCTCACAGCTCCCTGCTGTTCGCTGTGTGGCTGTGTAATACCACAATGCATTCGCCCAGTGCCCCAGTTGGAAACAGCTCTTAGGCTGTCCCCAGTCTTCTGCTGTTACAAACGGTACTTTAACTAAACAACCTTGTGTCTGTGTTATTTCATATGTAAGCGGTTATATTTGTTGGATAAATCCAGGGATGTGAGATTGTTGGGCCAAGGGCTAAATGCATTTATAATCTTGGTAGAGACACCATTTATCTCCATAGACACTGACCAGTTTGTGCTCCCAGCAGCAATGGGTGAAAGAGATTCTGGTCGGCAAAATAATGGTCCCCAAAGATGTCCGTGCCCTAATCCCCAGACCCTGAGGCTATGCTCCTTACCTGGCAAAAGGGACTTGAGGAGGGGAGATTATCCTGGATTATCTGGGTGGGCACAATCTAATCACACGAGTCCTTAAAAGCAGAGAACACTTTCCAGCTGTGATCACACAAAAAGCACTCAACCCGCCACTGCTGGCTCTGAAGAGGGAGGAGGCGGCATAAACCAAGGAATGTGGGAAGAGACAAGGAAACACTCTCCCCGGAAGCTCCAAAAGGAGCACAGTCCTGCTGGCACCTTGATTTTGGCCCAGGGAGACCGCACCAGACTTCTGACCCCGACCACTGTAAGAGAACCAATTTGCGTTAAGTCACCAAGTTTGCGTCATTTGTTAAAGCAACTGCAGGAAACTGACACAGTGCTTTTCCCGTCTTCACAAGATTGTGCTATCAAACCTTGGGATTTTGTTAATCTGATAGGTAAAAAATGGTATCTTAGTGCAGTTTTAATTTGAAATTCTCTTGTAAGTGAAGTTGAATGTCTTTTCTTTTTTTTTTTTTT